>JARQOC010000004.1:455051400-455311927 GCA_033576535.1 Allobates femoralis
GGTGCAGTGCTAACGGTAATCTTTGGGGAAGGGGCACAGGAAAGTGCTCTACTGGACTTACATGCAACTGTCGGTGCATGGAAGGGACATTCATAGTCCTTTACAATAGAATCATAGAAGGAACCCGCATCGGACAGAAATCTTCATTTTCAATGCTTTATTTAATGTTCCATGAAGATAAAACAATGAAGTAAGGAGAGGGAAGTCCCACCGCTGGACGCGTTTTGGACTAGCGTCCTTGAACAACAGTATAATTTCACATCTTTCCCCACACATATATACAAATCTAAAAGCCACCCTCCATGGAACACACATGTTTCAATTAGACATCATTATCAATTTAACCATTACTATACAGGCTAAAGAGAACATGCATGTTAAAAAGCTAAAGGCTGTTGTATAGCCCTATTCCTCACACAGATAAATACAACTTTATCCCGTACACTAACCTAAATTAAGTATATTAGTACAAACCACATCCTACTGAGCACACCTGGTGGTGTATCAACTATCACCCTTGCAATCTAGATTATTGTTGTCTACATATACCACCTGTGTGCCACCATAGGGATTTCTTTATTTCAGGACAGTCATATAATGTAACTACAAACAACAAACAAAAACAAAACGACTATAGTCCGGATATGTGCAAAAATACTAATTTTTATTTATTTTCCAAGGGACAGGTGTGGTGACTGCTTAAAAACACAATCACAAGGATGACAAGAGTGTGGCAGGGCAATATCAAACATAATATACATTGCACGTGGGTAATTAAGTAGCACACATCTATATAAACATATACGATTATTTATTCCAAAAGTAGCTTTACTGGTAGCAATTTGTTACGGGTACATGACCTTCAGCCAATCAGAAAGTTTGAGGGGTTCTTATATAAGTCTGTATAAAGCTGCACAATCAATTCCCAAGGCAGCCTATACTTCTATACAGGCTGAGAGCAGGGGCAGTTAAGATTATCACTGCAGACTATTACCACCCTATCCTCCCTAGAGCCATATACTTAGAGAGGCTGACCTCAATAAACCACAGCGCATCCATATACAAACTAAAGGCTGGCCACAACCCCCATACTCGTCCTGGTCTACCACTATATAAACCAGCGTTTAACTATTGCCACTACTGCTACATGTACCTTAGTATAACGTGCGATGCAGCCCTCATCCACACTCACTAGCAGCCACACCCACTCCGACCTGTTTTAACCCCTCGGGGGATCTGGCATTAAGTTTCAGAATCCACAGTAATTCCCTACTACGTACTGCTCGCTCCCAATCTCCACCCCTTTTATTCCTAAACACACGGTCTATTCCTTTTACCTGGAGACTATCCAAAATGTCCCCATGTTCCTCCCTAAAATGCCTTGACAAACCAGACAAATTTCCATGGGAGGTGTTTGAGCTCGGATTGGAGGTGGAAATGTGCTCACTGAGGCGCTTTTTTTAATGTTCTCGATGTGCAACCCACATAGTCCTTGCAACACTTCACACATGATGCCATATATACTATGTGTGTTGTGTTGCAACTAATGAATCCATTGATGTCATACACACAGTTATTTTGTCTGTTTTTAAACTGTTTAGTAATTTGCATGTATGTGCATAGATTGCACCTGCTACTCCCACATCTTAAATTTACCTTAGTGGATAGACAGATGGGAGAACACAATGTGCTTATGAACTGGGTTGGAGACAAAATATTTCCTAACGTGAGAGGTTTCTTAGGGACACATCTGTATCCTTTGGATAGAATTTTTTGCAAAGTACAGTCCTGATACAGAAAGGGAATATACTTGTGAATTATCTTTACAATTCCATAATAGTCCTGGCTAAAACTGGTCAAGAAAGTGGGGACACTATGATGGTATCCAATACCCCAATTTCTCCTAAGGGTTCTATTTGTACCCCCCTCCTCCTCAGCTACGGTATTGACATTAAATGGAAAAGGATTCCCCAATACATCTGCATCAGGGGCAGATTCTGATAGGAGAGACTCACAGGATCGTACTTGCACTTTAGACAATGCACTATCCACACATCTTACTGAATAGCCACGATTTAGCAAGCGACTGACTTCTTACCCGGGCAGCTTCCAAATGAAAGGACTTAACCAATGAACAGGTTCTTTTTGCCCTGATCAGTTCACCCACCGGCAGGTTATCCACCACATGTCATGAGTGACAGCTCCCGGAGTGCAGTAAAGCATTGCCACTCACTGCTTTGCGATACAGGGCGGTGTTAATAATTCCTGTGTCACTTGACCCCTGCAGGACTATGTCCAAATACGGTGGAACATCTCCATATACACTGTAGGTGAATCTAATAATGTACGGGTTGTTATTTATGTAAGCAATGAACCGCTCAAAAGCAGTTGATTCCTGGGGAGGCACACCGCTGACGTCACACCAAATGATGATGATGTCATCAATGTACCTCCCTCCACCACTTAACCCATGCAAGATAAGGATTCTCACAACACTGTATATATATCCTTTCCCAATACTGCATACAGATTTGCCAGCGATGGGGAAAAATTGTCCCCCATCGGCAACCACATTTCTGCACATAGTTCTGGGAGTCAAACTTAAAGTAGTTAGTCTTCAACTGGTGTTCAGTGCACATACGTATGTACTGCTGTACATCCAAGGAAAATATCTTGGAGTCAAGCAGCACATCCCTAAGCTCATCAATAGCCCGTTCATGTGGAATTGATGAATAAAGCGATGTTACATCACAAGTCACCCATGAATAGCCCTTTGACCACGGCATATCTCTCAGACTACTCAACAGTTGTTTAGAATCCCTGATGAAACCTATGGAATCGCCCAGCAATGGTTGTAACATTGAATCAAGCCACTCTGAAAACTCCCACAATGCCCGCCACTATAGGTCTCAAGAGAGGGAGGAAACGCTCTTTATGTACTTTAGGCAGCACATGAAAGAGAGGACATGTAGGTTTCTCCACATACATGTAATCTCTAATTTTGTCTGTTATTATGCCCAATGAAACTCCCTCATTCTGTAAAATATGAAGTTCCTTTTGTACGTTTGTGGTGGGATCCGCCGACAAAGACTGGTAATAAAGCCATTACTCCCCTGTGGTATAAATATTTATCTAGCAATACCACCGAGCTGCCCTTGTCGGCAGACCTCACCACAATGTGTGGATTGTCTTTCAAGCTCGTTAACGCTTCTCTTTCAGATCCAGTAAGATTATCCTATGTATGTATTTTTGAGGCAAGTAAATTTGTTATTTCCCTCTCTAGTGTGTGTCGGAACTGGGCCATTGCTGGGACACGCAAATTAACTGGATAGAAAAATGGGTTAAGAATTTTATCATTACCGATAATGTGGTTAGTTGGCAACTCAGATCCAACACTTAAACCGATCAACTCAAGTATAGTAATTTGGTCCTGTAGACCCATAGACAATGGAATCTGATTGCCAACCCCATCACTGAGTCAAATGTTCCCTCCTGAAAGAAATGTTTCTTAACTGTTAATGCTCTGAAGAATTTAATTTATCATATAAGATACTGATAAAGTTCCCCCTGCATGATAGTACAAAATTCAGACCTTTTCTTACGAAGAGCATTAACGGTTAAGAAACATTTCTTTCATTATTGGCTTTATTGGGCGATAATAACACTTACCAGCCTTTGTCGGCAGATCCCACCACAAGAGTACAAAAGGAACTTCATATTTGACTGATTGAGGGAGTTTCATTGGGCATAATAACAGACAAAATGAGAGATTACATGTATGTGGAGAACCCTACATGTCCTCTCATTCATGCGCTGCCTAAAGTACATAAAGAGCGTTTCCCCCTCCCCTTGAGACCTATAGTGGCGGGCATTGAGGGAATAAATGAGAGGTTGTCAGAGTGGCTTCATTCAATGTTACAACCATTGCTGGGCGATTCTGTAGGTTTCATGAGGCATTCTAAACAACTGTTGAGTAGTCTGAGAGATATGCCATGGTCAAAGGGCTATTCATGGGTGACTCGTGATGTAATATCGCTTTTTTCATTGATTCCACATGAACGGGCTATTGATGCACTTAGGGATGTGCTGCTTGACTCCAAGATATATTCCTTGGATGTACAGCAGTACACTGTTGTAATAATCCTTATCTTGCATGAGTTAAGTGGTGGGGGGAGATACATCGACGACGTCATCATCATTTGGTGTGACGTCGGTGGTGTGCCTCCCCAGAAATCACCTGCTTTTGAGCGGTTCATTGCTTACATTAATAACAACCCATACAATATTAGATTCACATACAGTGTATAAGGAAATATAAGGAGAAGCGAACGGGGCACTAGACGTTACCACAGTCAGGTCCTGGACAGTCTTCCAGTATTGGCGTACTCTCAGGCGGCGGAGCACAGCCAAAGCACCAGCATTTCAACAGCAATAAAAAGAAAGGGCGGCACTCACCGGAGTAGACGGGATAATTCTTTATTCCAGAAGTTCATGGAAAGACAGGGTGCAGGGAGGGGGCACGAAGGGCCATTGGACGGACTACGACGCCGTTTCGCGACTTATATCGCTTCTATGGGTCCGATCGGATATAAGTCGCGAAACGGCGTGTAGTCCGTCCAATGGCCCTTCGTGCCCCCTCCCTGCACCCTGTCTTTCCATGAACTTCTGGAATAAAGAATTATCCCGTCTACTCCGGTGAGTGCCGCCCTTTCTTTTTATTGCTAGTGTATAAGGAAATGTTGCACCGTAATTGGACACAGTCATGCAGTAGTCAAGTGACACAGGAATTATTAACACCGCCCTGTATCGCAAAGCTTTACTGCACGCAGGAAGCTGTCACCCATGATATTTGGTGGATAACCTGCCGGTGGGTGTATTGCTCAGGGCAAAAAGAACCTGTTCATCGGTTGAGTCCTTTAATTTAGAAGATTTAGAATCGGGTAAGAAGTCGCTTGCTAAATCGCGGCTATTCGGTAAGATGTGTGTATAGGGAATTGTCTAAAGTACAAGTACGATCCCGTGAGTCTCTCCTATCAGAATCTGCCCCTGATGCAGATGTATTGGGGAATCCTTTTCCATTTAATGTCAATACTGTGGCTGAAGAGGAGGGGGGGACAAATAGAACCCTTAGGAGAAATCGGGGTATTGGATACCATCATAGTGTCCCCACTTTCTTGACCAGTTTTAGCCAGGACTATTATGGAATTGTAAAGTTAATTCACAAACATATTCCCATTTTATCAGGACTATACTTTGCAAAAAATTCTATCCAAAGGATACAGATGTGTCCCTAAGAAATCTCTCACGTTAGGAAATATTTTGTCTCCATCCCAGTTCATAAGCACATTGTGTTCTCCCACCTGGCTATCCACTAAGGGAAATTTTAGATGTGGGGGTAGCAGGTGCAACCTATACACATACATGCAAATTACTAAACAGTTTAAAAACAGACAAAATAACTGTGTCTATTGGGGGAGAGACAATGTGCAAATAGGGTGTTATCTCCTTACAGATATCGGCAAGAACCTTATTGAAAGCTGCTCACCTGGAAAAGTTGTGTTACACACAACAAGTATGCGCGCCTGGATGCAGCTGCTGCAGGATCCACACATCGACGATCAATGTGGCGAACAATAGTTGTATTGGGGTGAAGTGTCTTAGGATCCGCGCTGCTGAATGAATGAAACCAGAAACTGGAACTCTGGTTTCAACGGGTTTTATTTATTCCTACGCGTTTTGGAGCGCTACCATGCTCCTTCCTCAGGGGCAATTTGTAAAATAACTGTGTGTATGCCATCAATGGATACATTAATTGCAACACAACACACATAGTATATATGGCATCATGTCTGAAGTGTTGCAAAGACTATGTGGGTTGCACATCGAGAACATTAAAAAAACGCCTCAGTGAGCACATTTCCGCTTCCAATCCGAGCTTAAACACCTCCCATAGGAACCTGTCCAGTTTGTCAAGGCATTTTAGGAAGGAACATGGGGCATTTTGGATAGTCTCCAAGTAAAAGGAATAGACCGTGTGTTTAGGAATAAAAGGGGCGGAGATCGAGCAGTCCGTAGTAGGGAACTACTGTGGATTCTGAAACTTAATGCCTGATCCTCCGAGGGGTTACACTTCAGGTCGGATCTGGCGTATTTTTATTAAAGGATCAAACAATAAACATGTTGAATAAAGATATATCAAGTATGCATAGAAGTATTGAGGAATAGATGCCTGTGTAGGTCCATATGTTTGAATCGACACATGTATCACAGACAGTGGACCTATATATATATATATATATATATATATATATATATATATATATATATATAAAATTCATACTAACTTAATAAAATCTATTTATGTATGATATGAATACACCCCTGCTTTTTATGCTTGTTATGCTTTCTCTTGTTATTTATTCTTGCCCCTCTATAATTTAGGTTAGTGTACGGGATAACGTTGTATTTATCTGTGTGAGGAATAGGGCTACACAACAGCCTTTAGCTTTTTAACATACAGGTTTGCTTTAGCCTGTATAGTAATGGTTAAATTGATAATGATGTCTAATTGACACATGTGTGTTTCATGGAGGGTGGTTTTTAGATTTGTATATATGTGTGGGGGAAGATGTGAACTTATGCTGTTGTTAAAGGACGCTAGTCCGAAACGCATCCAGCGGTGGGACTATGCTCCCCTTACCTCATTGTTTTATCTTCATGGAACATTAAATAAAGCATTGAAAATGAAGATTTCTGTCCGGTGCCGGTTCCTTCTATGATTCTAGTGCAGTGCTAGAGGACTAACCTGCCTTATACGGCGCAAAACGTCGTGCCCCCCGTCCTCCCACCCACATGCCAACACCTGCTGTGTGCACTGAAGCACAATAAAGAACCGCTGTTTATAGAAGCTCTGAGTGCGACTTCTTTTTCTTCTCCTATAATACAAAATCTAGTGCAGTGCTAACCATTCAGCTACCATGCCGCCTAATACATAAAGCTGAGTGTAATATATATGTATATATATATATATATATATATATATATATAGTGGAAAAATTGAGAAAAGATCTAGAGGAAACAAAGAGACAAAAATGGCAGAGGGATATGGAAGACTACAAGAGTGGCCAGATATACAATTGGCAGAGGGACAATCAGAATAATTGGCGCAAGAGAGGTCAATATTAGGAAATGACAAGGAAACATAAAAAATTGGCTGAAGTAAGTGTTGACTATAAAATAAGTGACTTTATTTTGCATAGATCAAGAAAGTCCAATACCAGAAGACGACGAGGAGGACAGCACCACCGCCGGAAAAAACAAAAAGAGAAGGACAAGCCATACAGACAACAACAGAAGAAAAAGGATCAAGCCTCATAGTGAACCTTTTGGGTAAAGTGTTATCTGATGATCAGAAGTTGTTGTTGGAAAAAGGCTTATAATATAGTATAAACTCACATGCAAATTGGTTTGAGATAGAAGTGGACCTATTTAGATTTTTTCCTAACATCAAATGGAAGTACTAGTTTAAGGATAGAATCAGTGTGGGAAAGCTAAAATTGAGCAAAATCGTAATGTCAGATCTAGACATAAAGAAAACAAGTAGTTTTGTGCCAGAGGTAGAAAATCCAACAATAGAAGCATTCATAGGAGCAGTCAAAAAAGACATAAAAAAATTGCAAAATGGAGCCAAGAATAGTTTTAATAGACCAAACATCACCAAAGGAGAGTTTAAAGCTATTAATGAGTTACAGCATGATAATGACATCTTAATAAAGCAAGCTGATAAAGGAGGGGCGGTGGTTATCTTGAATAAGCAAAGTTATATAGGAGAGGTATTAAAGCAACTGAATGATGAGACAGTATACAGGAAATTAAACAAAGACCCTAAATTTGATATTCAGAGGAATATATCAAAGGTGTTGGGAGAAGCAGAACTAGGGGGTATTATAGACAAGGATTTGGCAGATTTCCTCTACATAGAACATCCAATAACTCCTGTGATATACTTAAATCCCAAAATACACAAAACCTTGGAAAACCCCCCTGGGAGACCAATAGTGGCGGGAATAGGATCAGTGTTTAGTAACATAGGGATTTTTCTGGATAAAGTGATGAACCCTTTTGCAACCTCGGCACCCTCATATATCCGAGATACCAAGGAATTCTTAGAAAAACTAAAGAGTACTGGAGATATAAATAACTGTATACTGGTCTCTTTCAATGTAATATCCCTATATACGTCTATTAACCATCAGAGAGGGATGAAAGCGGTAGCAAAAAAAATAGAAGGAACCTCATACAGCGTAGGAGCAAAGCAATTCATTATTGATCTTTTGGAGATCGTATTAACACAGAGCTATTTTCTTTTTGGGGACACTTATTATTTGCAATTAGTCGGGACCGCCATGGGGGCAAGGATGGCATGCGTCTATGCAAATACAGTCATGGCAGTGCTTGAAGAAGAAATTATCTATGTATCCCACCACTTCACCAATGTAGTGAAGTGGTGGAGATACATAGATGACACGTTTGTCCTATGGAGGGGTACAGAAGATGAGCTTAAAGAATTTTTCGAATTCCTAAATACGATAGATGAGACTATTAAATTTACTGAAGTCCATTCAGAGAAAGAAATACAGTTTTTAGACGTTTTGGTAAAACTAAATGAAAACAAGATTGAGACAATCTTGCATTTAAAAAAAACAGATAAAAATAAACTCTTGCACTATAATAGCCACCATCCACTAGCCCTAAAAAAAGCGCTACCTGTAGGGCAAATCCAGCGTGTTAAAAGAATAGTGAGCAATGAAAATGAATTGGAGATAAAAACTACAGAACTTCTGAGTAAATTTGAAGAAAGAGGTTACCCGAGAGCACTATTAAATAGGCAAAAAGAGAAGGTATGGAAGGAAGAAGGTAGTTCGGATAAGAGCAAAAGTATTAATAGAATACCCCTGATACTAACATTCAGTGAAGAGGCTCCAGCTGTGGTAAAAATAGTTAAGAAGCACTGGCACATGTTGGGCGATTGTATGCTAGAGGTACAGGAATTTAAAAACAGTCCCCTAACGTCATATAGAAAGAATAAAAATATTAAGGATAAACTAGTAAGATCAGACTTCGGATCAATGAAAAAAACTCATCAAACTACGTTAACATTGAGTAACAGATTGGGATGCTACCCATGCGTTTCCTGTATTAACTGTTTACACATGTTAAGGGGTGCTCAGTTTGCACATGAAGGCATTGAATACAAAATTGAGCACTTTCTGACGTGTGGCAGTGATTACGTAATTTATATGTTAGAGTGTCCCTGCGGCTTGAAGTATATAGGGGAAACCACTTTAGTGTTTAGATTGAGGTTTGCCAATCACCGCCACACGATCCGTAAAAAAAGAAAGGATCTTCCTGTGCCAAGGCATTTTCTTGAGAAAAAGCATGCTGAAAAAGACCTTAAATTTAGGTTGATAGACATGGTACCCCAACAAAGGCGTGGGGGAGACAGGACTAGATTATTAAGAATCAAGGAACTAGAGTGGATACATAAATTAGACACATTGCAACCAAAGGGGTTGAATATAGATTACAGGCTGAATGTTATGTTAGAATGAGCCAAAAGAAAACCTGATTTTACCCGGACAACCCTAAGGAGAAGCAAATTTGATGTAGTATTGTATTAGGTAAGGAGCACTAGTCGCAACATATTCAGTAATTGTTACGAGAATTGTTATAAGATGGAATATTTAATTTTTGTACCCTGATTAATTTTTCTAAATGTTATTTTATGCTGATGCAGATATACTTAGTCTTGTGCAATAATAGGTGATGTAACAGTTGAAGGATATCATGACGGTGACAGCGGGAGAGGAGAAGCACATACACAAAAAAAACCCACATTGCAGCCAAAATTAATCCTTTGAGGTTATATCGATAATTAATTTATCCTTTACAAGCAAAAATCTAAAAAGAAAAAGTAAAAAATGAGCACTATTAAATTATAAGCACTGAAACACTTTAATTATGATGAAACTGTATTGAAATAGTATGGAAATAAATATCATATTGAAATAAAGTATATAGTCAGAGATATTATTTGATGCCTAAATATAAAGATAAGATTGGCCTAAAGATAAAAAAAATGAGACTCTATTGATCCCAAGACAGGTTTTCTGTATATCAGCGTAAAAACTGTATACAGTACGCCGATAGGTGAACCTGTAAGGAGCCTTGGAGGACGCTACAGCAGGGGAACCCTGGGTGAAGGGTCAAACATCTGTATAGGCATTAACCTTAGATAATAGAAATAATCAACACATAGGAGTGGTATATGGCAATAATATTTCTATAGTTAATAATATATATGATATAGGACAAGATTGACAATGCACAATAATCATATTAGGTTTTTTGAATAAAAACTTTAATTAGATAGTAATAATAAAGATAAATGTATCCAGGGCAATGTGACAGTCAATTAACAACGTAGTTTACATTATAATAACAGAATATGGTGATAATGTGGAGCTCAGGGGAAGCTGACTGATAAGAACGGGTGTAGACTTCAAAATGCGCACTGCGCATGCGCGGGAGTCATAAGATGGCGTCGGGCGGATATCCGGTATATCCATGATGACAGCCAAAAAACAACATCCAGTGCGCATGCGCCGGCGTCCTAAGTATGGGGGATGACGCTGCATAGAGAAAGTAAGTGTATATAGTGAAATCTAGCCGCTATTAACTATTAAAGTCATGATATCGATCAACTGAAGGTAGTAATATGATGTACTACAGCAGCTATTGCAATAAGACTGTATGTGAAAGCTTTAGCAGGAGGAGAACATAGGGATATAACACTAAAAGTCATGTAATCACCATAATTGATGCACAATAAACCACATAAAGATGGGAATGTAAATATGCACATGGTATGATAAGAGATGAAGAATTTTATAATGTAAATTTAATTGAATTGTGAGATTATGTAAATGAGGTGTAAGGAAGTATAAGAAGCCTTGCTTTAGTTGTGGTTGGCTGCTGGAAGAAGGGAGACTTGTCCCGAAACGTTGCCCTGTACACCTGAAGTCCCAATAAAGGCAATAGGTAAAAGAAAAAGGAGTGCTGCAGTCATTTATTGCATATATATATATATATATATATATATACGCATACCGTTTAGCTTCATGCAAAATAAATATGTGTATTTATGTCCACTACACACCCATATATGGTAATATCACCCATATATGGAACTAGTACTCTGTGTCGCTCATGGTACTAGTGCCCCCTGTGCTCCTATAGGGTAACTGTGCCCATTTATGGTAGTAGGAATGTGTCCCTCATTGTAATATTCATCCCTGTTCCCATATATGGCAGTAGTAATATTATCATGTATGGACAACATTGATGAATGCACAACATTTGTCTCTCAAAATGAGCCCTGTTGGTAACAGACCAAAAAATCCTACAACCAAATTTTAAGTTTTACTGCAACCAAGAAAAGAGGGATTGTCTTCTTAGATGCTCAAGGTGGAGGAAGAAGGACATTTTTAATCAATTTGCTTCTGGGAAAATTTAAGCAACAACAAAAGATTGCACTTGGAGTGGCATCTTCTGGAATTGCAGCTACACTTTTAACTAGTGGTATGCACATATGACAGTCAAGCTACCATTTAACTTGTCTCACTGTGACAGCCCAGTCAGTGTGCAACATTGGCAGGGGATCAGGACAATTTAAACTGCTTCAAAAGTGTCACATGAGAGGACTCTGAAATCAGTGGACAGACTGCTGCAAAACCTGTGTGAAAACAATTCTATCATGGGACATGTTGATATTGTTTTGGCAGGTGACTTTAATCAAACACTACCCGTTATTCCAAGATAAACTATTGCAGGTGAACTCAACGCCTGACTCAAATCATTGTTCCTTTGGAGGCAAGTGAAGAAAATGTCGCTAAACACAGATATGAGGGTCCACATGACAGCCAATGTTTCTGCTGGACTGTTCTCAAGCTAGCTACTGAATATTGGAGATGGCAAGGCACCAGTAAACTCAACCACTGGATAGATCATGTTTCCAAGAAACGTTTGCTACATTGTGACATCAGTTAAGGAGCTAAAAGCAAAGGTTTTTCCAAACATTTAACGCAATTTCAGAAAGTCTGGTTGGCTGTGTGAAATGGTTATTCTAGCTCCAAAAAATTATAGTGTCAACAAGATCAGACTTCAAATTTTAAGTCTCCTTCCAGGTGTGCGCAAGACCTACAAGTCAGTGGATACATGACAGACCCTGATCAAGCATTATTATATCCAACTGAGTTGCTCAACTCCTCGGAAACACCTATTCTGCTGTTGAGAAAGTTAAGTCCACCAAAGCTGTGGAATGGAACAAAACTCTTGATGTAATTGAAACAACCATTTTGACAGGTTGTGCCAAATGAGAGGACATTTCCATTCCAACATTTCCACTCATTATATTTGATGTGCCTTTTGATTTTAAACATTTCCAGTTTCTAGTTCGACTGCCGTTTGCAATGTCCATTAACAAGGCTCAGGGACAGTCCTTGAAAGTAGTAGGAATCGATTAGCAATCTCCATGCTTTTCTCATGGCCAACTTTACAAGGCCTGTTCAAGAGTTGGAACTGCCAAAAATCTGTCCAAAAAATAGTTTTTTACCAAAAGGCTCTGGCATGAGTGCAGATAAAGTACTATACACTACATGGGTGATAATTTAGTTAATTTATGTTGCAAGTCTATAGTGTTGAATATATGATGTGAAATGTTTTATGTGCAAAATAATCATTCTATTTTGCTATAAATAAGAACACTTAGTTACTATCCCGGACAATGGCGGGTTCTACAGCTAATATATATATACATATATATATATATTGTGAGGTGGTGAGGGGTCGCATAATTGATGGGAGGTATGTGTCACAGAGATGCCTGTTATCTGTGACATAAACCGGAGTATTATTCTCTAGTGCACGTTTACACTGGGAGTTTTACTTAGTGCATGCAAGGGTCCGGCTTATGGCTCCTGTGAGAGACGGGTGGGTCGAGTACCCACATATCTTACCGCTGGGTGTGGTTACAGGCTATAAGTTGGAGCCTGGTGTGAAGCACAGGTCCGTGCTAGGAGGGGCTGAGAGTAGCCTCCTGCGTGTGAAGACTCCAGGCCAAGCTGGATGCTGGTCACTGACCAATCTGTCTGAACGCAGGTCGGCGACACCTGAGAAGGGGCGCTTTAAAGCAATTGTTTTCCGTTTGTTTTAGCCTTCACTTAAAGGCTGCTAGTTTTGCATTTTTCTGTTATTGGTTTATGGAGGAAATAAACTGTTTTGGATTATAAGTTTGTTAAGACAATGCTGCTTGTTCTCCTGATGCCTGCAAGCGAGTCGCCCTATCACAATACATATATAGTGCCTTGTGAAAGTATTTGGTCACCTTGAACTTTTCAACCTTTTGCCACATTTCAGGCTCCAAACATAAAGATATAAATTCTACTTTTTTTATGAAGAATCAACAACACGTGGGACACAATCATGAAGTGGAACAAAATTTTTGGATATTTTAAACTTTTTTAACAAATATAAAACTATAAAGTGGGGCGTGCAATATTATTCGGCCCTCATGAGTTAAGACTTTGTAGCACCACCTTTTGATGCGATTACAGCTGTAAGTCTCCTGGAGTATGTCGCTATCAGTTTTGCACATCAAGAGACTGAAATTCTTGCCAATTCTTCCTTGGAAAACAGCTGGAGCTCAGTGAGGTTGGATGGAGAGTGTTTGTGAACAGCAGTTTTCAGCTCTTTCCACAAATTCTCGATTGGATTCAGGTCTGGACTGTGACTTGACCATTCTAACACCTGGATACATTTATTTTTGAACTATTCCATTGTAGATTTTGCTTTATGTTTGGGATCATTGCCTTGTAGGAAGATAAATCTCCGTACCAGTCTAAAGTCTTTTGCAAACTCCAACAGGTTTTCTTCCAGAATGGTCCTGTATTTGGCTCCATCCATCTTCCCATCAATTTTAACCATCTTCCCTGTCCCTGCTGAAGAAAAGAAGGTCCAAACCATGATGCTGGCATCACCATGTTTGACAGTGGGGATGGTGGTTTGAGGGTGATGAGCTGTGTTGCTTTTACGCCAAACATATCATTTTGCATTGTGGCCAAAAAGTTTGATTTTGGTTTCATCTGAGCAGAGCACCTTATTCCACATGTTTGGTGGCTTCTGGCAAACTTCAAATGAGATTTTTTATGGATATCTTTGAGAAATGGCTTTCTTCTTGCCACTCTTCCATAAAGGCCAGATTTGTGCAGTGCAGGACTGATTGCTGTCCCATGGACAGACTCTCCCACCTCAGCTGTAGATCTCTGCAGTTCATCCAGAGTGATCATGGGCCTTTTGGCTGCATCTCTCTGATCAGTCTTCTCCTTGTTCAAGATGAAAGGTTGGAGGGATGGCCAGGTCTTGGTAGATTTGTAGTGGTCTGATACTCCTTCCATTTAAATATGATTGCTTGCACAGTGCTCCTTGAGAAGTTTAATTTGGGAAATCTTTTTGTATCCAAATCCAGCTTTAAACTTCACCACAACAGTATCTCGGACCTGCCTGGTGTGTTCTTTGGTCTTAATGTTACTATTACAGAATATGGATTTAGATTAGGAGGTAGATTTTTCTCTCTAAGGACTACAGATTTTTACTACCAACTTCAAAAAAATAAAATGTAAAATATCTCTTTACTAGATACTTCATTAAAATGGTCTTTTGACCCAGACATAGTATACAAACGGGTGATATATACAATACTGGGGTAGCATACGCATTGGACAATTTTGTATAAGAATACAGTCCAAAAACTCTCTGCCTTTCTAACTATCCCTATATGCTGTTACTGCCTGGCAGTGGAGGTGAAAACACCCTAAATGTTTATGGTGCCCCCACTCATAATGGCAGCTGGCAGGTGGTATTCTCACTGGGGTGATGGCTCATGCTATAGAATAACATCCTGAATTCATCCCAGAAATTGGTGCATTCATAATAATCTCCAATTCCTGGTGCATTACCTGCCTAATACAGTTGGCATGTAACGGTGGCAAACTGGGTAATAAGGGAATAATGACATCTTTGTATTGCCAGCTGGCATTAAGCCCGAAATTCTTAATGTGAGGCCAATGTTAGACAAGGCTATTAAGGATTTCAAGTAAATACTAAAGGATATTTATATAGGTGGGAATGCACAGCAAAAACTCAACAGAGGGTGCCACATAATGCAAAGTCAAGAGCATCAATCAAGGGAGAGAAAGACCCTGCACATACAAATGCAACGTCAAAATAATAAAAAAATGACTACTTTATTACACAAAAACGCCAACTAAAAGCAGTTAAAACTATCCTCAGTCCTCTGTGACATCTTCTTGATTGCAGACTGAGATGAAAAATACAGCGTCCTGTTATCGCAGCCTCCAAACATTGAATGAATGAGTCACCAGCTACGATCCGGTAAGTAGTGACTCTTGAGGTCACCTGAGGACAGCCAAGGCAACCATGGTTAGCGGCCAACATGGTTACCTGAACGGTGACCTCAGGAGTCACCACTTACTGGACCAGAGCTGGTGGCTCATTCATTCAATGTTTGGAGGCTGCAGTGAGAGGATACTGTCTTATTCACCATAGCCTGCAATCAAGAAAATTTTGATGAGGATCGAGGATGGGTATGAGGGAGTAATAAAGATGGAATTCAGGTATGTGATTGTATTTTTATTTCTAATAAAATGTTTTCTCTCTGTGTTGTGTCTTCTTTACTCTTTAATTGAAATTCTTAATGCCAGCTGACAATACAAAGCTGGCATTAACCCCATATTACCCAGTTTACCACTGTAACACGACAACTGGAAGAGCCTTGTAAAGTGCCAGGAATTGGTGCTTCTCATGAATGCGCCAATTTCTGCGGTGGCTGAATGCTGCAAATCTATAGCGGGGGGGCCAGTAACAATGGCCCATCATCTCGCTGAGAGAACCAGCCCTCTGCTGTCTGGCGTTATCTTGACTGGCAACTAAAAATTGGGCAAAGCCCTATGCAATTTTTTATTCCTATTTTTTTTCACACACTATTACACCAGGTTGGTTGCCATACACTAATGTGTATGACAAGCAAGCACAGACAATATCCAGATTGCAACAGCCAATCACAAGCGCTCTCACAGAGCATGAGTGTCTGTGATTGGCTGTTGCCAGCCAGTGAAGTGAGTATGCATGAAGCCTCATGACCAGGACCAGAAGTAAGTGAGAGGTAGAGGAAACCCGGAAAAAAGCAAGCAAGCAGCGGGAGACTAGTAAGATGATCTGTGTGTCTGTGTTTTTAGCAGCTTTTTGACACCTTTGAAGGTCTTTACTATGTGTTTCATGTTGCCTTTCATTAAATTCAATGGGGTTTGGCAGGTTCAGTGAACTGTTCACCAAACAATTTGTCGAACACCCCACATTTGGAGAGCCAAAACAAATTTGAACACTCAGGTATTCGCTAATCTCTTCTCTTCAACCATTCTAACACACACATGTAATTAGTCTAAGGGCTACTATGAGATTTGGTAGGTAGCAACCCCTACAGGAGAACTACCAAGCCCAGGAGGAACAACTGTGTTTCCCTGGGAGTGAGTAGTCTTGGAGAAAAGGGAGACCAGCCAGTACCTTTGCTGTGGTTGCTGTTGGGACTTAAGGCTACTTTCACACTACGATTTTTTAAAATCCGATGCTGTCCGATATAAATCGGACAGCATCGGATTCTTCTGATGCCTGGAATCGGATGCCAAATAGGCATCCGATTCCGACATTTTATCTGATGCCTGCCCTCACCTCCCTCCTGTCAGCTGTCATCAGCTGTCTCTCCCCCGGTGCTCCAATATGGTCCCCGGTCCTCCATTGCGCTCCCCCTCTTGTCCCCCATTGCGCTCCCCCTCTTGTCCCCCATTGCGCTCCCCCTCTTGTCCTCCTCCTCTCCTCTTGTCCTCCTCCTCTCCTCTTATCCCCCTCCTCTCCTCTTGTCCTCCTCCTCGCCTCTTGTCCTCCTCCTCTCCTCTTGTCCTCCTCCTCTCCTTTCTCACCTGTCCACGAATCCTGCACGGTCCCGCGCGTCTCCCGGTGTCTTGCTGTTCTGTCTTCTGTGCTGCCAGGACCTCTCGTGATGTCACAATCACATGACTGCCGGCTATTGGTTCCTGGCAGTCATGTGATTGTGACATCACGGCAGGTCTTGTCAGCACAGACGGCAAGATACCTGGAGACACCGGAGACGCTGGGAGACGTCGAGGGCCTCGTGGACAGGTGAGCATAGATTTTTTTTTTTAATTAACCCATTCATTCACTTTTGGAGTGATTTTAGTGTACTGAGCATGCTCAGTACACTAAAATCGGTCCGAGGAGACATCAGATGTTTCCTCGGACCCTGCTCCATAGGGTCCCATGTCAAATTGATTGGGTCAGATCGGATGTGCACTAAATGCCATCCAATTCGGTCCGATCCGAGTTTGTCCGATTTTATTTTCGGTGCTAAAATCGGAGCAGGCGCCGATTTTAGCACCGATAATAAAATCGGACAGAATCGGATCGGACCAAATCAGATGGCATTTAGTGCACATCCGATTCGGTCTGATGCCCATAGGGCTGCATGCGGTCCAAAATCGGTCCGATGCTGTCCGATTTTTATCGGACAGCATCGGAACTGATAAAATCGTAGTGTGAAACCAGCCTTAGCAAAATCGGTTCAACCATGTTGGACATAGTGTCTTGCAAGGTCCAAGAAGAGTCCAACTGCAGGACAAGGTCAGTTAAAAAGATCAGAAAAGAGATGTATTGATTTGATCAAGAGTAGCCCATGGTAGGCAGAGAGCTTGAGGTACTTTACCTGTAACCCTGAGGTGCTGTGAATTCCAAGGTCCAGGCTGAGAGTAGGTTTTTAGTACAATGTATAGGGCTATAACCAGCAGGAGTGAGGAGAGCTGTTACATATTGCCAGGAGAAAAGATCTGAGTTTATCACCCCATGAGGGGCTGTCGACACTGTGTACTGAATAACTGTGGAGAACTGTATGTAATGGTTATCATCATCAAATGCTTCAGTAAAGTAAGTTTTTCACCTGACGTCTGGACATTGCTTATTGATACAGTTTGATCCTGCGCCCCATGCACAGTGTTCACCCCTTTCTATTATGCTGAGAATGGCCTGCCGGTCAGTGAGACCACCGTGACTATTAACCACCATTATGCCCGGCTTGATGGAAGCGGACCCAAACAGAAAATATATATACTGTATATATATATTTATACAAATACTTACTGTATAGACATAAAAAGCTAAAAAGAAACCTGTTATTTTGGGACATGCTCTTTACTTGCAAATGTAGAGTTAATATGCAGGTATTTAGTGCTATACGAATCAAAAACAGTCTGGAGAGACAGCGGGGGAAATTGTACAAAAAACATGACTTTTATTGAATTACTCATTTAAAAAATCATACAAGAATACATGTAGTTACATAGAAACAAAAGGACAACAATGTTATGGTTATGAAGGGATTTTAACTGGAATTTATGAGGAAAGAACAGTGCCTCAGGCAGGAAGGACACTCAGTAAAAACACAAAGCATGATAGCGCTCCACACAGCTAATGCAATCAAATAGAAGTCTTTTTATTCCACCATAAATAGTGCAACGTTTCGGTCCTGTATTCTTGACCTTTGTCAAGCATACAATATTACAAACAAACATATCTCAAATAGCCCAAGTGATTACGAAGTACCACCCCGAATTAAAAACAGCCTATCAGACTGCAAGACAGCAATAACAAATGGAGAATGCACATATCTATAAAGATCAGGTAGCTCACACTTACATCTAGCCACATCCCATAGATCACAATGTTTATAAATGCAACACAATTACCTCAACTTGCTATGTATAGAGCACACAGTCTCTTGTTAGATACACTGCAGAGCAAGTATCACAGCAGTGTTGTCCAATTATTATTATTATTATTTATTTATATAGCGCCATGAGCTTCCATGGTGCTTTACATGAGGATAGGGGAGACAAGCACAATTACAATAACTCTAGACAATCAGGACATGCAGGTACAGGAGGGGAGGGGACCCTGTCCACAAGGGCTCACAGTCTACGAGGGGCGGGTGGGGATACAGTAGGCTGGGGGAGTGTCCAATCGTGTCCAATCAGTATGTAGCTTCCTCGTTGCTATGGATACTACCGGCCATAGCAACGACACCAATCTTGTGCGGGTTCCGGAGCATGCCCAGTAGTTGAACCAAAGTGATTGGTCATTTGGTAACAGGAAGCACCCAGTGGATCTCTATTGGCCAGTGGTCTCCAAGGCAGCGAGGAAGCTGCATACTGAGTGGACAACACTGCTGTGATACTTGCTCTGCAGTGAATCTAACAAGGGACTGTGTGCTCCATACATGGCAAGTGGAGGTGATCGTCCTGTTTTTAAATGAGGGTGGTACTTTGTAATCACTTGGGCTGTTTAATATGGGTTTGTATGTAATATTGTATGCTTGACAAAGGTCCAGAATACAGGACCGAAACGTTGCACTATATATGGTGGGAACAAAAGACTTCTATTTGATTGCATTGGCTGTGTGGAGCGCTGTCATGCTTTGGGACTTTGATATACACTCCAGAATGTCTCTGTTGGAGGGACGCGCGCTGCCTAGAGGGTGAGACGATATACTTTGTCTATGTGTGGGGTGCTGTGAACTATATATTTCCCAAAGTAAAAGCACATCACAGGCTATGTGTATAGGTCTCTGTGCACATCACGGCCCAACCCAATGAAAAAATAGACATAAGATTACAACAATCTAGACCTGGATTACTGTGGTTGCCTCAATATGCTATATACCTCCTCTGACTAATTATGTCAGATAGTGATTTTTTGTTAATCATTCTGCATTTGTGCTACTAAAATCAATTGTGCATCCATCTATGTATATGGATTTTTGTGCTATGCATCTGTAATGAATTGTACTAGAATTTTTACACTATATGTGTTTGTAAACCTGTCTCTGAATAAAGATATAACTTTTACTATACATCCTAAGCATTTATAGCTCCACTATTTGTTCTCCTATTGATTAATGATATTGTAAGTGTTGAGTAGCTCAGCTGATCAGGCATTTTCCTGAGAGCTGTATGAATTTAACCATATGGAATATGTATACATAAGATTACAATAGATAAAGTTAATTAGCAGGGTTCAACCAGTTCCACATGATATATCTGTCCTCAATAATATCATATAGGGCAGTATACGGTAATATGGCACAGATCTAAAAAAAAAACAAGAGATTTTAAAGCGCAAGACAATTCGATCAAAAAACACAAAGAATTTTTTTTTCATTAAAATATCACATGCCTGCACTATTCATACAAATGGTGCTTGATACATACACATATTGCTCAGAGGGATGGTTATAGAGGAACCCCATAATGAAATACATGCATTAAGGGTGGAATCACACTGTCCGTGTGATATACGACTGTCGGACGTGTCACAGATAAGTAACTTGGAAAGGTTCTCCCCCTCTCTGGAGCGTCAGCTGCTTCTTTTTCTAAGCAGCTCTACACTCCCTTCCAGAGAGGGAGAGGCCATTCAGGGTCATTGATCCGAGTCTCGTTCGAGAGACTCGCATGTAAGTAGGATAGTGTGTTTCCACCCTAAGTCAAAAACTCCCTGCAAATCAGGGCTCAGAGTACCAAGTGGGGTACAGAAATTGCTGGCAGGAAGACATGGAGCTAATACAATACTATGTCAGAAGTCCCTCAAACTCCATTAATTATTTCCCCAGTACAGATACTTGAACCTACTCAACACCCTCTATGGTAAAATGTCCAAGTTACATGCTGGGCAGTATAGTGGCATGAAGAGCCTACCGCACTGTTGGAACTCACAATGTGAACATGTAACACTGCATGTCGAGACCCATATGCGCATTTCGTATATGTGGCACATATGTATCTTTGGTGATCTAATTCTTGGCAGAGTTATGATTAATATAGGTATTTATCACTACAAGACTGACTGGCCGCTTTCCCAAAAGTGTTTGTACATACAGAAAATGACTGTACTTTATTTCCTAGACATAATTGTAAGTTTTCAATTATGGGGACATAAACAGAACAATTATAGTCAATCTTCACAGCACTAGTTACTAATCTGTGACCAGCAGCTGTAAGCAGTCCCTGGGATTTTGATTGGCAGCAAGCTCCATGGTCCATCTCTGTAGTGTGAGCTGTCAAAGAATCAGGATGTATTTATAACTGTCGCTTACAATATAGTGAGCAGTGCTGTGAAGAGTGACTATAACTGCTTCATGCATACCTCCTTGGCAGAAAGGTGGCTGCTTGCAGTGGAAAATGAGCACTTTCAATAAGGCAGCAAGCTAGAATATTAACTCTGCTAATTTGCAGATTAATCTTAAATTTGCAGATAAAAGGAGACAGTCAGCAGTTTTGAGCCATAGAAACTACTTTTTGCAGCAAATTGGCACATTTGGATGACACTGTAGATGTCACTCAAGAGTACAGAGGTGAGCTAGGTAGCATTTAAAAAAAAAAAGCCCTGGAGACTTTAAGAGGAGGTTACACTTAATATGCCAGTAAGGAGGCATGCTACTGCTCCTCAGCTTTCTTGCTCCGTATATGCTCCCCGATGAGTCAATATTGATGAAACATGTAGGGAGAATTGTGAAAAGAAAAATAGGGAGGGGGACAAGAGGCGCAATAGTGCCCTATCACTAGTGACACTTGTGTAAGCTGGTGGAGCTATGAAGCTGCTCACCTGGTCCAGTTGTGATCCCCACAACTGGTTTGAAGGCGTTTTGGAATCAGTGTTCCAGCTGCTGCAGGACCTCCACCGACCACTTAGATAGTGGTTTGAATCCAAGACAATGATGGGAGTGCTGGTGTGTCACGGTCCGCGCTGCTGTGGTATGAATAAACTCACCAAAGAGTCAGAAGTTATTCCATCCTTTATTTCCTCCTCTCTCCTACGCGTTTCAGCGCCACACCCGGCGCCTTCCTCAGGGACATTACAATCATACCAGCAGTGGGGGTTTTTATAGCCCCTTGCTATGCAGACAAAGAGGTATCATCTGTTTACCTGATGATGTCATCCTCATCATCAAAATGGGTGGATCTGCCCATTTTGGCGCTATTTTTTACAAAAGCATTAAATACATCTCAAAATTATAAAAATTGGGGCTTGATATTTTCATAAAAATGCAAGTAATGATGTCATTATAAAATTTCTTTAAAAATTACCAAATAGAAGCTTAAAAGTTGCAAAAAATACATATGTGCCATCTAATGATATATATAAAGATAAGACATACATACTATGCCCATATGGGACTAGAACCCGTGGTATTTCATTTATGTAGGTTAGACATCAATGTTTTAATGCTTTTGTAAAAAATAGCGCCAAAATGGGCAGATCCACCCATTTTGATGATGAGGATGACATCATCAGGTAAACAGATGACACCTCTTTGTCTGTATAGCAAGGGGCTATAAAAACCCCCACTGCTGGTATGATTGTAATGTCCCTGAGGAAGGCGCCGGGTGTGGCGCTGAAACGCGTAGGAGAGAGGAGGAAATAAAGGATGGAATAACTTCTGACTCTTTGGTGAGTTTATTCATACAACAGCAGCGCGGACCGTGACACACCAGCACTCCCATCATTATGTAGGGAGAATTGGGAGCTCAGCAGGACACAGTGTAATAATTGGCATTGTTTTGATGGCCTCCCTGACATCAGTGCAAAGACCCTGGCAGAGGAGAGAAGAGGAACAGCTGGTTCAGGAGTTGAAGAGGGGAATGGTTCATGCAGGGAAAGGAGACTTCCTGTTTCTAACTTTCATTGATGTTAAAAAGCTCCATCACATTATACGGCATCTCACAAACATCATCTTTAATGTTCCCACTGGGGATCAAAGTCTAAATTCCATATCAGTATACCTTTATATATATAGTGTGTCTCGAAATATTTTGCAGAAATGGGACACAGTGAAAAGTAAATCTAAAATTATTGACATTGTTTGTCCTCAATGAAGAAGTGTTGTGGCGAGGACTCACATTTGTTAATATTCAATAAATATCTAAAGGTAATACTGATCAGTGCAGTGTCCTTGTGTAGCGCTCATATTCTACATACCACCATTTCTGTATTGTTTCACCCTTTAAAACGTCAGAAACTTGAATGGATATACAAATTAAATACACTCAAACCGACCAGTCTTAATATAGTATTTAAGGTAAATGCAATTATATAGGAATGCGTCTTGCCTATATCCTTAGATTCTTCATTTATTTCTTAGTAGTATAATAAGAGTATTTATACATTTTTCATTAATATCGTTTTACATTACACTTATTCTTTTTCCTCATAGAATTATAAGGAAATTTAAGGATTTTAATACAGTTTTTCTGTCTTTCTTACATCTTTGACACACACATGAAGTTGATGCATTCATACATTTTAAAGTAGCTAATTCTTTTTATTAATTTATTTATTAATATATTTTTTCTATGGTTCTTTAGCCAATGTTTAAAATATGTAAAAATTAGTGATAGGCGAACTTGAACTGTAAAGTTTGTGGCCCTTAGCAAACAACTAGTGTTTATGCGTGAAACCCGACCATGGACTTCCCTGAGAAGTCCATGTTACCCTTAGGGTACCTTTACACGCGGCTACATTTCTAGGGTGGCTACAGGTAACTTACTGGTTGCAGTGAAATCATGGAGACAAGGTTCTATCTTGTTGCTGTGTACAAATGGAATAATCTCTCCTTGATTTCACTGCAACCAGTAAGTTACCTGTAGCCACCCTAGAAATGTAGCCGCGTGTAAAGGTACCCTTAGGGTTGGCAACTAAATCAGGAGAATTATACAAACCGAGGACTGCATACTTGTAGCCAGTGGCGTAACTAGAGTCTGGTGGGCCCCGGTGCGAAATTCAGACCGGGGCCCCCCCCCCACCCACGGGCACACGTTGGTCGGATGCTTGGGCCCCGTGTAACGTTAAAAGTTCTATAAAGACTCACAAATTGACCCCTCTATGTATTAATGTCCCTCACCCTGCTATATATGGTCCTCCTCCTGGAATGTGGCCCTTATTGTGGTATATATGTTCTCCTTTCTGGTATATATGGTCTTCCTCCTCCCGCCATGATAGGCGTCCAATTATTATTATAACACATCCCATATTCCTACATATATTACAATATATCCCCATAGTCCTCAATGTATTATAATGCATCCCATAGTCCCCCATTCATAAGGTAGCCCCAATAGTCATCCAGTTATTAGAATGCACCCCAACCATCCTACATATAGTAGCCTCATAGACCTCTATATAGTATAATACATCCTCACAGCCCTCTATACGGTATAATGCAGGCTCCGTCCTCCATGTAGTGCAGCCCCTATAGTACAGCCTTATATATGCAGCCTCATAGCTCTCCATTAGTGCAGCCTTATATCCCTCTATATAGTGTGTTATATATGCAGCCCCACCAAGATCTGAAAAATAGGATTAGTGACAACTGCACAAAACAGTAGACTCACTCCAAAACCCAGTGTCACCCCCCAAGCTTATTCCAGTAGTGGACTCATCTGCTCTCCTCTGTCCCCCGCTCTTCACCTCTGTGCCCCACTCTCCACCTCCTCCTGTGTCCTCCTCTGTCCCCCATTCTCCTGTGTCCCACGCTCTCCTCTTCCTCTATTCCCCGTTCTTCTGTATCTCCCGCTCTCTTCCTCCTGTGTCCCCCGCTCTCCTCCTCCTGTGTCCTCCATTCTCCTGCGTCCCCCACTCTCCTTCTCCTCTGTCCCCAGTTCTCCTGTGATACCCACCCTCTTCCTCCTGTGTCCCCGCTCTCCTGTGTCCCTCGCTCTCCTCCTCCGTCCCCTGTCCTCCTGTGTCCCCCGTTCTCCTCCTCTATCCCCATCCTCCTGTGTTCCCCGCTCTCCTCCTCTACCCCCGTCCCCCTCTGTTCCCCGCTCTCCTCCTCCTCGGTCCCCTGCTCTCCTCCTCCTCTGTCCCCCATTCTCCTGTGTCCCCCACTCTCCTCCTCCTGTGTCGCCCGAATCCTCCTCCTCCAGTGTCCTCCATTCTCCTGTGTCCCCAACTCTCCTCCTCATCTGTCCCCAGTTCTCCTGTGATCCCCACTCTCTTCCTCCTGTGTCCTTGCTCTCCTGTGTCTCTCGCTCTCCTCCTCCGTCTCCCATCGTCCTGTGTCCCTTGTTCTCCTCCTGCTCTATCCCCCGTTCTCATCTATCCTCGCTATCCTCCTCCTCCTGTGTGTCCCCCACTCTCCTCCTCCTCTTTCCCCTGTTCTCCTGTCTCCCGCTCTCCTCCTCCTCTGTCCCCTGCTCTCTTCCTCCTCTGTCCCCTGCTCTCCTCCTACTATATCCCTCGCTCTCCTCCTCCTCTGCCCTCCATTCTCCTGTGTCCCCCACTCTCCTCCCCCTCTGTCCCCAGTTCTCCTGTGATCCCCACTCTCTTCCTCCTGGGTCCCCTCTCTCCTGTGTCCCTCACTCTCCTCCTCTGTCTCCCTGCATCCCTCGTTTTGCTCCTCCTCTATCCCCCGTCCTCCTGTGTCCCCCACTCTTCTTCTCCTAAGTCCCCTTTTTCTGTCTCCCTCGCTTTCCTCCTCCTGTGTCCCCCGGCGCTTTCCTCCTCTCACCTCTCTTCTTCTCTTCTGTGAGTATTCAGCAACAGTGTGTCCTCACTTTCAGGATGAGCGGCCAGGACTAAACACACGGCGGGAGACTGAGGAGGCTGTCGCCAGACTCTCCGGACCTCCAGAAGCTCACGGCTCCATCCTGAGATTCAGCACGTGACGCAGCAGCTGCAGGAATTTGAAAGCTGCTGCGCCACCGCGCCTTCCTGTCCTCTGGCAGCCGGAATCAACCGCCTGGGGACCGGCCTGGCAGAGCACTATTCAGAGACATGTATGTACGTCCTAGGGATGCACATCCATGTAAAGCAGTCACAGGGGTCGGCGGGTGCCGGGCCCCTGTACTTCCGGGCCTGGTCACACTTGCGACCTCTGCGACCGTGGGTGGTACGCCACTGTATGTATGGTCCTCCTCCTGCAATATGCCTTTATCCTGGTATGTATGGTCCTCCATTATAGTAAAATGCAGCCTCACAGTCCTCCATAAAGTATAATGCAGCGTCCCAGCCCTCCATATAGTATAAAGCTGCATCACAGCCCTTCACATAATATAATGCAGCCTTACAGCCCTTCACATAATATAATGCAGCGTCACAGCCCTTCATATAGTATAATGCAATAGTGCAGCCTCATAACCCTCCATATAGCATACATCCTCGCAACACACATACACACACAGGGACACATATGCACACACAGGGACACAGACACGGACACGCACACAGGGACACGGTCACGCACACGGGGACACGATCACGCACACGGGGACACGGACACGCACAGGGATACACACACAGGGACACACACACAGGGACACACACACACAGGGACACACACACACAGGGACACACACACACACAGGGACACACACACACACAAGGACACACACAGGGACACACACACACAGGGACACACACACACCAGGGACACACACACACAGGGACACACACACACAGGGACACTACTCACCGGTCCACCCCACCGGCGCCTCTCTCAGCCTGCAGAAGCTCGGAGGAGCCAGGACTAACGGCATCTGAGTCAAGGAGATGACTGCAGTGCCGCTGTTCTGGGCAATTACATGCCACGAGCCGTCTGGGCAGCCAATCACAGGCCAGTAGCTGAGGTCATGCGCCGACTGGCTTGTGATTGGCCAGGACAGTGGCGGGGGAAGAGAGAGAACGGTGCTGTGATCAGCCGCCTGGGGACATGGATGTGCATCCTCAGGGATACACATCCATGTAAAGCGGATGCGCCAGGGGTCAGCGGGCCCCTGTACCTTCAGGCCTGGTCGCAGCTGCGACCGTGGATGTTACGCCATTGGGGAGAGTGCACACAGTATAGGGGTACAGTATATGGGGTGAGCATGCACAGTATGGGGAGGGGGCACAAAGTATATGGGGAGGGCACAGTAAGGGGGGCATACAGTATAGTGGGAGGGGGCACACAATTTAGGGGGGTACAGTATATGGAGAGGGAACACAGTATATGGGGCAGGGGCACAGAACACTGTCTGACCTGTAACAGCGTCTGTAAGTCCCTCCTGGTGATCAGCTTGCAGCCTCCAGCACCTGCACCTGCTCCACTGTGCACACCACGGTTATGTCCAGCCGCTTCAGCTTGGTGCAGCAGACAGATTAGCTCCTGCCTGTCTGTGCACCTCCAACATCCGGCACTCACTGCCGTCTCCAGGAGCCGGGCTGTACTTGCCCAGCAGCGCTTAGCACTGCAGGAGGAGGCGCGGACACGGCCCTGGCCCTGCTCTCGGCTGCTCACAACAAGCAGCTGCTGCTGCTGCCAGAGGACCGGGGGTGCTAGCGGTAAGCGGTGTTTGTCCCCTGGCACTGCAGTCATACTCACCGCGCCGCCGTGTGCGGTTCCACTGTCCCGCGGTCCGCAGTGAGGAGGAGAGGAGGGGCGGGCACAGCAGCAGGAAGTGAGCTTTGTCTCACTTCCCGTCCTCCCTCCTCTCCGGCTGGCGCTATCGCGGTCGAGGCGGCCGGCTGTCAGCACGGGTCACGGGGCCCCCCGGGGGGTGCGGGCCCCCCCTGGGGGCGGGCCCAGTCGCAGTCGCGACCGCTGCGACCGCGGTAGTTACGCCACTGCTTGTAGCACTACTACCAGATCGCTCACTAAGCTTCAGGTTTATTCACTTCATCTCCTTGCCCACTCTCTGAGACGTTTGTGACAGCATCTGTAACTGGTGACTGGTTGTGTTAGCCAGACTACAGCCCCACAATCTGTACCGGTGTCTGTAATTGGTTGCCATATGCATTAGTAAATCTGCTGTCATATATGTTTAACAATTAATTAACAACTGAAAAAAAGTGCTTGAGGTCCCCCCTATATTGTGATACACAGCATAGGTAGCAGGATATCTCCTCTAGTGAGGAGCAAGGTTGTAGCTGCGGTGCCTCATGGGTGGTCCCGGGGTGAACCCTGCATTGAAGGGATTAGAAGCAACCATCCTGCATAGGGTGGCCTTGGGACCGGCTGGTCTATTGTGGACTATGGCCTGATGAAGCTGAAGATGGCGGCTGCAGCCTGGGGGGACCCACTGGGATTTTTTCCTACTGATGACCGGATCGGAAAGAACTGGTTGCAGCTGCTATGATGTGGTCTCCAAGGTAGCTGGGTTAACAGATTTTCATTACAATTCATGCTCACTGCGAGGTTTGTGGTTGATAGGATGTAGAAGGTTGGTGTGAGTGCCCTGGTGGGGGACATGGGTTATCCCAATAGAAGTGGGGTGAGGTGTTCTAAACAATGCTTGGGAGCTTCAGGTTGGTAGTGTGGTGCCCCTGTGAACCGGTCGCCACTAGATGGCACTAGATTGGTAAGTTGGTCTCCCACACACACACCCAACACACTCTAGATCCTAAGTCTAGGTACTCTATGTCCAGCAACAGGATAGCGGGAGGAGCCAGGTGGTTGGTGGAAAGTTAGAGAAGGACCCGGTTAGGGGAGGTAACAAGCCAACAAAAAGGACCCACAACACCAAGTTCTAGGTTAGTTAGTTAGTGAGTGTCAGAGTAATAGAAGACAAGACCAGACAAACCCAGACAAAGCCAGACCAGTCAGAAGGAGAGGCAAGACCATCAGAAAGGACTGAGAGAACACGGACCCGGCGGCCTGTGCCCCAATGGGGCTCACCCGGGTCCAAGGCTGTAGACCGTAGTGAAAGACAGAAAGAGTCTAGGTGAGCTCGAGTCAGCGGGGACACCGAGGGTCTGGGCAAGAACCAGAGTGCTGGCTCTTCTGAAGTGGCAGGGAAGCTTCACACCCCAACCACAAACTCCGGCAAGGTGCAGGGTCTTTATGTCCCGAGACCCAACCTCCGGTGCAGTGAAAGGAGGGCCACTGTATTAGGCCTAGGGGACCTGAAAAGACACCCAATGAAAGCCTGTGACCGCTAGACTGTAGCTAGCATGTGGAACAGACCAAAAAGGCCTGAAAGCGACACAAAAGGCGGAGTCACAGATAAACCATCCCAACTGTTGAAACCACACCGGAGCCGCTACTGAACTGTTGTAAGCTGTACCATCTGTCACGAAAGGAAAGTAATATGCAAGTTAAAGCTTGATACTGTTTGAGATAGTGATTTCTTGTGCCTGAGAGGAGACAGACTGATTTGGTGTTCCGGCAGCAGGAGACTGCCTGTGATGGTGTACGTTGCACCCCACCATACACACTGACTTCATGGTTGCCCTGGTGACCAGCCCTACCCGAGAGGGCTCAACATCCTTGCTGCTACCCCCATCATCCCCAGAGGTCCCGACTGCAGTGGCGGCTAAGCCGCGCACCACGGGTGGCATCACGTAAAATCTGTAAAACTGTTTCCAAACCACTTTTATTGACCACCTGGGACTACGGAGCCAAGTTACGACACTGTGACATCCCGCAGCCCCCAGACGATGAGAGGGCCCAGTTCTGAGTACCCCATGGCCCCGGTGGGGATGATCAGTAGCAAGGTGCTGGTGGAAATGGTGCCATTGGGGGCAGCAGTGATGGGTGAGAGGATGAAGGAGAATAACAAGGTGGGTGAAGAGGTGATGGGGTCGATAGACGAAAGGAGAGGTGTATGTGTGATTTGAGGGCCTGTTGGGGGTGCAATTTGAGATGGAAGAGCTTAATAGGTTCTGGAAGGGGGTGTATGTGGTGAGAATTTCTTTACTCCCACTAGGTGCAGGTGTTCATGCTTTTAGATAGGGTTATTGGGGAACAGAAGCCGTAGGTGCTCCATGTCGTTTTGGTATATGGTTGCTTTCTGCGAGACTCATAGATGTTACCGGGAAGCTTGTTCTGGTGGGGTTATGTCAAGCAATTTCGGTAGAGATACGCTCTGCATAAAGGAATGCTTTGGATTTGCAAGGACATATTCTTGTAGATGCAATAATTACTGCCCGGCTCAACCTCTTTTGTATGGGGAGCCAGGGGAGGAGGACAGGAAAGAACCACAGCACAGAAGGAGACAGAAAAAAACCACAGTGAAGGTAAAGGTGATAGTGCCATTTAAAATAGGTATTGGGATGCTAAAGCTGCATAGTTGTTTACAGTTTGTTTTTTGGGTTTGTTTTTTCAGATATCGGCTGATTCGAATAGTGATGTTGTTTTGTTCAGTTAATTTAAGCTTGGTAATTAAACACCCGGTGGAGGCAGTTGGCGAGTTTAAAGGAGGTGGAATTGGGTCGAAGAGCGGGTCTGTTTAAGGGGCTGCCAAGGGTGGAGTTAAAGGGAACCTGTCAGGTCTTTTAGTCCCCCCTAACCTATAAATACCTGTCCCTGCAGTGTCCAACTACTTTACTATCTATCGCTGTCTGACCTATAAGTGATTTATAATACCTGAGTAGAGCGGTTTACAAACTTAGATCCTCTGTGGCGAGTGGGCGTTCCTATGTGCCTTAGCAATGGATAGGCGGTGTCTCAAGGTCAGCGCCCCCACCTTGCAGCTGAAATTACGCCCCTATTGTTTGAGGAGCAGGCTGGGGATTTAAATTTGCTGCCTTTTTCTTCCAGGTTTATGACGCGCGACGGTGGACGCACGTCATTCCCGGACATTCACAATGTGGGCCGCCTTCAGAGCATGTGCAGATGGCATATTGAAGGAGGCCCACTCTGCACCCAATACACCATGTGCACTGCGCATGTCAGGGAATGTCGCGCGTCATAAACCCGGAAGAAAGAGGCGGCAAATTTAAATCCCCAGCCTGATCCTCAAACAATGATGCTGCCTAGTGGGGCTTAATTTCAGCTGCGAGGTGGGGTGTGCGTGGGCCTTGAGACACCACCTACCCATCGCCAAGGCACATAGGAATGCCCACCCACCACGGAGGATCTAAGTATATAAACCGCTGAACTCAGGTATTATAAATCACTTATAGGTCAGACAGGGATAGACGGTAAAGTAGTTGGATGCTGCAGGGACAGGTATTTATATGTGGGGGGGGCTAAAAGACCTGACAGGTTCCCTTTAAAGATATCCCCATTGGGGATAGTGCCAGATGAGAGCCAAGCAGGTTTAGCCGTATTCAGTTGTTGTGCCCGGCTGGCGGTGTCAATAAGGATGGGATTGTGTGGTGCCCCATTTGTCAGTGCGCCACAGTAGTGGTACTGCACCCACAACAGAGTGTGCAGTATTCCTGTCACTAGGGGATTATAGCGTCAACCTGAGGCTCTCATCCTGCATTCACACACTTAGAGCAGGAGTCTACAGGGTTAAATTCTCTGCTGAGAGACCCAGCCCCGGTAGGAGGACTTTCAGACTAGAGCAGTGTGAGCACAGGAAGCAGAAGCAGAAGGTCTGTTGAAAGAGACAGAGAAGGACCCTTGAGGAGACACAACATGGAGGGCGCCCAGAAGTAGCAGCGAACCAGACAGCAGGAGGAGACCCAGTGCCAAAGCTGCTACAGTCCGGGGGAATCCTGGTCCACAACGGAGAAGCGGCTCCGAGTCGCAGTGCAGGAGTCTATCCCTGAGCCGTCAACACCGGTAGGTTGAGGGCTTAACTATAAGCTCTGACCCCCCCATCCAGAACGTGCAGCCCCACCAGGGATGCCAAAGAGGGGTGAGTCTCTTAGAAGAGAAGAAGGGTACATTAGAGCACTTCACGAGCCTGGTAGACAAGTGGGCTGTGCAGGGCAACGCAAGGAAGTAAGGAGGCGCAAGGAAAGTAATGGGACAGTGAAAGAAAGCAGAAGGTACTCTTTGGGAGACATTATTCTCCTCAGTGACTTCTCGGCCAGCTACCCAGAACTGTGTGACTGTTAACCCGTATTGAACTGTGTTATTCAGTGACAAGTAAACACCCGTACAGAGTCATATAGCCTCCGTGTATCCATTATCTGAGCCGCTGCACTACCGACACACCATAGTCCTGCCCCGGAGAACCAGCTCCACCTGCAGGGAGTTATACCATCTCGGCTGCTATACCCTCAGGAGGACTGAAGCAGTTCTGGTTCTTTTTCACCAGGAACTGCAGGTGGCGTCACGATAAACTTTATAAACTTTCATCTCCATTCCAACACCAACTACCCCCCTTTTTAGTAAGACCCCAGGTGCACGGGTCTAGGCAGGCCACCAGTGACATCCCTACCGAAGCAGAAGGCCCAAATACCCGAGTCCCCATACCATGGGCGAGTCATTTGCACCGGAACTGGCAAGAAGTTTATTATTTATCTGTGTTTGGGGTATTGGAGTTAGTGCGTGTAACTGTACTTGGGGCCTTGATTAAAAAAAACAATAAGTGGTAGGATAACAGTGGCCAGTCTTTGCTGGGTGCACTTAATTTGCGTGCAGGTACTGTTACACGCTACAATGTCGTAACAATCTCACCAATGATCGGGAGCGCGGTCGTTAGGACACCTTTTTGAGAACGTTGGTGAGATCTCACACGTCTAGATATCGTGAACGACGCACCAACAATCAAGCGATCCAGAGAACGCTGGAACGACACAGCCAACGATCAAGGCGGTCGTTATCACGCTGTCACACGGCAACTATGTGAACGACTCCAAACTCAATGTGGGCATAGTTTGTGACACAGGCTTGGAGCTAGGCGTGGCAGATTGTGTTTTCCCTGCAACTCCGATTGGTGGCCACAACTGCGTTACAATTGGTCAGCCCTGTCTGGCAAGATGGTCACTTTATTAGCGCTCTTGCCCTTTCAACCATCTCACCATTCATTTGTTTTCATTTGGTGACGCATGTACAAGCCACTGATGCATCCCCAAATTGTCACACATGAACGCTTGTGTGTGCACTGTTTCCAATAGAATATATGGCTATGTGTACGTGTTGTTTTCAAGATGGCAACCTACACACAACACTATGTACGTACGTGTCTGCATATTAAGATTCATATAGTAATTATGTGTCTGTACATAGATGTATGTATGTGTATATGTATGTATCAGGACACCAATGCGTACATGTGCATACACATACATATGTATGTGTACATGTAGCTGTATATGGTTGGTTATGTGTACAAATGTGTGTATGTACTTTGCATCTCTGAATTAAAATCATATATGTTGACATACTTTAGGTACCAATGCGGCAGACATACATGAACAATGAAGTTCTGAAGGTTGCCATATGTGTATATTTATTTACATATGGTGCACATGTTGCCTATTACATTTAAAAAAAAAAAAAAAAAAAAAAAAGGATTTAACATAAGCTCATACATATACAGGGGTTGGACAAAATAATGGAAACACCTGGAAAAATCAACAAAAGTTCGTTTAATATGGTGTAGGTCCACCTTTTGCGGCGATTACAGCCTCAATTCTCCGAGGTATGGATTCATACAAGGTGATATCATTGGCCCGGTGGATCTCCACGAAATAGCACCCCAGATCAACACAGACCCTCCACCATATTTTACGGTTGGGAGAAGGCAGTCTGGAAGGAAAGCTTCATTCCGCTGTCTCCAAACATACACTCGGCCGGAGGTCGGAAAATGGGGTAAACGATGATTCTTCTGAGAATATCACATGTTTCCACAGCTCGAGGGACCAATTCTGGAGGTTTCTACACCACTCTAAACGCTTGGAAACATTGAAACATTTGTCATTGAGAGCAACGGTTTTCTAATTGCAGCTCTTCCATGGAATCCAGATTTGTGCAGCTCGCGACAAACAGTTTTCCTGGAAACTGGGTTATGTAGGTGTTCATTGAGCTCAGCAGTGATTTTCGGAGCTGTGGTCTTGTGATCCTCTCACAATTCGCTTTAGACTCCAACGGTCTCTCTCAGTCAACTTCGACTTTCGGCCAGACCTGTGCTTTGCTGCGGACTTTTTCCTTTTCTTTCAAATGCAGTCATTACTTTAGAGACAGTACCTCTTGACACGCCAAGCATTCGGGCACTTTCTGTTACACTAGTGCCTGCCATACGAGCACCAACAATTTGGTCTTTTTTGAAAATCCGAAAGGTCTGCCATTGGCATCAGTTTCTTATCAATGTTCTTATAAACAGCAAGAACAAAACATTAACATATGGCACGGCTTGCATGTTTATAACATGTCCGAAGATTATGATGCAAAATCGTTAGGTGTTTCCATTATTTTGTCCAACCCCTGTATATATATATATGACTGCTCAAATCTATCTTTACACCAATTGTTTATTTGCGTGCACACGCGGGTAGCTAAACGCCTAGAGCAAAAGATGGCGACTTCAATGAGTCTCCTTGTTTAAATGTGTTTAATGATAGTGTAAAGAATAAACAAGTCAATGAGTCTACTGATCAAAGCACGAATCAGCACATATGGCACCTTTCCAATAACCAATGCCAGCCAATCGGAACGCACTAATGACCACCAATCGGCGCACACGGAGCGCGGAAAACACAACAACAAGGCACGCCTACGGAATTGGTTTCACGATCCCAGAAATTGCAAACGTGATCGTTATCACGGTGTCACACTTAACGAAAATTAGCAGGTTGGCTAAACGAAAATTGTCTGATCTTAGAACATGTTCTCAAATCTGCAATCAGCGATCAAACAATTTATTGTAGTTGTATGTCGGTGTCACGTGCAATGACATACTAATTATGTCATTTGAACGACTCCAAACCCGTGACGTTTCAGCGATTACGTTCACAATATCGTACCATGTAACGGTACTTTTAGGTGTCTTGTAGTTGCTATGGTGGTTGAAATGCCTTGCACATTTGTTTGGATTTGAGGTTAAATCAAAGAGTTTTTGGCTGTGTGGGGTGTGTTTTCTTTTCTGGAATACAATGGTTGGAATGTCTGGTTTATAAAAAAAAAGAAAAAAAAAAGAAGGGGGGGCATTGTGCCATCAGTGCGTGCCAGTTGTATACAGTGGTAGCTGCTGTTAGTGGTTTTGTGCCTTTTTAGGGTCATTGGTGTGTGGTCAGGTGGCCTGGAGCATGGCAGAAAAAGGGTGATGTGGAATTTGACAGTATTAAGGATTTTCCCTATGGTATTTGCTGAAGTAATGTGGGAACGGAAACTCCTAAGTTCTTAGGTTGAAGGGTTTGTTTTCCATTGTGTCAAGCTGCCGGTGATCTAGACATTAATGCATTGTTGCAACATGTCTATGCTAGTAGTAGCGTCTCTATGACGGTTGGGGCGGATGTGTTTTGCAATGGAGCATTCAGGGCTTGCAAGGCACGTACTAGGAGGCAGGGGCAGGGGGTCTGATGCATTGTTTTGCTTTCAGTTTGTAGATTTTTGGGAGTTGATCCCATGGGTGCATGAAGTGGATATGCAGGGCCTAAATGGTTTATGGAGCGTGATAACAATCTTCCAGCAAGGTGGCAGGAATGGGCAGGTTTCTGGAATGGAATGGGGGCTGCTGTGGAGGTTGTTGGGGTATTTTTGGTGTCATTTTGGAGGAATGAATTTGTAAGTTGTAAATAATCCTCAGTGGTGTTGCAGAGGGTGGCTACAATTGCATTTTGGTTCAAGCTACATGGGATGCAGGATGTGATCAGGAATTTCGGCGGAGGCGTTCTGGCATTGGTTATGTGGTAATAATGCCAGATGGAGTGGAATGTTGCTGAGAAAGAGTCAGAGGCGGATTTAGTTGAGGGGGCAGACTGTTCGTAGTGTATGATTTCTCAGAACTTTGGATATTCCTAGTGTCAGATGTAAATTATTGGGGGAGGTATGCGTGGGTTAACTTGGGTCACATTTGTACTGGCAGGGAAATGATTTAGTTTCTATCAAGGTACCGGTTTGTGGTTATTTTAGAGGAATGTTTGAGGAAGGTGCGTTAGCGGCTGTGTGAGTATGGGTCGCTTGCATTCAGAATTGGGACAGCCACAGAGGTGGCACGGTAGGGACTGAATGATGAGGTGGCTCAATGGTCTGGAAGCTCGGAATCAGCCTGGTTTCAGCTATATGTATGGCCTCTTATGGTGTAGTTAACGTGGCAGGAGGGGATTGCCTGGCATGAGGAGAAGAGCTCGGAAGTAACAAACTGCTTAGACATGTGTTTATTGCTGTGAGGTTATAACTCAGTTTTGCTTACTATGGGTACTAGTTGAGCGTGTATACTGGTACATTGTTTATGTCCTTTGGACGCAGGGCAAGCCAAAGTTGGACAGTATAACTGTCTGTTGAGGCAGGACGGATCTTCGGCGCTCGTCAAGTGGTTGTGAAAGAGTGGGAGAACCTTAAGGCAAAGTACTGCCAGAGTTTGAGTATTACGGTAGAGTGGATCAACCCTATAATGGGTTGGTGTTACATGTGGGGGGGGGGAAGATCTGAGGTTTTTGAATCCCAGGAGTTAATGCAGGATATTAAGTGTGATTTGGTGCGACAGAAGTATTCATACCTGTGTTGGATTGTGGTGTGGTTGGATATTGTGGGCTGTCTGTCAAGGCGCTGTGCTGTATTTGTGGACAAAAAGGTTGAGCAAAACTAGAATTAAAGTCAATTGGGTGGTGTCTCTTTTGTCTCCAGTAATGGAGTGTCATAGTTAGAGCCTGGGAGGTGGAGTGATTGGCTTTGCAATATAAAAAGTCAGATGGTGTTCATTTTACTTGGAATTCAAATAGACAGGTGGATGTTGGGCTTGCATGAACAAAATCGAGCAAGCATTGGGTGGTGGTGGGCCCAGTCTTGTGCCAGGGCTGGGTCTAGTCCAGTGGCAGTTTAATGGATAATCATAGTCGGGAGGTGAGCCACAATACTGTATAGTGGCTCCGGTTACAGGTAATTTGCAGGCACAGGTTCCTGCAAGGTAGGGGTAATAGTTCTCGGTAATAAATACCTCGAGTGGTTTAATGGATCATGGTATCCGGGAGGTCAGCCACTAGTAGGGTATGGTGGCTCTGATTTCAGATAACTTGCAGGCACGGGGTCCTACCAGTTACAGGTACCTTGCAGACAGAAGGTTCTGCAAGGTAGGGGTATTAATTCTTGGTAATTAATACTGCGTCCCTTGTGTCCCTTGGTTTGTTGCGGCCATGAATTTAGTTGTGGGAGCTGCCTTCTGGACTGCGCTTATCCAGGGTTACGTATTTGTACTACGTACTGTGTTATTATTGTGTTACCTATTGATTAATGTTGGGACGCCAGTGTGTGGTGTCCCTAGTGTCAGTATTCCAGATGTTCTAGCCTGCCGTTTGACAATATTGCCCTCAGTCAACATGGAGATCGTTGTTTTTTTTTGCCCTTCTTCCTGTCTCGTTTGCATAAAGACCCGGCTCAGGTGATCTTTAATTGCTTGAGTATACTGGTTCCTGGTCTGCTCCTGCTCAGCTGCTCTCCTTTGTCCAAATTACTTCCCTGGAGCTCTGTGGGATCTTATGTCTTCCTAAAAGCTTCCTGCAGTGTGCTCCCGGTAGTGCTGCTTCTATGATCAGGCATGGACGTCTTAAGTGTGTGTAAGCAACTTCCCGGTTATTACTCTATGTACTGTTTGCTCTCTGGAACTTGTGTCTACATTTCCTACTCGGGACTGTGTTTGAACTCCTCACACGGGTCCTCCGGGTGTGGGGACCTTTTGCCACGGACTATATTCATCTGGTCGTTCCGGTACAAGGACTTGTGCTATGGACTACACTCATCCGGATCTTCATAAATTGGACTAGTTGTTTACCGGACTGATTTCATAAGGACGGTGCTCGACAGTATATATTGGGGTTGTGTTATTTTGGTCTGCTTATTTGCTGTGTATTAAGTTCACATTGTTTGCTGTGTGTGTATAAATAATTGGCACCTAAGAACCCGTCTCTGCTCTTCATTGCTCTTAAGCGATTAGAATCCTCAAACCTATACAATAGTATTACACCTAGGTTAGTGTGTAAATAATAGGTAATAAAGGGCTGCTATGGCCAAAATTTAACCAAGTTGCAAGCAGTGTCCATGTATTATTTACAAAGTGGGTTGGTAACACAGGCATTTAACGACTGGAGAATCCTTTGGTCGATTGTCATGTCCTAGTCTGACAATTTTAAGGTTATTAATTGTCTAAAAAAATGAGCAGGAGTTGGAACAAAAGTTCCGATTTGGTTTGGCTTTTTTCAGTCAATTTGCACCTCAAAGGTACGTTCAATTCTAGTCTTAAGCAATTTATTTTTCAGACTGTGCCTGCGCTGATGTTAATGCATTTAGCACTTTATGACTAATCAATTAATGTATGTACAGTCATGGCCGAAAGTGTTGGCACCCTTGAAATTGTTCCATAAAATGAAGTACTGTGTTCTTTTCTTTGCAGGTCTCATTCCACTTTCAGTAAACATGAAATTATTTGCTTTACCAAAAAGGTGAATCTTGGTCTCATCTATCCACAAGATGCTTTTCCCAGAAAGATTTTGACTTACTCACATACATTTTGGTAAACTGCAGTATAGCTTTTTTAGGTCTTTCATGCTAGCAGTGGGGTCCTGCTGGGTCTCATACTCAGGGGCTGGCTGGAGCCTCTATACCCGGGTGGCAGATTTCCATTGCCGGCCCCGACTTGAGGACCGGGGGGGGGGGGGGGTGCTGTCAGCCTGACTTGAGGACCGGGGGGGGGGGGGTGCTGTCAGCCAGCCACAGCCCTTACCTCATCCCGGACCTCCAGCGTCATGTGCTATCGCCGCGCCGGCCGACTCCCGACTCCCGCGGCCCGTTTCTGTAGGGGGCGGCCCGAAATGTGGACTATACCACCAGCCCAGGGGGCACCTGCCCACCTGCCACCTGGGCCAGCCCGCCCCTGCTCATACTACAGCGTTTCATTTCATTTAAATGTGGACCGATAGTTTGCACTGACACTGATTCATCGCATGTTTGTAAATATATTTACTTAGAAAATTGGTGGGGTAAAAATAAAATATCAAAAGTACAGTCCAGAAAATTACATTGTCTAAATTATTTAAAGGTATTTTCATTTTGCAGAGAGAAATAAGTATTTGATCCCTCTGACAAAAAAGATTTAATACATGGTGGCAAAACCCTTGTTTTCAAGCACAGCAGTCAGATATTTTTTGTAGTTGATAATGGGATTTGTGCACGTGTCAGGAGGAATTTTGGTACACTCATATTTGCAGGTCATTTCTAAATCATTTAGATTTTGAGGATGTCAATTGGCAACTTGGAGCTTCAGCTCCCTCAATTTTTCTATGGGATTAAGGTCTGGAGACTGGCTAAGCCCTTCCATCACGTTAATGTGCCTCTTTTTGAGCCACTCCTTTTTTGCCTTGGCTGTACTTTTTGGGTCATTGTTGTGCTGGAAGATCCAGAAATTACCAATTTTTAATCTCCTGGCAGAGGTCATTCAGGATTTTACAGTACATGACTCCATCCGTTGTACCATTGATGCGGTGAAGTAGTCCTGTGCCCTTAGTAGAGAAACATCCCCAAAACATAATGTTTCTATTGCCATGCTTAACTGTGGGGATGCAAAATCAAAAAAAGAAGAAAACTTCAGCACTACTTGCTGACTTCTGCAGAGAGGAACCTCAGATCTGTCCCAGAGCTCCATAAACCAGATCCAGGAATAATGGCTGCCAGCTGTTATTAAATAAAGTTGGAATTTTTCTAAGGACCGGAGTGCTACTGGACTCTTTGCTACATTGACTGTGGGGATGGTGGTCTTTGGGTCATAGGCAGCATTTTTCTTCCTCCAAGCACGGCAAATTAAGTTAATGCCAAGAGCTCAATATTTTATCTCATCTGACTACAGCACCATTTCCCAATAACTCTTATGGTACCGTCACACATCGCGATATCGCGAACGATATCTCAGATACGACACTTTTTTTAGGTGTGGCTACGATGTCCAAATGATATCGTAGCGTGTCACTCCTAGATACGACGACGATAGTGCGTTGTATCGCTCATCACAGATTTGAGAACGTGATCTCAAATATGCTGATTTTCGACCGTAGGATCTGCAAACGATCTCATTAACTATTTCGCCTATTGCTGACACTGGCTGGCCTCGATCGGTGGGTTGTGCGCTGGTTCGCTGGCGTGTGGCCAAATGTGAAATCGTTAACGAGATCAATGCTTGTGACACCGCACAAGCGATATCGCAAAATTGTGCTAACGATCTCGATCACATGACTTTCCAGCCGATATCGTGATCGAGATTGAAGCGAGTGATGGTACCATGAGAATCACCAAGGTGTTCATTGGTGAACTTCAGAATGGCCTGCCCATGTGCCTTCTTGAGCAGTGGGACTTTGTGGGTACTGCAGGATTTTAATCCATTACGGCGTAATGTTTTACCAATGACAGTGGTCACATCTGCGTTTAGATCATGAAGGCTGGTTTCACACTGCAGTTTTTTTTCCTGATCAGGTTCGATCTGGTTGGTGTGCCAGAACCAGGAAAAGAATCAGAAGAGGAACTTGCAGAGAAAACTATAATTGAAAGATTGACACCTGTTCTGAGTTTTGGAGACACACCTAGCTTTGGCACACAAACCTGATGGAACCTGATCAGGGAAAAAACTGCAGTGTAAAACCAGCCTAGCAAGTTCTCCCTGTGTAGGTTGAGGCTGAACTCTCACCTTCCTCATGATCCTGGATACCCCACCAGGTGAAATTTTCCATAGAGCCCCAGAGCGATGTCAATTGACACTCTTTTTCTATTTCTTCCATTTTCCTACTATTGCACCCACAGTTGCCTCCTCACCCAGTGTCTTACTTATGGTCTTGTAGCCTATTCCAGCCTTGTACACTTCTAGGATCTTTCACCTGATATCCTTAGAAAGCTGTTTGGACTTGACCCTGTTGTAGAGGTTAGAGTCTTACTGTTGAGTGTGTGGATAGGAGTCATTTATACTGGTGACAATTTAAGACAGCTGCCATTAATGCAGGAAATGAGTTGATTGGGACCATTTAACTGGTCTGAGAAGCCAGAAGTCCTAATGGTTGGTAGGGGATCAAATACTTATTTCTCTCTCTGCAAAATGCAAATACATTTATATAATTTAGATAATGTGACTTTCTAGAATTTATTTTTGATATTCTATCTCTCATGGTTAAAATTAACCTACACTTAAAATCATAGACCGTTCATGTCTTATAAGTGAGCAAACTTACAAAATCAGCAATGGATCAAATACTTATTTCCCCCACTGTACGTACATGTATATATGGCACCCCTGCAGGGGATTGCCACAGGATCCACCGGTGCAAGGAGGGATTTAGACCTTGGTACACACAGCACACAACACCTTCCACCCCAGACCTGAAGGGGGAGCTCTACTGGGTGCCTTAAGCCAGATCTTATTTAAAAGATCCAGGCCTGAGGGGAGGAGTCAGTTAGTTCCAGTTAGTCAGTTAGTTCCAGAGAGAGGAGAGAGCAGGAGAGAAGGAGCTGGTCGCTGGGATAAAGCCAGGCCCAGGACCAGGAACACTGACCCAGCTGAGCTGCACCCTAGGGAGAGGGTCGGAGGTCAATGGAGGAAGCAGGGAATTAAAGAAGGGAACAAATCAAGCTTCCCTTTAGCTCACCCGGACACCGGAGTCCGACACTGCTAAGCATCCAGTGCAGCAGGAATAGCCCGGAAGGACCAGGAGAAATTGACTCCCTGAGGAAAATAAGAGACCTCTAACCTGACCAAGCACAGGACCATGAGCCAAGAGGAGAATAGGGACCCCACAGAAGGACCTCATTGTCAGTTATAGAGTAAAGCCCTGGGAGGGAAGAAGGAGCGGCGAGTTCAGTTATAGGCAGAACTTACCCCAAAGCACCGTACACAGTGACAGAGGAGGCCTTACAACTCTCCAAGGTGAAAGTCCCAAATTGCACTGGGGACCTGGTTACTTCTCTGTACTGTACCTATTACCGGTCATCAGTAAAAGGTGCTGAAACAAAGACTACGGTGTGTGTGCCTGTTTAACCACCGCTACCCACAGCGTTGACCACAGAGACGCTACTACGACTCCCCTCATCCATCCCCGCTGTCCTGAGGTAAAGCTCCACCTGTGGGGAGCTGTATTACACTGAGCTGCACCTCCATCACCTCAGCGGCTGGCTGCAGCACTGGTATACACATTACCGAGTACCACAGGTGGTGTCACGTAACTAATCCCCTCCACCACCATCATCCCCCACCATCCCCGCCATTGAGGGTCCAGGGCACGGGACTGGGGACCGACCAGCAGTGATCCCCATCCAAGTCGCCATCAGTCCCGGTATCCGAGTACCCCCTACCCAGTCGACCTCCTCAACCAGGTGTCACGAACAGGATCCCGTGCCCAGTAAAACCGGGTACTGTGTGCCTAGAATTGATCTTTATTAACTGTTTGTGAACTGTAAAATTGGGCCGCCATTACTCCGCCACAGAAATTGAACAGCGTCACAGAGCGGGCAGAAAAGAGCGGGAAGAAAAGCCCCACCTCTTCACTCTGCCGCAGATTAGCGAATCTCAGTTCAGAAATACCCGAGATGCTCCACTCCCTCTGTAGAGCCACCGACTACCGGGAAAAGTTTGTTTTACCTCTCCGGCTGGCAGAAATTAACTAGGGGGGCCCCATCAAGAGTAGCTCGATGATGCACAGGTCCCTGACAGAGGGGATGGCCAGAATGCAGCACCCGGAGCAGTGGCCCCGATCATGCCGATAGCCTTGCCGTACATACTGGGCGCAAAATGGTTGCCAACATATGAAGGTAAACCCGCTACCCTAGCAGTCTTCAAACAAAAGAATACGATGGCAGAAAAGCAGCGAGCCACCATTGTGCTGGGACAATTAACAGGCGCAGCGGAGCTGGAGGTTGAGTCTTGGAGTGATGCTGACAGAGACTCTGCAGCGAAAGTGTTTGACAAACTCAAAGCTGCTTTAGAAAAATGCACACAGTCTGAATTGAGGATGCTGTTCTATCAGTGCAAGCAGAGACCGCAGGATACCATCAGAGACTTTGCCCTCCGTTTACAAGGGGCACTCCGGTCCTTAAAGCAGGTAGACGCGGCAAGTGTGCTAGAAGAGGATAAAATGCTTGCAGAGCAGTTTACGGAAGGATTGAGGTCAGACTACCACTGCCAGCAGGTACACATGTGAGTTTTGGATCATCCAGCTGTGAACTTTAATGACTTAAAAGATCGTGCTATAACAGTGTTACAGGAACCAGTGCCTGCAGAGCCTGCAATCCAATCCTGGCAGGTTAACACCTCTCCCATAGACTTTAAACCCGCTTCCAAAGACCCTGCAAAAGTGGAAAGACAAGCTGTAGCAAATAACTCTGATGATGACTTGCGCAACCAGGTGCTACAGCTAACCAAAAATATGGACTGTGTACTAAAACTCTTGCAAGCCATGCCTGGGCACCACTTCCAAGCAAAATTCAACTTGCTGATTGCCCTGAGGATGTCCCATGGATGAGGAGGAAGAACAAGTCGCCCGTTCAGTGGACCAATGCTCCATTCCAACGTAGACCCATGTCGCCCGTGGAGGGGACCAACAAATCGCCCGTTCAGGGGACCAGTGCACCATTCCAACGCAGAGTCAGGGACTACACGGATTATTCAGGACAACCCATTTGCTTACGATACAACAAACCAGGCCACTTTGCAAGAGGATGTCCTTTAAACCCAAAATTCCTGGGCCAAAGGGCCAGCCCCCAAGAGTAGGACAACTGGGCCCATGTGACTGGCGTAATTTGTACGTGGGAGGCCGTCCATACCTCAACATTACGCTAGAAGGAATCCCCATGTCGGCCCTACTGGACACCGGGTCGCAGGTTACCACCATCCCACATATCCTTTATAAACATTTTTGGTCTGACACTGATCTTGGACCCTCAGACCCTAACTTTGTCATTCTTGCAGCTAATGTGCAACCACAGAATCAGGTGGGGATCAGAGAAGTGACAATAAAGCTGGGGAGGGTGGAGCTAAAAGGCCAAGGGTTATGTGTGGTAGAAGATAATCCTGATGAAAAATACCTTTACATGGTAATTGGTACTAAAGTGATTGAAAACTGCTATGGAGAAGTGTTGTTTTTACTCCGACAGATTGCTGTGACTGCTGGTTACGGGCGGACGAGAGTCATCCAAAGAGAAATCTGAGCCCTCATCCACAAGCAACAGGTAAATCTGTCTGGGGGAGAGATTGGCAGTGTGCGGGTAACAAACCCGGTTCCCATTGTGTTACCACCGAAAAGTGAAATGATGATATGGTGTCAAGCAGCAATAGGTCTCAAAGGAAAAGAATACCAGGCAGGTGTAGAGCCGGTATATTCAGAGCATAGACCTAGACTACTGACAGCCAGAGGGGTGGTGGATGTACGCAAGGGAAGAGTACCAATCCGGTATGCTACTGTAGCAAAGTTGTATACTGTCTGTAACAACAACATACAGACAGTAGAGCCCGTTTCCCAGTCTAGTCAGGCAGAGAATAACAAATCCAAAATACAGCTAGAGGAGTGGTGTCAGCAGTTGCACATAGGAACTGATGCCACCCCTTCTCACCAGAAGCGCGGAGCCTACCGGGTAGCACAAGAGTTCAAACAGATATTCAGTAAACATTAATTAGATTTTGGGAGGATTAAAGGGGTACACCATCACATACCCACAGGAGATCATCCAACCAATTAAATTGAGACACAGACCCATTCCACCAAATCACTACCAGAATGCCAAAGAGATGCTGCAGGACATAAAGGAAGCCGGGGTTATAAGAGATAGCTGTAGTCCCTGGGCAGCTCCCTTAGTCCTAGTCAGAAAGAAGGATGGCACAATGAGGATGTGTGTCGATTACAGGGAAGTCAATAAGATCACTCACAAAGATGCTTACCCGTTACATGGAATAGAGGAGTCTCTTGCTACATTAAAGACTGCTAATTATTTCTCCATGTTAGATCTCACTAGTGAGTATTGGCAGGTCTCCGTTGCAGAAGAAGACTGAGAGAAAACTGCATTCACAACACCAATGGGGCTATGCAAATTCAACAGCATGCCATTCGGGTTATGCAATGCACCAGGAACGTTTCAAAGACTAATGGAATGTTGCCTGGGACATCGGAACTTCGAGACGGTACTCTTATACCTGGACGACGTCATCGTGTATTCCAAGTACTTTATAAAGATCTTGCTCTACCACCATGTGTAGGGTACCTAAGAAAAAAATATCGAAAAGTAAAAGTCTATCCTTGGCACACCCTTAAAAATAGGCTTGAGAAGTAGATTCTTTGCATGAAGTGGTTTTTATTCATGTGCATTGAAGACAAATAATCAACGTTTCGACCCAACATCGGGTCTTCGTCAGGATGGGTCTAGTGAAAACATTTGTAAACCAAAATCAAAAAACAATAATGGAGAATGTTCATGTGCTGTGATCCATGTGCTCATCATGCCATGTGATATATGGATATGTCTATAATAAAGGATTCGTGGGTGAAGTGTGTTGGTGAGATATTTTTGTGGTTCTACACACATTAGAAACTGTTACAAAAAGAAGTTTTGTATTGCTCGTGTGCATAATAGAGTGAATATCATCAAGTGATTTGTGTGTGATCTATAGTGAAAGTGTAGCTATGTTAAATGAGACCAAGTGAAGAAATCTGTGTGGGGGCGACTATAGGGAAGTGTGCTAATCAGTGAAAGTGGTAAGTGTTCAGGGGTCTATCAATACCTTCTGCTGGTCAGTTATCCAATGAAACTAGAATATTACTAGTGGCTGTTATGATAAAGTTCTATAAGGGAGAGAGAACAGAGGATGTATATATCTATATATATCTCTAATATGCTGTATTTGTAATGGTAAAGGTACCAAGGTTATTCTATATCAAGTATCCTTATACTGACTTATATGTATACATATTTACCTCTGTAAAGGAGATTTTCCTTTTGACTATGCAGCTTAGTTGTGATTGATGATCAAAGAATGAACCCTAAAGGGCTTTAAGGATAAGAGATCCATTAGAGGTAGTGTTATTATTGTATTACATTCAATTTAGAGAGGCAGGGTACATACCTAAAAGAATTGCCTGGTATGTAGCTCCTGCCTGTGTTGGGAGAGGAGCAAAGTAATCAGCCAAATGAATGAAAAAGGTAGCGGCTGCCAATTAGGAATATAGATACCTTATGTCCATGTGTAAGGTCCCTGGTCCAGGGGGTGGGTGGGAGGCAGGAGTGGTGTATTGCGGCATTCTGCTGCTCTTTATACTCCATGGGAGGGGCTGAATATGCAGGGAGGCGGAAACGCATCATCCGGCCAGATGTGCGTCATCGCCGCGTCCGCGCATGCGCAGGCGCCATCTTGTTGGTTGGAATGTAATCCATTAGGGCGACACATTCGTTGGCGCATGCGCAATCGGAGAAATGTGGAAAACAGACGCAGAAAGCGTCTGTAAACTAATTGTGGGGCGTTTTAGGTGGAAGCAAGTTAGGAAACATGCGGTCTGACCACATTATCAATGGAAAGAGAATACAGAGTGGTGCCCTTTGTGGTGTGGTGTCTGAGAATTAGTATACAAGATTGGTGCCTTTAAATATAGGTGATGGTATAATAGTGTAGTGGTACATCTTGCAGTGGACCGGGTGAAGACGTTGATGGTGCCCAAAAGTTGCATTTTCATCCATATATGCTTTTTATCTCTAGGATAGAAACAAAAACATTGATTAGATCACAAATGATTAGATTTATTGTATACATTGTACCTAATAATTACCATATATCCTATAGATGTATATGTATCTATACAAGATCAACTATCTCCAGAAGTGAACCATCATCCCAGAAATGTAATAGAAACATTATATGTTAGATCCAGCATCATTTAGCAGAAAAGGAATTTTTAGTATATTAACTCAAATTCTCGGTTAAGTCCATATGGCGAAAGGGTGTGAAGATGGTATATCCAGAACGCCTCTTTTTCTTTTAATTTACGGATACGATCACCCCCTCGTCTAGGTATTGGTACGTGGTCAATAACCTGGAATTTTAGTTGGCTGATGTTGTGCTTTTTCTCCAAAAAATGTGCTGGAATTGGTAATAAAGTGTTCTGACACCGGATGGTGGACTTGTGTTTGCTGATGCGGTCCCGGACATGCTGGGTGGTTTCCCCAACATATCCGAGACCGCACGGGCACTTTATCAGGTACACTACGTATGTTGAATTAAACGTGTAAAAATTTCTTATGTTGAACCTTTTACCCATCCGCGGATGTGTGAATGAGTCACCTTTAGTGACGTTGGTACATTGAGCACAGTTTAAACAGGGAAAAGTGCCCCTTCGCACTGTGCTTAGAGTGGATTGCCGTAGTTGAGGTGTTGTTGACCCCACGTCAGCTCATACAAGTAATTGTCTAAGGTACGGGGACTTTTTGTGACAAATTAAAGGTGGATTTTTAAATTCTTCGATGGTGGGGTATGCTGTTTTAAGAAGTGGTCAATGTTGGAAAATCGCATTTTTAATTAGCGGAGAAAATGGATGATACGTGTTTATGAATTTTATTCTATTGGTCACAGAGTCCCTGGATCTTCGTGCCTTTGTTTCTTGATGTATTGAATACTCATCAGGGTAACCCCCATCAATGAATTTATCTGTCATTTGTTGATGTCTCAGTGTTTTGGTCCCGGAATCACTTACGATGCGATCTACTCTATGGTGTTGTGAGTTGGGGAGTGATTGTTTTACATGCTTTGGGTGGCAGCTCGTCCAATGTAATAGGCTGTTGCGGTCTGTAGGTTTAATGTATAAATCACAGGTAAGGGAACCGTTGGGTTCTTTAATTATGATGGTATCGAGGAAGTTAATTTTATCCGGGTCGGAGTATGAAGTAAAAGTCAGGTTCGGTACCTTAGTGTTGATCTGATTAACAAAGGCATTAAAGGAATCTATAGTGCCCGTCCAGACGCAAAAGACGTCGTCAATGTATCTTAACCATAGCAATGCGTATTTCTCAAAAAGTGTGTTGTATATCTGGTCCGATTCAAATTTTGCCATATATATATTTGCATATGGGGGCGCAGCGTTCGCTCCCATAGCAGTTCCTTGTTTTTGCAAGTAGAACTGATCCTCAAAAAGAAAATAGTTGTTGGTGAGAACCAGTTCCAGCGTTTCCAAACAAAAGTTGATTTTAGATTGACTGGAAGGTGTGAATGTATTAAGAAACCATTCAACAGCCATGATTGTGGTCAATGCTGGTATAAAGGCTGTTGACGTCCAGTGTGGCCAGTATAATATTGTCCGGTATTGGTGATACTCTTTTGATGTGGTCAAGAAAGTCTGAGGTGTCACGTATGAACGACTTTATCTGGGGAACTAGTGGGCTCAGAATTTTTGGTTTTATTATGTTCTTTTTGTTGTTCTTAAGATTATTTAGTGCCATTGTCTCTTCTCGAGTGTTATTGTGTTTCAGGTGGAAATCGCCTTTATCACCTTGCGAGATCTAGGACTAAGGACCATATCGAACTTTCAGCCCCCTAAAATCTCACACCCTTGAAACATACATAGGTCTTGTTAATGATTCTGTAAATACAATCTGTAAAAATATTGATAAGGGCGATTTCCACCTGAAACACAATACCACTCGAGAAGAGACAATGGCACTAAATAATCTTAAGAACAACAAAAAGATCATAATAAACCAGCGGACAAAGGGGAAGCCATTGTCATACTGAACAAAACAGATTATATCACAGAAATTCAAAGACAACTTTCCGACAGTGACACATACGTACCCCTACGTAGGGACCCCGTAAATGAGATCAAGTCTAAAATCATTGACTTAACCAATAAATACACTACAATGGGCATCATTGTTAAAAAAAACTAGCTGAGTACCTACTAAATCCACATCCTATAACACCTCTTATCTATATCCTACCCAAGATCCACAAGAATCTAGAATGACCACCGGGAAGACCCATAGTCGCCTCAACTGACTCCATACTATCTCCACTCTCCATCACATTAGAAAAAATTCTAAGCCCACTAGTTCCCCAGATAAAGTCGTTCGTACGTGACACCTCAAACTTTCTTGACCACATCAAAAGAGTATCACCAATACCGGACAATAGTATACTGGCCACACTGAAGGTCAACAGCCTTTATCACTAGAACTACTGAGGTAGTCATTTTGATTACATCGCACTGTGTATTTCTATGTAGGTGTCACGAGTGCAGTAGTTCTAGTGTTAAACCAGCATTGACCACAATCATGGACTACAGGCTGTTAAATGGTTTCTTAATACATTCACACCATCCAGTCAATCTAAAATCAACTTTTGTTTGGAAACGCTGGAACTGGTTCTGACCAACATCTATTTTCTTTTTGAGGATCAGTTCTACTTGCAAAAACGAGGAACTGCTATGGGAGCGAACGTTGCGTCCCCATATGCAAATATATATATGGCAAAATTTGAATTGGACCAGATATACAACAACACACTTTTCGAGAAATACGCATTGCTATGGTTAAGATACATTGACGACGTCTTTTGCGTCTGGACGGGCACTATAGATTCCTTTAATGCCTTTGTTAATCAGATCAACACTAAGGTACCGAACCTGACTTTTACTTCATACTCCGACCCGGATAAAATTAACTTCCTCGATACCATCATAATTAAAGAACCCAACGGTTCCCTTACCTGTGATTTATACATTAAACCTACAGACCGCAACAGCCTATTACATTGGACGAGCTGCCACCCAAAGCATGTAAAACAATCACTCCCCAACTCACAACATCATAGGGTAGATCGCATCGTAAGTGATTCTGGGACCAAAACACTGAGACATCAACAAATGACAGATAAATTAATTGATAGGGGTTACCCTGATGAGTATTCCATACATCGAGAAACAAAGGCACGAAGATCCAGGAACTCTGTGACCAATAGAATAAAATTCATAAACACGTATCATCCATTTTCTCCGCTAATTAAAAATGCGATTTTCCAACATTGGCCACTTCTTAAAACAGCATACCCCACCATCGAAGAATTTAAAAATCCACCTTTAATTTGTCACAAAAAGGCCCCGAACCTTAGACAATTATTTGTACGAGCTGACGTGGGGTCGACAACACCTCAACTACGGCTATCCACTCTAAGCACAGTGCGAAGGGGCACTTTTCCCTGTTCAAACTGTGCTCAATGTACCAACGTCACTAAAGGTGACTCATTCACACATCCGCGGACGGGTAAAAGGTTCAACATAAGAAATTTTTACACGTGTAATTCAACATACGTAGTGTATCTGATAAAGTGCCCATGCGGTCTCGGATATGTTGGGGAAACCACCCAGCATGTCCGGGACCGCATCAGCAAACAAGTCCACCATCCGGTGTCAGAACACTTTATTACCAATTCCAGCACATTTTTTGGAGAAAAAGCACAACATCAGCCAACTAAAATTCCAGGTTATTGACCACGTACCAATACCTAGACGAGGGGGTGATCGTATCCGTAAATTAAAAGAAAAAGAGGTGTTCTGGATACATCATCTTAACACCCTTTCGCCATATGGACTTAACCAAGAATTTGAGTTTATATACTAAAAATTCCTTTTCTGCTAAATGATGCTGGATCTAACATATAATGTTTCTATTACATTTCTAGGATGATGGTTCACTCACGAGATAGTTGATCTTGTATAGATACATATACATCTATAGGATATATGGTAATTATTAGGTATAATGTATACAAAAAATCTAATCATCTGTGATCTAATCAATGTTTTTGTTTCTATCCTAGAGATAAAATGCATATATGGATGAAAATGACACTTTTGGGCACCATCACCGTCTTCACCTGGTCCACTGCAAGATGCACCACTACACTATTATAACATCACCTATATTTAATGGCACCAATCTTGTATACTAATTCTCAGACACCACACCACAAAGGGCACCACTCTGTATTCTCTTTCCATTGATAATGTGGTCAGACCGCATGTTTCCTAACTTGCTTCCACCTAAAACGCCCCACAATTAGTTTACAGACGCTTTCTGCATCTGTTTTCCACCTTTCTCCGATTGCACATGCACAAACGAATGTGTCGCCCTAATGGATTACATTCCAACCAACAAGATGGAGTCTGCACAGGCGCGGACGCGGCGATGACGCACATCCGGCCGGAGCAATGCTGGATAGCCTGACTATCGAATTATGACTTTACCATCAAATACCAGGCAGGCCACAACAACGCAAATGCTAATGCCCTTTCTTGAAACCCTCAAGTACATCTACAAGGACTTGAAGAGGAAGAGGATGACTTAGAGGAAATAGAACTCACAGCTTTCCATAAAAGTAGAAAATGGAAAATAGCTGAAGATCACATCTACCTGAACCGTCAGACTGTGGCACTAAACTCGTTGCCTCACTATGGATGGAAGGAGACTCAAGACAGTGATCCGGCAGTCAGCCTTGTAAAGAAGGTAATAACCCAACCGGATTCCCAACTTGAAAAGAATACTCCACCAGAGGCCCAGTACCTGTGGAAAGAAAGAAGCAGGTTATTCATCTATCAAGGTCAACTGTGCAGACAGTATATCAGCCTAAGAACAAATGAAATGGTATGGCAAGTTGTGGTTCCAAAGAGAAATGTCCAAATTGTATTGGAAGCGTACCATGACGGAGCAGGACACTTTGGATGGAGAAAACTGGAAATATTGTTACGTGAAAAATTCTATTGGATCAGCATGAGAGCCTCCATAGAGAGATGGTGTAAAAATTGTGGACCATGCTCATTAAGAAGAAGAAAACGTAACAGCCAGAAAGCACCACTCCAGCCTATCATCACCAAACAACCATTAGAACTGGTAGCCTTAGATCATGTCAAACTCACACCCAGCAAATCGGGTTACACCTATGCTCTTACCATGGTAGACCACTATTCCAGATTCCTTGTGGTAGCTCCGGTAAAAGACTTAACAGCTCAGACAGCAGCAAGAACATTCCAAGCCTATTTCTGCAGACCACATGGTTATCCAGAACAGGTATTGACAGACCAAGGTCCTGCCTTTGAAGCTGAAATATTTCAAGAGTTCTGTCTCCTATACGGATGCAAGAAAATTTGCACTACGCCTTACCATCCTCAAACTAATGGAATGTGCGAAAAGATGAATCACGTGGTAATTGAATTGCTGAAAATTCTGCCCTTAGAAGAACGAAACCAATGGCCAGAAAAGTTACCAGTAGTGATGGGCGAATCCTAAATTACTCGGAATCGCTTGACTCTAGCGAGTCCGAGCCCAGGACTCGCTACTCGTTGCGAGTCTAGCGAGTCCAATGTTAATGAATGGGGAAGCGAGTAATAGCGAGTAGTGTGAGATTTACAACTCGCAGATGTGTCTCGGAAGCTTCAGCCTGAAGCAATCCTAGTTTTGTCATTTATTTGCATTGCTCGTTTACTTTGTAAGTAATCGCTGACTCGCACAGATAAGAGTCCTGCTTTCTCCTCTGTGCTGGCTGCCAGCTCCAGGGTCCTAGAGCCTGCCTGCTGCCTGATGTAGCAGTGCTGAGATTGTTCTCAGTCTGCGCATTCCCTGTGTACAGACATGAATGTCTGTGCACAGAGATGATGTAGCAGTGCTGAGATTGTTCTCAGTCTGCTCATTCCCTGTGTACAGACATGAATGTCTGTGCACAGAGATGATGTAGCAGAGCTGAGATTGTTCTCAGTCTGCGCATTCCCTGTGTACAGACATGAATGTCTGTGCACAGAGATGATGTAGCAGAGCTGAGATTGTTCTCAGTCTGCTCATTCCCTGTGCATAGAGATCTATATCTATACACAGGGGATGTAGCAGAGAGGACATCGCGTTTTGGACTGCGTCGGACGGAAGAGGATTTTTTTAATTAAAGATGGAGTCCCTAATGGCTTTTTTTTTTATTTCTAATAAAAAATTTTCTTTGTGTTGTGTTTTTTTTTAAAACAATTTAATAGAAATTCATGGCGGTCATGTCTAATATTGGCGTGACCACCATAAATTTCGGGCTTAGGGCCAGCTGATAATACAAAGCTGGTATTAACCCCTTTATTACTCAGCGTGCTACCGCCACCAGGGCCGCTGGAAGAGCGGGGTTCAGCGCCAGAGGATGGCGCTTCAATGAACGTGCCATCTTCTGGGGCGGCTGCGGGCTGCAATTTGCAGCGGGGGGTGCCCAGAAAGCTTGGGCATCCCTGCGCTGCGGATTCCAGCCCCCAGCTGCTTAGCTGTACCTGGCTAGACATAGAAATTGCGCGGAGCCCCACGCATTTTTTTTAAATTATTTCATGAAATTCTGAGATTCTGACTCTGAGACTCTGACTCTGAGACTCTGACTCTGAGACTCTGACTCTGAGACTCTGACTCTGAAATTCATTAAATAATTTAAAAAAAATGCGTGGGGCTCCGCGCAATTTCTATGTCTAGCCAGGTACAGCTAAGCAGCTGAGGGCTGGAATCCGCAGCGCAGGGATGCCCAAGCTTTCTGGGCACCCCCCGCTGCAAATTGCAGCCCGCAGCCGCCCCAGAAGATGGCGCGTTCATTGAAGCGCCATCCTCTGGCGCTGAACCCCGCTCTTCCAGCGGCCCTGGTGGCGGTAGCACGCTGGGTAATAAAGGGGTTAATACCAGCTTTGTTATACAAGCTGGTATTAAGCCCGATATTCTTAATGTCAGGCCACGTTTGACCCAGCCACTAAGAATCTCCAATAAAGGGTTAAAAAAACACAGAGAAAATTTTTTATTTGAAATAAAAAAAAAAAGCCATTAGGGACTCCATCTTTAATTAAAAAAATCCTCTTCCGTCCGACGTAGTCCAAAACGCGATGTCCTCTCTGCTACATGCACAGGGAATGAGCAGACTGAGAACAATCTCAGCACTGCTACATCATGTCTGTGAGCAGGCGGGCTCTAGGACCCTGGAGCTGCACAGAGAAGACAGCTGGACTCGGCTCGCAAAGAAACAGCAGTTACTTTGCGAGTTTCCCTGCTATCACTGGCACAGTAGCCAGTGATGACTCGCACGAGTCTAATGCAAACAATGGCAATCCTAGTTTTGTCAGCGTTTCTGACAAAACTAGGATTGATATTGATTTGCATTGGACTCGTGCGAGTCATCACTGGGAAACTCGCCGAGTAGCGAGTCCTGCGAGTCCCTTACTACTCGCCGAGTAACGAGTCCTAGCGAGTAGATTCGCCCATCCCTAGTTACCAGATCTTGTTGACATCTACAACAACATCCCAGTAAGCTCAACAAATTGTACCCCTGCATACCTTTATGAGAGCAAGATCAGGAAAATTGCCAGTCGACTTTGAAATAGGCATAGTAGTTCCTGAAGAAGAAACTACAGATGCAGATTGGGATACTAGAAGAAAAGTACAATACCAAAAAATACAAGAATACATTGACAGAAGTCTGGAAAAATCTAGAGAAAAACAAGAAACCAACTTTAACAAAAGTGCGCAAGGGATACCCTTAACACCAGGTGAATTGGTTTTGAAAAGAAAAAGAAGAATGCACAAACTAGATGATCAATGGGAAAAAGAACCATACACTGTATTACCATCAAATTTGGTAATCAGAAAATCTGTCTCATCAGCAAAGACCATGGTGAAACAACAGCAACAGTGTCCAGGGATCATTTGAAGAAGTGCCCTCAACAGTTACGACCAGAAGAAGATGTACCTTGTCCAGAACCTGAGAAAGAGAAGCCAAAGACAACCCAGGCACTCATTGGAGAATTACCAGCGGATTGGCCTCAAATAGAAGGTACATACCTAATTCCAACTTTGATGTTCCCACCATCAGTAGAAACGCCAAGAGTAGAAGAACCACCCATTGTGTTGGAACCAGAGAATCCTGCAATCAGTGTACCTACCATTCCTACTGTGAGATCAAGTAGTCGCAGACTGTTACCCAGTTTACCTGTGACACATAGACCCACTCTCACCAATCTTACAACAGAAATACGTAGGTCAACATGTGTCAATCTAGGACACCCACCACTCAGGTACAGAGAATAAGCAGTAAAACATGGGAAAATGTAAATGTGTTCAGAATGTAAATATGTTTAAAATGTATATATGTTATTAATGCTAATGTACAGAAAAGGGTGAAGAGTAGGCAAAAACAACCCAGACCAGGTACACAACCTCAGTAAGAGCGGTGAGAGGAGTTGGAGTCAGGAGCTGTCTAGGGGGAGCAAAATCTTGGCCAATAGGTGACCCCAGGGGCAGGAGGCTTACAGCACTTATGACCCAGTAGTGGCCCCTGCAGTACGTAGGACTCCTACACCGAGACACCCATAGTAAATGTTTTGTTGTGTTTTTTGAACCTTTAAGCCTACGTAGACTTTGCCTGTTGGACTTATTGAACTTTTCCTTTCTAATTTTAAAAAAGCACCATAGCCACAGGACTGGTACTGGCAAACACCCTTTAAACAGCCTGCAGTGGATGGACTAGCGGATGGACTACCCGTTTTTCCCATTTCTCCTGGTTTTTGTATATTTTTGATTGTTTGACTCTGTTCAATTTTCAAATGTAAATATTTATGTTGTGTTCATGAAAAATATTTCAGTCCCGGAGGACTATATTTAACTAGGGGGGAATGTGGCACCCATGCAGGGGAATGCCACAAGATCCACCGGTGCAAGGAGGGATTTACACCTTGCTACACACAGCACACAACACCTTCCACCCCAGACCTGAAGGGGAGCTCTACTGGCTGCCTTAAGCCAGATCCCCTTAAAAAGATCCAAGCCTGAGGGGAGGAGTCAGTTAGTTCCAGTTAGTCTCAGTTAGTCCCAGTTAGTCAGTTAGTTATAGAGAGAGGAGAGAGCAGGAGTGAAGGAGCTGGTCACTGGGATAAAGCCAGGCCCTGGACCAGGAACACTAACCCAGCTGTGCTGCACCCTAGGGAGAGGTTCAGAGGCCAATGGAGGAAGCAGGGAATTAAAGAAGGGAACAAATCAAGCTTCCCACAGCGTTGACCGCAGAGACGCTACTACGCTCCTCTCATCCATCCCCGCTGCCCTGAGGTAAAGCTCCACCTGTGGGGAGCTGTACTACACTGAGCTGCACCTCCATCACCTCAATGGCTGGCCGCAGTGCTGGTATACACATTACCAGGCACCGCAGGTGGCATCACGTAACCAATCCCCTTCACCACCATCATCCCCCCACCATCCCCGACATTCAGGGTCCAGGGCACGGGACCAGGGGGGACCGACCAGCCGTGATCCCCCATCCAAGTCGCCATCAGCCCTGGTATCCGAGTATCCCCTACCCTGTTGACCGCCTCAACCATAGTGTGGTACATTTGCTCACTCAGCTTCATAACCCCTTCACGACCAAGGACATATAGGTAGAGCCTTCATTGCCACCCTCCCTTTGATGTGGTCTCACGTGCTGAGCCCAAATGTTTCCATCGGCTGATATGATTAACTGACATCTGTAGCTAACAGTCACAGGTGGATCAGAAATTGGCCCATGCCTGTTAACCTAGATAGTGCTGTCAAACTCTGACAGCACTATTTAACATATGCCAGCAGGGAGCACGTCATTCCCAGCTTCCATTGGTGGCCCCATGATGTGATTGCAGCATGCAGATGGAATATCATAAGAGCAAGGGGTCAGATGATGAGCCCTGTCACTGTCACGACTCACCTCCTGTGAACGCTGGCTAAGCGCCATCGTTAACAGAAGATGATCATTTGTGCTGTGCAGAGATGTGTATCAGCATGGCTCTGTACAGCACAAGTGATCAGATAGTGTCATCTTCAAGTCGCCAAAAGGGACTAGTAAAAACAATAAAAAGTGAAAAGAAAATTAAAAAAATATATATAATAAAAAATCCCAGAAATTTTCAAATCACTCCCCTTTTGCCTCTTTGATAATAAAATAATAATTAAACAAAATACATATTTGGTTTTGTGAGCTTAAGAAACGCCAGAACACGTAACTTCCGGTTGCAGGGTTCACAGGCAGACTTCGCGCATGCGCAGATAGCATGCTGAAGTCTGCATGTGTGCGACCAGAAGTGACGCGGGAACCCGGCGTCACATGACCGCGTCGCAGCGGTGACGTGGCGGGTGCGATATAGAAATCGTGCCCGCGCTCCGCTTTTGTATAATGACGCCCATTAGGGCGTATTACAGCAACGAGGCAGGGGTAGTGCGGCACAAGGGGACCCGCCTACCGGTCAAAATGCCTTCAGGAACGCCCCTCTGACAACATTTTTGTAAGTTTGCAAACTACATTATAGTACTTGTACATTACTACAAAAGGTGAGACAGGGATGTGTTACAATGTATTCTAAGGCTGCAGGGGCAGGTATTAATAGTTTAGAAAGCTTATTTGGGGTGACAGGTTCCCTTTAACTATTTGTAACATTTGCACTTTTGTATTTTATGTGTACCTATGATTGATTGAAATGTGTACAGCTGGCTAATCATGTGACCGATAGGGGGTGGGTTCACCCAACCCGAGGGAACTTTAAAAACCCTGAACGCTGGTCACCACACTAGGTTATGATTAAGAGGTAATTTACACCGCAAAACGTGTAAACCAGTGCCCGATCACCCTACCATATGCCTGAATTGTTTTGCCTCGTTTCCCTGTGATTTTAAAATTGTGGATTAGAGATTTTGGAATCAACCAGTTGGTGCCAGAACCTCTCCTTAATTTATGTTTCGGCTTAATACATGAATTACAATGGGTTATCTGTGCATTTTACTTACAGTAAAGGAATTTTCTTCTTGTGTTTTAGTTGTAATAAAGGATTCTTCTCTACATCTGTGTTTTATAACTATTTAGTCACTAAATTCGTAATGTGATGGCATCATAGACACCTCAACATTACCAATTCAGGGGTTGATGATAGCTGACAATAATCATCTGTCATTAACCCTTTATATAACCCCGTCTGCCAATGCACCAGGGCAGAGCAAGTTTGAAGCACCAGGATTGGCGTGTCTTATGGAGATACTAATCCATTGGTCTGCTATTTTTAGGGTGGTGAGGGCTTGTGAAAGATGGCCCTTGCCACCCCGAGAATACCAGACCACAGCTGTCAACTTTACCTTGGCTGTTAAACCAAACAGGTGGTAATTTCATCACCTGCAGAGGTGATGATGCCAACACCTGGTGTATTGCTAAGGAAATTCTGAAGATATGCACTGTGTGTAGCCCTTGAGGATTACAGTTGCCTGACCCTGTTCACAGGAGTGTGTGTAGTGCCTTGCATTTCTATACCTCACACCTTCAGGGCAATAGTAGGGCAATATCAAAGCACCTTTTAGTTTGCAGAAACAGTCCAGCATACAAGGAGTGAAATAAAAAAGCTTTGCTGTAGCTACTTTAAAAAAAAGTACATGTTGGTACATGTAGTTTTTCACATTTATAATACACAGAATATTTATTTTAAAATAAGTACTTAGCACTACTAACTAAGACTGAAAGACACACATATATAAATGTAAACAGTATATATGTAAATCCCACAAGGACTTGCAGACCCATTGAAATAAGGTTCAGACCGTCAAGATAATGGGGTAAAGTCCATTAAGGGCACAGATCATTAGTGGTACAGTCCATTAATGGCTTTGATGTGTTGTCCAAAGGCTGCAGTATTGCTAATCCAGCAGGGAGAAGCACAACTGGAAAAAACTTACCATCAATGCCAAAAACAAAAACCAACACTGCACTTGCAGGATGCAGTCAGACCCCACTATGTGGAACAAGTCCAGGTGCAAGCAGATAAATGCCAAAAACATAAACCAACACTGCACTTGCAGGATGCAGTCAGACCCCACTATGTGGAACAAGTCCAGGTGCAAGCAGATAAATAACCTTTACCTACAATGAGATGTGGGAGGCGACTTGCCATGCACATAATGAGCTTTCATAGGACACCATTCACACTGATACATATGATGCGGAGTGTCTGATAGCTACCCACTGGTCCTGCCACCTGACCAAGTGAGCCGACCAGTACGATGTCTCCGCACCACTAGATGAACGGTACCCCATGGAGCCCGGCAGCACCCCGAAAATGATAAAAAAGTGCAAAAATGATTTTCATGATAAACAAAAAGCTCTCTTATATGGGGTATTGGTTCATGTATTGGCCAAGACACTTAAGCTCATAATCCACGTCACGGATCCCTATAGCTTATGAGTCCTAACTAATTTGTACAAAAACTACTCAAAAAGACAGCATCAGAAAAAAATGACCATCAATACCAAAAACAAAGACCAGCACTGCACTTGCAGGATGCAGTCAGACCCCACTATGTGGAGCAAGCCCAGGTGCAAGCAGATAAATCACCTCTACCTACAATGAGATGTGGGAGGTGATTTGCCATGCACATAATGAGCTTGCATAGGACACCATTCACACTGTTACATATGATGCAGAGTGTTTGATAGCTACCCACTGGTCCTGCCACCTAACTAAGTGAGCCGCCCAGTACGACTGGTGCAAAACTTGGGAAGGGGACAAATGAAATTAACAAAAAAATAGGCCTCACTCTTCTGAGAACTCCAAACAGTTCTTATCTGGCCAACAGGGCAATCCAGGATGGGTCAGTGACCCAACAACAGACCTTTTTTAGGGCAGTTCTCTTTGATTCAAGTAAAGAAAGCAGCAGTTTTTTGACTGCTTCCTGGGATGGATGTCGCTGTTTTACAATTTACTCCACTACCGGATAATCTCAGGGGGAGGTTGCAGGGGCTACTTCTTCAGGAGCATTCTCCCCCACCACCTGCCTCCCAGCACACTTCATCATGGCCACCGGTGGAGAAGAGGACAAAGGCATTAGGGGATGGCTAACCCCTCTAGGAGATACTGAAGGAATTTGGGCAACCCCAAAAAACCCTTCATGATCTCTGGCCCCTGTGAGTTTCTCTGCAGTTGGCTGGCTAACAAGATCAGATCTGGCCTGCAGCTGATGTTCCATCCTCTCAATGTCACCTCTTGCTGCCAGTCTTGGAGTTCCTCTGAGGTGGTAACCCATCTTCCCATTAAACCGTACCACCCCTTCCTGTCCTTCACCTTCATGAAGGTGACTACCTCCCCAACATAGAGGGAAGAATGTCCCAGCCCTGGTTTCAGTGCTTCTCAAAGGTAATAGACTTAGGCCCCTGCAACTACTTTCAGGCAAAGGCATCCGCGAGGATAATATTTTCCAGAAATGAGACAAACCTGAGTGGTTGTTAACTATAAGGATACTTGCTGGAAGGGGGTAGAGGTCCTCACATGGAATTCTCCTATTCGAATCTTTTGGCGGCGGTGCTACACAAGGAAGGGAAACAGGGGCTTCTGTCACTACAACCCTCTCTTTGTCCTTCTTGTCCTCCTTTTCCTCCTCCTAGATTTGATGATCCACCGGCCGTGGCACAGACTAAAGCTGTAATAAGGCTAGGCAAGCAGCATGATCCTGACTTTGAACCGTGTTGGTCCCGGTTGACATACGGAACAGCTGACCTCAGGATTCTGAGCTGTGTTCTAATGGGACCTCTTGTTCAGGCATAGGGGAGTAGAACTGGATCCATACCTCACTTCATATCAGGCCCAAAAAAAAATAGCACAGTCATACTCAAGCTCATTTATGTAGAAGAACTAATCTCCTCTCTGACCTGCTCCGGTTCTGGTGGAGAAGCACCATTGGCCCCTGAGGTGTTGAGAAAGATCATGTCCTCCAGAGTAGACATCTCTTAGGGTAGATCCATCATGTCTCCAAACTGCGGACTGAAGGCACACAGTAGCATAGTATTGCTAGATTGTCCGGTAATCCCAAGAGGGCACCAGCCTCTGTTGTGAAGCGCCTTTCCTTTGCCTAGGGGCCTGCCTCTTGCAGCACCAGAGCCCAATCACTTGCAGGATTTTTTTGTTTGTCCAATCTTATTGCCTAGCTCATTAACTCCTCCAAGGGGTGGGATGCAGAAGGCACCTGACTTACAAATTTAATTCCACATACCATAGGTAACACCTGGGCTTGTTGTTGGAGGGAGTGATTATTGAAGACTGAAGTTTTTTCCTGAACAAAGCTGTGTTTGTCGATATTTTTAGTAAATGGCTCAGGTTTGCAATCATGAACTGAATCTGCAATGATCGTGCCAAATTTGAAATTGGCGAATATTTTCGAGGATATTTCACTCATCTCTAATCGTTTAAGCGATCTGCTTTTTGATCGCTTAAGCGATATCGTTTGTGCATCGCTACGTACGATCAAGCGATTTTACAATGTAAAATCGCTTGATCGTGACATCGCAGATATGAGAGCCGGAGCCCATATCAAGCGATCATCGCTTGTTCAATCTGCTTCATCGTGGTGTGTGACACCACGATGAACGATCTCCCAGCGGCGGAGCCTATGCTGGGAGATGGTATCTATGGTAAACGTCGGGTTACTAAGCGCCGTCCGGCGCCAAGTAACCCGATGTGTACCATAGTTGCCAGCGATCTCGCTGGCCCACATCGCTGGTGAGTCTGTCTGTGTGACATCTCACCAGCGATGTGAACGATATTGTTAGCGATCGCGCGTGCACGTGATCGCTAACAATATCACTCACGATATTGTAGCGTGTGACGGCTGCCTAAGTAAAATAAGGACTTTGACGGCATGGATGGATTTCCACAACAGGTAACCCTCATACTCACAACACCTTCCACCCCAGAACAGTAGGGGGAGCTCCACTTGCTGCCTTTAAGCAAGATCGTGGAGTTAGGAGCTGTAAGAAAGAGTGATCACCTATGCCAGCAGGAAGCTCTACAGAAAGGAATCCTGAGAATTACAGCTCTTTCAAATTGGAGTTCTTGGCTTTGGTCTGGGCCATCACAGAACGGTTCAAACACTACCTGGCGTCTGCAAAATTCACCGCCTTCACGGATAATAATCCTCTTACACACATGGAAACCGTGAAGTTAGGTGCAATGGAGCAATGCTGGCTGGATGGCTTGGTTGTCAAATTACCAGTTTACCATCAAGTACCAGGCAGGCCATAACAATGCCAACGCTGATGCTTTGTCAAGGATGCCTCACTTACCAGATGCCGGAGAAGATGTGGACGAGCTAGAAGACAAAAAGCTGACCCCCTTCTATCGCCACAGAGCATCTCAATGTCAGCAAGTTACCAGAAAATACCCTGGGAGAACAGTAAATCCATTACCTCACTATGGTTGGAAGGAGTCCCAAGACAGTGACCCGGCTATCAGTTTAGTTAAAGGGCTGGTAACTCAGGAAGGTTCCCGCCTTGCTCCAGATGCTTCACCAGAGGCCAAACATCTATGGAATGAGAGATGTAAGTTATTCATATACCAAGAGAAACTGTGTAAGCGATACATCAATCCCAGAACCCATTAGATGGTCTGGCAAATAGTGGTACCTAAGAAGGATGTCCAGATAGTGTTGGATGCATACCACAATCAAGCAGGACACTTCAGATGGAAAAAGCTTGAGAAGATGCTGTTGAAGGACAGATTCTACTGGTTTGGCATGAGAGCATCCATAGAGAGATGGTGTAAAAATGGTGGACCATGCAAATTGAGGAGAAAAGACCAAGAGAGTCAATGAGCACCATTCCAGCAAATTGTTACCACTCAACCGCTTCAGCTAGTAGTCTCAGATCATGTAAAACTAACACCAAGCAGATCAGGTTACACCTACGCTTTAACAATGGTAGATCACTACTCAAGATTCCTGGTAGTTCCTCCAGTGAAGGACTTGACAGCTAAGACAGCAGCGAAAACCTTTCAAGCCTATTTCTGTAGACCACACGGGTATCCAGAACAGGTGTTGACTGATAGAGGTTCTACATTTGAAGCAGAGATCTTTCAAGAATTTTTGTTTTCTATATGGGTGCAAGAAAATTAGGACCATACCTTACCATCCACAAACAAACAGCATGTCTGAAAATATAGTAATAGACATGTTGAAGACATTGCCTTTGGAAGAAAGAATCCAGTGGCCTGACAAGTTGCCTGATTTAGTGGACATGTAAAACAACATACCTGTGAGTTCCACCAATTGCACACCAGCTTATCTAATGAGAGCACGCCCTGAAAAATTACCAGTTGACTTAGACATGGGAATTGTGGTATCAGACGCAGAAACATCTATTGTTGACTGGGAGACAACTTGCCAAGAACAGTACAAAATGGTACAAGCATGTGTAGAAGATAATCTGAAAAAGATCAGAGAAAAACAAACAAAAGATTATAACAAGAGTGCACAAGCTGAACCTTTAGTACCTGGAGAAGTTGTTCTAAAAAGAAAAAGAAGACATCATAAACTTAATGACCAGTGGGAAAAAGAGCCCTATACTGTATTAGAATCCTATTATGACAACAGTAAAACCTGTCTCATCAATAAAGATGGAGGTAGAACTACTGCAACTGTATCAAGGGATCATCTGAAAGTATGTCCAGAACAACTTAGGAAACAAGAAGAAGAAATACCTTGTACACCTCAGATGGAGAGAAGTCAAAAGTGATACACACAATACTTGGAGACTTTCCAGAAGATGGGCCCCAATGTGAGGGAGCAGTAATTGTGCCAGTAATTCACTTTTACATTGGAAGAACAAGGAAGAATGGAAGAATCTGCAAGAATTCCAGAAGTACCTGTTCAGATTCCAGAAGAAACACCCGTTGTAGCAGAACCATAGGATCCTGCAATCGGTGCACTTGCCAGTTCCATAGAGAGACTAAGACAGTATTACAATCTGCCAACACATAGATCTACTCATAGATTAGCTGACAGTACCAGCACTACACCAGCAGTAGATAGTACAGATACACCAGTATTACGAAGGACTACCCGTAGTAATTTTGGTCAGCCACCACTCAGATACAGAGAGTAAGGTGCACTAAAACTTTAAAATGTAAATAAGAACCAGAATGTACATAAAATGCAAATAGTAGTGTACAGAAAGGTGGGGGAACTGGGCCCAGCCCCATGCACATTTACTTAGGAACAGAAAGTGCCTGGGGTGTAGAGGAGGTACCAGGTCTCCTATGCATAGGGAAAATGTTTATTGGTTTGTTTATATGCCTTTGACTTTAAAAGACTTTTAATCTGTTTGAAACCTGGAGCTTACAGAGATTTTCCTGTAGAGACTCTTTAATGTCTTCCCTGCAACTTTTTCCTTACCTTACCCTTAACAATGGACTATGATCACAGAATTGGTGTGATAACAAACTTTTACAACCTGCGGTAGATGGACTACTACCGTATGGACTGCACCTTGTTTTACCATTTTTCAGTGTTTTTTGTAAATTTTTCCTTTTAAGGCTATGTACATAATACCTGTTATTAATTTTGTTGTTGAATGTTTTTGAAAATGTTTCTCAGTCCAGGAATACTTATCTTAACTAGGGGGGAATGTGGAACCCTGCCATTACAGGTAGCCACAGGACCACCTATGGCATGGATAGATTTCCACAACAGGTAACCCTCATACACACAACACCTTCCACCCCAGAACAGTAGGGGGAGCTCCACTTGCTGCCTTTAAGCAAAGATCCCCTACAAATACTGGTTCTGGGGGTGGAGTTATCCAGAGAGTGTGCAGTCGCTAGGAGAACTGTGAAGACATCCTGGTGTTCAGAGCCATGCTAGGCCTGAGCCAGTTGACTTGCCTAGCCAGTGTGAGGGCATGTGAGTGACGTCAAAGGCAAGGCTTATTAAGGAGTAGAGCAGTAGGGATGAGCCACCACCCCAGTGTTCGATTTGTCAAATTGGCGGGTGTGTTCGTCAAATGTTTGTCGAATATTCATCGAACACTAATGAATGAGCTGTGCGGGGCACTTACACTTCGCCAGACAGGTGAGCATAGAGATTTTATTTTTAACCCTTTCTTTTACTTAATTTCCCTTATACATACATTGCGGAAGGGAAAGTGCCCTGCACAGCTCATTCATTAGGTGGAAAATGCTGCAGTCAAGGCATTATCGAACATAACCTTGAAATGCCGAATTTGAAGCTAATTGTTTGCATTCGTCGAATGACTCGAACACCTCCCAAAACAGCTCGAATTTGAGATTGGCGAACACCGCTCGGTGCAGAGGAGCCATACCAGTTCACCCCAGGAAGCAACCCGGACACCAGAGTCTGAGTCTGCAGGAGAGCATCACGCCCAGCAAAAACACTGGTTCACCAAGGAGACTCCAGTCTCCCGGACACCTGTCACGCAATCAATAGATGAGCCAGGGACCGCAGGAGAAGTCATAGCGGTAGTCCACACAGAGGTTTTCGACACTACAGAACGGATGAGAGAAAGGCACAGAGGAAGTCAGGCTTAGTTTCACATAAGTCAGAGACTTCAATGAGGGAAAAGAGACAAGGAGGCCTTATCCATCATTCACTGTGGAAATCCAGAAGTGCCATCCCGACCACCTGGAGTGTACCCTGGACAGTGCCTGCAATACCATCAGTAAAGGTATAGAAATGATCCACAGTGTGTGTGTCAGTTTGTCCATCCCTGAACCTGTTCAGCCTAGAGACTGTCGCAGCAGCCCGGCTGCCTAACCAACTCCCTGTGCAAAAGCCCATCACCTTATCACTGCCCCGGGGACCCCGCTCCACCTGTGGGAAGCTGTACTGCCCAAGCTGCCCGTACATCATCCCCGGAGGTCTGAAGCAGCGCTGGTGCCTTCAACTTCACCAGAATCCACAGGTGGCATCACGAGACTTTATTACTTCCTTTATTAATTTTTCCCCTTTTATCCAAGTGACCCCAGGGTACGGGTCCGTGCAGGCCACCAGTGACATCCCCCTTACAGTAAACGGCTGGATACCGAGTTCCCATCGACCTCTGGGTGGGTCACGAGATATTTTTTATAAGATAACCCTGCTTTACTTTTCTTTACAACTTTATTATTTACCTGTCTGGTATGTTCTTTAGTTTTTATGATGAGGTTTGATCCCTAATGTACACAAACAGAACAGCTGTAGTTATACTGAAAATAAATTACACACAGGTGTACTGAATTTACTAAATAGGTGACTTCTGTAGTCAGCATTAAAGAAAACAGCCAAAGAAAGATCTGAAACTATTATATGTATCCATGTCAGGACCCGTAGAAGCGGCCGCTGAGTCGCGAAACGGTTGCCATCGTCCTCGCTCCCGCACCTCCCTCCACTTGCTCCTCCGGAATGTTCCGTTGAAAACCGCAATAAATTGTGAAGATCAACTCGGTGAGTGCCACTGTCTTTTTTCTTTTTAACTACATTGTGCACTTACATTAAGTGAGCACCTCCTTTGGTTGAAAACCCTCAGTCAGCAAGGATTTTTTGAATCTGCCTAAGTTGTTTAACACGGGTAGTGCCCAGTTTTTCAAACTCTGTATTGAGACTATTATATGTATCCTATACAATTCAAATTTCATCTATTCAGTCGTGTTTGACTATTGGGTATCATGTGAACCATTTTCCTCCAAGCTTCTCTGCTTGTCACAGCATCTTTCAGCTCTCTGATGCTCATTTCTGTGTCTGCCATTATGGTGTCCAGCCAACGGGTCTTAGGTCTTCCGCAACCTCTACTGTCATTGAGAATACCAAACATCATGCCCTTTTCGAGGGAATTTGCTCTCATCACATGGCCGTCATAAGACAGTTTCTGTTTTATGACTTTACCTACCAGGAACATCTTTTGATTGAAACGTTCCAGAACACACTTTTCTGTGATCTTGGCTGTCTGTGGGATTTGTAGGAGTCTCCTCCAGCACCACAGTTTGAAGGAATCGATCTTTCTTTGACCACTCTTTTTCTTTTTGAGGTACATGTCTCGCACCCGTGCAACACAATTGGAAATGTACTGGCTGTAACCGATCATTGCTTAGTGGTGATTGAGATGCCTTGGACTTCCATAGTTGCTCTATTTTCATCATTGCCCCACGACTCACTTCGTGAATCAAGGTGCCACCTGATTTCACCTTACAATTAATGAGGGACCCCAGGAAGATGAAACTGTCTACCATTTCAATTTTTTCATTGTCGATTTTCAAATTCACCTTCTCGGTGGCAGTAGCGATTATCTTGATCTTATTCACATTTAGATGCAAACCAAACTTCTTGCTTTCTTCACTGAGCTTTAAGGTCAGCTTCTTCAGATTCTTCCCATTTTCAGCCAAAAGGGTGGTATCATCTGCTATCTCAGGTTGTTAATGAACCTTCCTCCTATTTTCAAGCCAACTGGTAATTTATTCAAGTCGAGCATCCTTATGATCACTTCTGCGTAGAGGTTGAAGACAAAAGTCTTGCCTTGTACCCTTTTTAATCTTAAAATACTGTGTCCCCAAATGTGGTTCGTACTGTAGCTTTCTGGTTGTCATAGAGTGACTTGATCACTTTGATCAGGTGTTCAGGTATTCCTAGCTCATACAACGATTTCCAAAGCTGATCATGTTAGATGCAGTCGAACGCCTTGGTGTAATCAATGAAGCACAGATAGAGCTCCTTCTGATACTCCCTTGACATCTCCATGATCCATCTTATGTTGCCAATGTGGTCTCGGGTACCCCTGCCTCTCTGCAGAAACTAGTTTGAGCATCTGGAAATTCACAATCGGAGATGTTGCCCAGTCTCTTTTGGATGATTGAATGTTTTGGAAGTTGTATGTATCCTAGACACCTGTAGCATATATCCCCAAATTTTGATAAAAATTTGCTTCATAACATGAATATACTGGATTCCTATTTTTCCATTTATTACGCTCAATATGCCCATAGTAGGGTCAAAGTAAATGCATTGACCGACTTTAAGAATAAGGATTTCTCTGGATTTGAAAAACTTTCCCAATTTTTCATTATATGAGAAAAAGCTAGATAATCAATGTTGCAACATGGCTTGAAAATTTGAAGGAAGTTTACAGTATTTCCTCCTTATGTTTAACTACCAGGTACATGTCCAATAACATATGAGCCCTCAGGCTATATGATAGGTAGGAAAGCATTAAATATTATAGCAAAGGAAAATAATAAAACTACTATAACCACAAAGTTCATAAACGTTAGACTAAAATTTAATAACTCAGTTCTACATGTAGCAAAAAAAAATACAGACCATTGCATCATAAATCTCTGGTATAGGCCAGGATCACACATGCCAATCCGCTTTTTTAAGCCCTTAGAAAAACGAATCCGGTTTTCTAAGGGTGACAATAGTGTCCCCTGTGGTCCTGGACTTTTTTTGGAACTTAGTCATTTTTTCACCAAAAAACGCATATGCGTTAACGCATGCTGCCTATATGTACCATGCGTTAACTCATCCATCTCCCATAGGGCCCCATGTTAAAAAAATGCACACACACATGTGTTGACACATATGCGTTTTTGGACTTTGAAAAAATATGCCCAAAATGATCCCGAAAACAGATTTAAGCCAAAAACGAATGGTATGTGTGACCCTGGCTCAGTGGCGGACCTAGAGCCCGGATGGCCCTGGTGCAGCCATGGTGAGGAACGGGGGGGGGGGGGGGGTTGGAGGGGGGTGCTGGCGGCCGTCGGCGAGGAGCAGGGGGGTGCTGGCGGGAGGAGCGGTTATTGGTTATTCAGCTCTCCTACCTGCGCTGAGCCAGCAAATGCATTCCTGGGAGCCGGGACGGCAGACTAGAGGAGGGGCGGGATCAGGCAAGGGAAGCATGAAGCTTCCCTTGTCTGACCCTCCTCTCCTCTGACATCGGGTTACGGGGGTCGGCTGGGGGCCGCCCTGCAGGCTTGAGGGACCCCCTAGCCGGTTGGGGCCCTGGTGCAGCTGAACTAGCTGCACCACGGTAGGTCCGCCTCTGCCCTGGCCATAGAGAATACTGATGTTCTATGTTTCTATACAGCAAATGAGTACATACAGTGTATTATACAGGGTACAATGTTTCTCATAATTGATTTCGTGCTGAGGCAATACGTATGACAACGCTGAATCAAAAATGTAAGCAATTCATCCGTTCTGTTAGTTTAAATATATTAATTTTACAGGTTTGTTAATTTCACAGATGAATAATCACATAGAGTTAATGGTTTTATAAGCTTTTTGAAACACCATACATAGAGTATATGCAATTATGCAGACTGATGTGTTACTGATATTACACGGGTTGACATTAAATCGTTTAATTCAGAGAACATTCATTACTATTACTATTATTACATTAAGATGTTATGTTGTTAAACACTAGAGGGCAGTGTGAGATTGCAGATTGACTTGCACCATTTCCATCTGCATATACAAGGCTTAGGGTGGATTGATTACCAGGTTTATCTTCACCATAAAGCTCCTTCCTCCTTCACTTCAATACCTGTCCTGGGTTTGGGGGAAATCTTTGAATTTTAATATGTGAGATGGATTAAAATGTAGAACAAAAAGAAAAATGTCACTTAGTAATTGTTCACACAGTTGTTCATAGGATATCGTTTATCTAATTTTCCAAGGGAGATAATTTTTATATTCATTGCCTAGTCATTCATGTCATTTCTTGCTGAAAAGGTCTGGCTCCCATTACTGATGAGGAGAATGGTTTGCAGGAGCTGCAGGCATCTATCGGGTTAACGTGTAATCATGTCTGAAAAATCTTTTGAAAGAAACACTTAGCCATATTTTCACTTGACATGGGCTAATGAATAGTGGCCACTTATGAATTCAGCAGGCATACATCCTTCATACAACTTGTATATGAGATTAAAATGGATTGCTTTTTTATTCCCAGGTGCATTTTTCCCAGTGCCATTTCCAGATCTTATGCAAGAGCCTTTCTAATTTTAGTTACCTCATCTGTTTCTCATTAGCAGTTTGTGTATGCAGTCTCCATAGCATTGATGTTGTGTTCATCGCGAAATCAATGTCTGCTATGGCATCTACAACAAGACGATCGAAACGTAGAGCACCATCAATCCATCATAAATGAATAAATACATACATGTACTACCTATCAATCATCTATCTATCTATAGTATGTATCTTTCCTAGCTATGTGATATCAGGAGGGAAGGTAATGTAGGACAGATGGAACGCCAGGTCGCTAATGAAGATGATAACACAAGAGTCATACACTATAAATTTGCAACGATAATTTGACAGTATAAAAAAACTGTGATACAATGATTTGACTATTTAAGACCATGTTTCAACAAAACATGTTTTTGGCAAGCGATTACAGTTCAAAGTGGATGAAATTTTATGTCAAATCATACCGTCTATACATTTCAAGGGCCATCCTGTACCCAAGGCCGAAATAAAGGCTTAAGTTTTTTCATCTATTCATGGAATGCTGCAGCCATGTCTTCATTTTGTATGTATAAAGGCCGCTTCACACGCTAGGATATCGTTAAGGATATTGTTGAAACATCACGGATTTGTGAACGTTCCAACGATATCATTAGTGCGCCCTTGCGTGTAAATGAACGATGTTGGTTAAAAAAATCGTTGGATCGTTCATCACAAAAATGAGATCCTGACATCAAATCTATCGTTCGTCGTCCAATTAGTGTGACACCTTTTTGAATGATATCGTTCAAATTTCTCCCATTCCTGCCGCTTTGGAAAATCGTTCAAAGGATCTTCTCAAAATCACTGACGCGTTGCTAAATTCAAGATCGTTAGCGATATCCTTGCATGTGACAATGCACCAATGATGTCGGAAGGATCGCAGTCACGTGACATAGGGAACGATATCGTTCACCTATATCCTAGCGTGTGAAGCGGCCTGAGACTGCTCAGTGTATTTTGCACCCACTTTTTGCAGAGCTGCTCTTTTTTCTTGTTTTAGATAGACAGATAGATAGATAGATAGATAGATAGATAGATAGATAGATAGATAGATAGATGAGAGCAAGCAACAGCACTAAATTAAGCAGATTTTGGGTACCATATTTTCTGAATCATGCGATTTTCCAGCACACAGGTCATAATTTGAGAAAATCAGGCAGCAATCCAGTACGTAGAAAAAAAACATGGACTTTAATCCAGCCTCAAGTGGCGCGATGTTTTGAAGTACACAGAGGTGTTTGAGAAAGACCTCCGTGTAAGTCAAAACATCGTGCCACTTGGGGCTGGATTAAAGTCCATGTTTTTCTCTACATACTGGATTGCTGCCTGATTTTTTTAATATAGATAGATAGATAGATAGAGTTTCTCAAAAAGGTTCGCAGCACTCCAAAATGATGTAGCCAAGTAGCCAAGTGTTTAATCCAGCATAGGCACAGGATATGGTGATGTTTCGAGCACACACGCTCTTAGTCCAGCAACCACATGCTAGTCTGCTATACAATTTATGCAGCATTGTACCAATTACATCATTTCCTTACAGTTCATTAACTTTACAATATTGAAAACAAACAATATTTATAATATGTGATTCCTCATTATACCCAGTTTTACTCATTTCATTATAAGTGATTTTCCACTTTAAGGACCTTTTCTAATATACTCTACTGGTTGATTGGAAGTTGTAAATTTATGTTACCGTCATTAGTTATTCGTACTGTAACTCTTTTTTGTGCTGTTTTGCCTCATGTATTTCTTAGGAGCAGCTTTCCAGCCTCCATTACCTTTTGACCCATGCAGCTCGTGTCCCGGAAGTGTATGTCACGCTTCCGCGCTTGTGTGGTGTCCTCCTGCTTCTATGGTGACGACAGCAGATGTCCGGCGGCATGTCATGGTGCTTGCGCATGCGCTCTGCTCAAAATCTGTCATGCTCCATCTTAGCTTAGCTTCATCTTTCACCCCAATAAATTTGCTAAGTTGGCAGATGAAGGGGGTGTCAGTTCAGGGATAGCACTGCTGCAGCAAGGCATGTCCTTTGAAAGCTGGAGGAGTGTCAGCTCCAGTAAGGGGAAAAACAGGAGAGCAGAGCAGGCCAGACAGGTGCTGGTAGTGGGGGACTTAATTATTAGGGGAACAAATAGGGAAATCTGTTACAAAGACAGGGATCATCAAACAGTGTGCTGCCTACCTGGCGCTCGAGTCTGGCACATCGATGACCGGGTTGACAGATTACTGGGAGGGGCTGGTGAGGACCCAGCGGTCATGGTGCACATTGGCACAAATGACAAAGTTAGAGGTAGGTGGAAGGTCCTTAAAGATGATTTCAGGGAGTTAGGCTGCAAGCTTAAGGCAAGGACCTCCAAGGTAGTATTCTCTGAAATACTGCCTGTACCACGTGCCACACCAGATAGACAACGGGAGATTAGGGAGATAAATAAGGGGCTCAGGAATTGGTGCAGGAAGGAGGGATTTGGGTTCCTGGAGAACTGGGCTGACTTCTCTGTTGGCTACAGGTTCTATGCTAGGGACGGGCTGCACCTCAATGGGGAGGGTGCAGCTGTGCTGGGGGAGAAAATAGCTAGAAGGTTGGAGGAGTGTTTAAACTAGGGATTGGGGGGGGAGGGTATTCATTGTATAGGAGGGGAAGATAGTGTAAATAGTAACCTGGGCACAAGTAATAAAATTGGGGGTGGCATGCAGGGTGGGGTTAGAACAGTCAATACAGTAAGAAGGAATAGAGGTAAAGAAAGATGCATAAAGTGCATGTACACTAATACCTGAAGCCTCGCCAACAAAATGGAGGAATTAGAATTAATTTAGTTGGAAAATAATTATGACATGGTGGGGATATCAGAGCGATGACTGGGCTGTTAATTTACAGGGCTATAGTCTTTCAGAAATGACCATACAAATAAGCGAGGAAGCGAGGGGGAGGTGTCTATTTATATGTAAAATCATTCTTAAAACCCATCCTGCGTGATAATATAGGTGAATCTAATGGAAATGTAGAGTCCCTGTGGGTGGAGATAAGGGAGGGGGAAAAAAATAATAAATTACTGATAGGGGTTTGTTATAAGTCTCCAATAATAATGGAAGAGGAGGAGAATATCCTCATAAAGCAAATAGATGAAGCAGCGACTCAGGGAGAAGTCATTATTATGGGGGACTTCAACTACCCTAAAATACATTGGGGAACAGAAACCTGCAGTTCCAGCAAAGGTAATGGGTTTTTGACAATTCTGAGAGACAAATACTTCACAACTGGTTCAGGACCAGTCAAGAAGGGGGGCACTGCTGGACTCAATATTAACCAACAGGCCAGACCGCATATCAAATATATGGGTCGGAGGTCACTTGAGTAATAGTGATCACAAAATAATACGTTTTCAAGTATCCTTTAATAAGATGTGTAGTAGAGGGGCTACAAGGCCACTAAACGTCAGGAAGGCAAATTTCCAACGGTTAAGAGATGATCTTAGTGCAATAAACTGGGACGATGTCCTGAGACATAAAAGTACACAAAGCAAATGGGAGATGTTTATTAGCATCCTGAATAGGACCTATGCACATTATATACCGTATGGGAATAAACATGCTAGAAATAGGAGGAAACCATTATGGCTAAATAAAGCTGTAAGGGGCGCAATAAGTGACAAAAAGAAAGCATTTAGGGAATTAAAGCAAGTAGGAAGTGATGAATCATTAAATAAATACAGAAAATAAATAACATTTGTAAAAAGCAAATCAAGGCAGCAAAGATTGAGACAGAGAGACTCATTGCCAGAGAAAGTAAAAATAATCCCAAAATATTTTTTAACTACACAAATAGTAAGAAAAAAATGATTGTGTTGACCCCCTTAAAAATAATCTGGGTGAAATGGTGGATGGGGATGAGAAAAAGCCAATATGCTAAATGAATTTTTTTCAACAGTTCTTTGAGTCACCGCCCCCTTTTTTTTGTAACAGCATACTAATTAGTATCATATTATTGATATAATTTTGTTCTCCAGACTTCCAATTCCTCCAGTTGTTCTAAAACAAAATCAAACAGATAAAGTGCAGTTAATATTCATTCCTTCTCATCAAATATACTTCCTACTTCATATAAAATTGTGCTATAACTCGATTGTGGTTAAAATATATACAGCAAGCAGTTGACAGTTGTGAGACAGTGCGGGGGATCATATGCGAGGGGTGCTATGTCTCCCCCAGAATGCGCAATGTCACATATTGAACCCGGTATAGGGTGTGAGAGAAAGGGACAGTCCACTCACTCCGCTCCGGGTCTTGCAGGATCCCTGGAAGGAGACACAGGGTTAAAAGCCTGGTTAGGAAACAGGGCAGGGTTCCCTCTGGAGAGTTTTTGTTTTCTAAGCTGAAGGAGCAGCGGAGACAGACAGGAGAGGTCAAGAGTTCCAGGGGCCGTGTGCTATAATAACACGGTCTAGCCCAGGAGGCCTGGGAGCTCGGGGCGACCTATTTCGGAAAGCGCATAACCTGAGGGAACCGGGTTACTTTATGTGTGGACTGTATCCTGTGTACCCGGGTGCGACCCGGATTCCGGCAGCTTGTGCCATCGCTGTATTTATCAGCAATAAAACCGGGTACTGTTTGAACTGTTACCGGGGTCAACGTATTTCTGACTTGCAATCCCAGCGCTGCCCCACATATGGTGGAGAATGCGGGCAGCCTGAACCACGAACTGCATGTCCGTACTGAAGCCGGCCACGCTACAGTTCAGGCCTGCTGCTGGTATGGAGGAAATCCTAAGGCAGCTGGTACTTACCCAGCAGCGGCAGCAAGAGCAGCAGGAGCAACAGCAGAAAACAAATGAACTGCTCCTGCCACCAATTATGGCCCTACGAGACCTGCCAGCGGCACCTCTTCCAGAACGGCGTGAGTCCCGGGACCGGTTCCGATCAGCACTGAGAAAGTTGAGTCTGGAGGACGACGTAGAAGCCTTCCTCACAGTCTACGAGCGCACTGCAGAGCGAGAAGTCCTCCCTGCCGCTCAGTGGGCTGAAGTGGTGGCGCCATTCCTGATGGGTGACGCCCAGAAGGCCTACACAGACCTCAGTTGGGAGGATGACCAGGACTACGGTAAACTCAAAGGTGAGATCCTTGTGAGACTGGGGGTCAATACTTATGTCCGAGCCCAGCGGGTGTTTTCCTTGTCCTATGTGGAGTCCAAGCCAGCTCGCTCCCAGGCGTATGACTTATTGCAGTTGGTGAAACGGTGGTTCCAGCCTGAGAGCGTGACTCCGGGACAGATGGTGGAAAGAGTGGTGGTCGACCGGCTGGTTCGGACTCAGCCGGTTGCGATACAGCGTTGGGTGGGGCAAGGGGACCCGGGTACCTTGGACCAGGTGGTTAGCTTGATAGAGTGATATACAGCCACCCAGGAGTTCATACGGGACTCTGCCCCACTGTGGCAGTTACGCTGGCCTCCGGAGCCGGGTAAAGGTGTACGTAAATCCACAGGGGACTCTCCTAAAAACGTACCCGCTGAGAGGATACCCCAGAATGGGGCTGGCAGGAGACCAGACTCCCCAAGAAGGAGCTTCCGGCCCGGCGCTGCCACTGCTACGTGGCGGTGCAAAGGACCGGGACATGTGGCTGCCTATTGCCCACTAACGATGGAACCCATGGACTGCGGGTTCACACGCCGGCTCTTGATGTACGCCAGCCCCGTGTTCACCACAGATGTGGTGGTTCCCTTAACGGAACCACATCTGTGCCCAGTGCTCATTAATAGACACAGAGCAGAACCTCTCTTGGACTCCGGCAGTTTAGTGACGCTGGTTCGTGCGTCCTTAATCCCCGGGTTGCAACTCACTGGGGGATTGATCGGAGTCCGGTGTATACACGGGGACCTATGCAAGTATCCAACCACGGAGGTGACTCTGTCCACTCCATGTGGAGAGGTGACCCACGTGGTCGGAGTAGTAAAATCTCTACCCTATGGGACGGTGGTGGGAAGAGACTTACCATTGTTTTGGTCCTTATGGGGAAGGAGGAGTAACCCTCCCCTGATGCCAGGGAATCAGGGTGCTGAACCCAACGACCCGGAGACCGGGACACCTGCCGTAGGGGTCGCCAACATAGGGCTAGAGTGTCACCCCGATAGGTTCCCGCTAGAAGTATTGGCAGGAGAGGTCGAGGAGACCCCACCGATTCCAGAGTTGGAAGTATCCCTGGGAGCGATTGGGACAGCCCAGCTACAGGATCCCACACTGACCCGGGCCCGAGAAAGGGTAACCAAAGTAAACGGGGTAGATCAGCATCCGGGGGCAGAGAAGGTATTTCCACGCATGGTGATTAACCGGGAGTTACTCTATAGGGTGGACAAAATCCGGGATGAGGTCGTGGACCAACTGGTAGTACCGCAGCCACACCAACAGGCGGGCCTATTGATGGCCCACTCCCACCTGCTAGGGGGCCACCTTGGGGCTAAAAAAATGCAAGAACGCATCTTGCGGAGGTTCTTCTGGCCGGGCGTGTATGAGGATGTCCAGAGGTACTGTGACTCCTGCCCGGAATGTCAGCTGACCACACCCATTGCCACCTTCCGTAGACCATTGGTACCTCAACCAGTTATAGAGGAACCTTTTGAACGGATCGCAATGGATTTGGTGGGGCCTATAGTGAAGTCAGCATGAGGCCACCAACACATACTCATGGTTGTAAACTACGCCACCCGGTACCTGTCGGCGATTCCGTTACGCCACACCTTGGCAAAACTGATTGCCCGGGAGCTGTTTGCTATGTTCCGTCGCCTAGGACTACCTAAGGAGATCCTCACAGATCAGGGGACTCCTTTTATGTCCAAAGTGACCCGGGAACTGTGTAAACTGCTCAACATAAAACAGCTGCGCACCTCGGTGTATCATCCCCAGATCGACGGGATAGTCGAGCGGTTTAATAAAACCCTGAAGTCCATGCTAAAAAAAGTGGTAGCGAAGGATGGAAAGGATTGGGACATGTTACTGCCCTATTTTATGTTCGCCATCCGGGAGGTACCGCAGTCGTCTACGGGGTTTTCTCCCTTTGAACTGTTGTACGGCCGGCATCCTAGAGGGCTATTGGATGTCGCCAAAGAGACGTGGGAACAGGAACCCACTCCCTATAGGAGCATTATCGACCACGTGGCGAAAATGCAGGACCGGATCACAGCGGTCCGGCCTACTGTAAAAGAGCACCTAATGGATGCCCAAGGAGCTCAAAGCCGCAGGTATAATACACGGGCCACCGTTAGGACCTTTGAAGTGGGGGATCGGGTATTGGTCTTAGTGCCCACTACGGAGAGCAAATTATTGGCCAAATGGCAAGAGCCCTATGAAATCCGGGAAAAAGTAGGGGAGGTAAATTACAGGGTATACCAGCCAGGGAAAAGGAAACCCGTGCAGCTATACCACGTTAATTTGCTTAAAGCGCAGAAAGACCAGCAGTGTCTGATCATGGAGGCTTCCGATGCACACGGAGACCCTTCCCCCTCGGCCACAAGGGAGACCGAAGGGGTACAAATAAGCGACACCCTCACTAAGGCCCAATGACGGGAGGCTCGAAAGTTGGTACAGCAGAATTCTGAAGTGTTCTCTGACCTGCCCGGGCACACTTCCGTCATTCAACATGACATTGTCACTGAGCCCCGGGTAAAAGTGCGAGTCAAACTGTACCGGGTACCCGAGGCCAGACGGCAAGCCATCATGGCCGAAGTTAAGCACATGCTCAAGTTAGGGGTGATAGAAGAATCCCGGAGCGAATAGGCTAGTCCCATCGTGCTCATTCCGAAGCCGGACGGATCGCTGCGGTTCTGCAACGATTTCCAGAAGCTGAACAACGTGTCTAAGTTCGATTTATGTCCCATGTCCCGGGTGGATGAGCTGATTGAAAGACTGGGGCAAGCCCAGTACTTCACAATGCTCGATCTGATCAAAGGTTACTGGCAGGTGCCGCTAACAAAGTCGGCCAAGGAAAAAAACGCCTTTGTTACTCCAGAAGGCCTCTATCACTACGTCGTGTTGCCTTTTGGGTTGCATGGAGCCCCGGCCACATTCCAGCGGCTCATGGAGATAGTGTTAGAACCTCATCGGAAGTACGCGTCCGCCTACCTAGATGACATTATCATCTTTAGTCCACATTGGCATACCCACTTATCCCAGGTTCAGGCCGTGGTGGATTCGCTCAGGGCTGCAGGCCTGACGGCAAATCCAAAAAAGTGTGCCATGGGGCTCGAGGAGGCCCGGTACCTGGGGTATGTGATTGGGCGAGGGGTTATCAAACCCCAAATAAACAAAATCGAGGCCATTCAAAATTGGCACCGACCGGTGTCTACCAAACAGGTTAGGGCGTTCCTCGGCATAGTTGGGTAGTATCGACGCTTCATACCCAACTTTGCTGGGCGAATGGCGGCCCTGTCCGACCTGTTAAAAGGGAAGAAATCTGCTTTGGTGCATTGGAATCCCCAAGCAGAGGCAGCCTTTCAGTCCATGAAGTTGGCCTTGTGCGGACAGCCTGTCCTCATCAGTCCTAACTTCAACCACCCCTTCGTTGTGCAGACAGACGCCTCGGAGGTGGGACTGGGGGCTGTGCTATCGCAAGAAGTGGACGGAGAAGAACATCCGCTCACTTACCTGAGCCGCAAATTGTCCCCGGCGGAAGGGAATTATAGCGTAGTGGAGAAGGAGTGCTTGGCTGTTAAATGGTCCTTGGAGTCCCTACGCTATTATTTGCTCGGGCGACAGTTCCGGTTGATTACAGGTCACGCTCCCCTGGTCTGGATGAGAAACGCCAAGGAATGGAACGCTCGGGTCACCTGGTGGTTCCTGTCCCTCCAAAACTTCAATTTTACAGTGGAGCATCGGGCTGAAAAGTTGCAGGGTAATGCGGATGCCCTGTCCCGGGCACCCTGTTTGGTGGCTGGGGTTCAACCCCACAAGTTTGAACCGAGAAGGGGGTGTGTGAGACAGTGCGGGGGATCATATGCGAGGGGTGCTATGTATCCCCCAGAATGCGCACTGTCACATATTGAACCCGGTATAGGGTGTGAGAGAGAGGGACGCGTGGTTTGAATGCCACGAAAAGCACCACCGCTCCGAGCAGCCGGGAGATTACCGGCTAACGCCGTTGACTTGCGGTGGACCTCTGTGCTGCAGGTTGGCGCGGCTGAGCTCCGTTCAGCGGCTCTCCAGCCGGGAGATGACCTCCTGACACCGGTCATCTCCAGGCTGGCTCGTGCGCACTCCGGACCCGTATATCCCGGAGACAGCGGCGCTAATGCCGGGCTGCAAATTGGGGCGAATTTCGAACTTTGAATTTGCGCGCCAATGTGCATAGTCTGTGCTCATTGGTGCCCGCCAGAAGCGCACGATTTCTGTGACCAACAGACACCTTAGACAATTATATAGTAGATAATGGTGCAGGAAGGGAGAGGATTAAAAATGTGGTGCTCCCCATATAAGGACCTGTATAGTAAAGTAACAAGGAGGTTGAAGAGTTAAAAAAAAGTTTATATATGACAGAATTCACCTCCACACAGTAATTAATAAGCACCTAGACATTTGCACTTGATAACTTAATGCATTAATCACTTTATTTTTCGGGATGCCGAAATTAGTATAATCTTTTTAATATGTTCTGCCACAGCTAAGATGGAGAATGACGGATTTTGAGCAGAGCGCATGCGCAGGCACCATGACATGTCTCTGCCGCCATCACCATAGCAGCAGGCAAATACCACGCAAGCGCAGAAGTGTGAGATACACTTACGCAACGCCGGCTGCACGTGTCAAAAGGTAATGGAGGCTGGAAGGCCGATTCTAAGTAATACATGAGGCAAAACAGCACAAAAAAGAGTTACAGTAAGAATAACTAATGACAGTAACATAAATATAAGACTTCCAATCAACCAGTAGAGTATATTAGAAAAGGTCCTTAAAGTTGAAAAGCACTTATAATGAAATGAGTAAAACTGGGTATAATGAGGAATCACATATTATAAATATTGTTTGTTTTCAATACCGTAAAGTTAATGAACTATAAGGAAATGATGTAATAGGTACAAGCTGAATAAATTGTATAGCAGACTAACATTTGGTTGCTGGACCAAGAGCATGTGTGCTCGAAACGTCTCCATATCCTGTGTCTATGCTGGATTAAACACTTGGCTACATCACTTTTGATGTAAGAGACCCGGTCACATGACCCGTCAGCTGACCGGGTCATGTGACTCTGACATCATCACAGGTCCTTTAGCCCTGATCGTGTGCAGCGTTGGAGCCGGTTAGAGGTGATGTATACTCCCAGAGGAGTTTTTTTATTTTTTTACAAACAGGGAGAGGACAGGGGACAGGATAGGGATAGATGAGGATAGAGAAGCGGGGGACACAGATAGAATAGCGGGGGCACATCATATAGAATAGGAGAGGGAAGAAGATGGAGGAGCAGAGCAGGGAAAGACAGGCAGTACGGAGCCGACATCGGATCCGAGGTGAACTCAGATCCGATGTCCATAGGCTCCCATGCTGTGGGCCCTCGGATCAGCCTCAAATCAGCAGTGATCCGAGGCTGTCCGATGTGAGTCATGGACACAAAATCGTAGCAGGCTACGATTTTGTGCCCGTGATTACATCGGATGGTGCCAAAATCGGATGCTAATAGTGGCACATCCGATCCCATCCGATTCCCATAGGGGAACATGGGGTCCGATTTCGGATCCGATTGTATCCGTTTTGAAACGGATACAATCGGATGACCGTAAATCGTTATGTGAAAGCAGCCTTACAGTGCTGCTTCACCTATTCTTCTAGATAGATAGATAGATAGATAGAAGTACAACAGCTATATAGCATCCCATCCCCTACATATTCTAAGCTAACACCCTTTCATGTGGCTGGGAATCCAAAACAGAAGTCACCCCATGCTGTTTTTTACATTTTTTATTTTAATTAAATAAATAATTTAAAAAAAATTGTGTCCCCATAAATTGGATCTCCAGCCAAGATGAAACAGACAGATGGGGTCTGGTATTCTCAGGATGGTAAGGGCTATGTTTAAAGGCGACCACAGTGCTGGTGCCTACATTAGATTTGTCAATCCTGGCTCTTTGCCCCATCTCTTTCTGTTGCCCTGGTGTGATGATAAATGAAGTAATGGTATTTGGGGTTGATGCCAGCTGTGTAATGTCAGCTGGCATAAAGTCCAGGGGTTAGCAATGTTAAGCAGTCTTATCAGATACCCAGCTTTACTAACGCAGTCAGTAATAAGAAAAATAAAGACACCAACAAATATTTTATTTGAAAAAACACTCACAAACACATTTCCTCTTCCACCAATTTATTGAAAAAAATTAGAAGAAAAAATATACAAAGAAAAAAAATGTAACAACAAATAAAAATCTGCAGTAGTCCAGGTATTCCGCCATAGTTCACCAAATTCAACGTAGTCCACAAAAACGAATCTGCATGACATAAAACAGAAGTAGTGAACTAATAAAGACAAGAGACATGCTCATTAACCAATCTGTTCCTCATGGAAATTTAAAGCAGGGCCGATACAGTCCCATGGAGGTTCCAAAAAGTCTCAGTCTCCCAGCGTATAGGAGGCATGTTCAGAGAATGCATCTCCCTTACTCTGGATGAGCAACTCAAGAAAAGTGTGATGAGCGGTGACATCAGTGAAGCCACTGCAGGTCACAGTCCCCGGGTCACATAGCGGTTGTCGCACTAGTGTGACCCAAGTAACCTCATCAATTTCACCACACTTCACACTCACTATCTTGTGATACACACAATATCACCAGAGAGACAGTTAGTGTGACATGCGATGATGTCTGTGAGGTTACTGCTGGTCACGCTTGCACGATACCAGCTGTGTGACCAGGTGAGTGTGACCTGTAGTAACCTCGCTGATGTCACAGATTATCACACTCACCATTAGAGGTGCAATTTCTACTCTTCCAGCATATAAGAGATGCATTCTCTAAATGTGCCTCCTATGCACTTTGAGACTGAGACTTCGTGGGACTTCCACAGGACTGTAGTCCTGTGGAAGTCCCACAAAGTCTCAGTCTCAAAGTGAAAACTGCTTCAGATTTTTGTGGGATATAAATTGGTTAACGTGTCTGTTGTCTTTATTTGTTTTTGTCATTATTTCCGTTTATGTCTTTGAGGTTCACTTTTGTGGACTACAGTGAATTCGGTGGACTATGGCGGAATCCTTGAATTACTATAGATTTTTTTGTCTTTTTTTTTTTTTATTTTCTTATTTTTGTTTTTCAAGAAAGGGTTGAAAGAAGGAATGCTTTTGGGGGTGTTTTTTTTTCAAATAAAATTTTTTTGGTGTATTCATTTTTCTTACTTATTGAGTTAGTAATGTAAGGTATCTGATAGATGCCTCGACATTACTAACTACTGGGCTTGATGCCAGCCTACATTACACAGATGATATCAACCGCAAATAACATTACCCTGTTTGCCACCGCACCAGGGCCCTGAGAAGAGCCAGGGAAAAGCGCAGGGCAGGCACATCTAATGGATGCGTCACTTCTGGGGTTGCTGTGGCCTTTTAATTTTAAACTGGGAAGGGCCAATAACATGAATCTTCCAAGCCTGAGAAAAACAGACACAAGCTGTCAGCTTACTTTGGCTGGTTATTCAATTTGGGGGTAAACCCCATGTTTATTTTTAATTATTTATTTATAAATAAATAACTTAAAATAACAGCATAGGTGAACTCTGTTTTGGATTACCACCCAAGGTTAATCTTCCATCTGCGGTCTGTAGGCTGCAGCAATCTGCTTTACCTTAGGCTAAGTGCACATCTAAGCTGTGCTTTATGTTTTGGAGCAATGCGTTTTTGCTGAAAAACGCTTTGAAACGCCTGCGTTTTTGCAACCATAGACTTGTATAGGAAAAATGCATGCAAAAGCGGTAAAAACGTATGGAAAACGTGGGTGCATTTGAACGCATGTGTTGTTACCCAGTTGACAGGAAACGTTGCTGGCAACATTTCCTATTTTCTGGGTGAAAACGCATGCGTTCAAATGCACCTGCATTTTACAATGTGTTTTTACCGCTTTTGCAATGCATTTTTCCTATACATGTCTATGGGTGCAAAAACGTATGCGTTTTTACTGCGTTTTATGCGTTTTTGCAACTGAATAAAGCATTGGTGCAAAACGCAGCAAAAATGTGATGTGAAAAGGCCCTTAGCTGGCTATCTACTTATATAATTGTCCTGTCCCGTCCATAATAGACTTCTCTCCAGATGTCCCCATATCACTTCTCATGCACAGCCATATTTCCACACCCGAGTGATGGGTGGGGAAATTATGGTGGGCACTAGCTGTGCCACTGCACACATCGGCTGCAGTCTGGTGCTTCTCCTCGCCCACTCCCAGCAGTCCACTTCCACTTGGTGTCCCCCACCGCCTAGTTTCCCTGCTACTCGGTTTCCACCCCTGCCACTCGGTCTCTCTGCCACTCAGTTTCCCTCCCTCTGCTCCTTGGTCTCACATGATCCCACCACATCACACAGGTCCTTTGGCCTAAAGCAGTAATGCAGGTCTTTCCGCAGGCAGCTTTAACACTGAGCAGTGGGTGGGAGACTGAGTGGTGGGGGGCATCTGTATGTATATGTATATGTGTGTGAGTGTGTGTTTATATGTACAGGGTTTTCATAAAGTAACTGTGCAGAGGTTAACACTTGCCAGAAGGTGATGTGGAAACTAGAGGAGATGCTAGAAGTGCTGTCTCTGGACATGGAGACATAGGTTCACACACACTTTTTTCCACAGTCCTCACAAGTGTTCTGCAATCTAACCAGATCGGCGGACAAATATATGTGTATTAGTACTTATGACAACACCACACTGCACTGTATAGTTACTTTCTGAACACCCTGTATATACATATGTGTATGTATATATGTGTGTGTATATATATATATGTGGGTGTATGTGTATGACATGACCCACCATATGTTTATAAGTGTGTATATATTTGTATTTATATGTGTATGTCTATGACATGGCCTGCTGTGTCACGTGATGCAACGGGTCAAGTCATACACACGCACACATATATACATACACAAATATACACACGCGGTTGGTCACATCATACACATACACATGTGGTGGGTCGCATCATACACATATACACACATACATACATATATATACACATATATACAAACATGGTGGGTCACGTCATACACACATATATATATATAACCATATATACACATACACACTTGCGTTGGGTCACATCACACACATATATACACACATGCACGTGGCTGGTCACATCATACGGCGGGAACATACACATAGGCACATATATACACACTTATACATACATATGGCGGGACATTTGATGCGGCAGAGACATTCACATATACATGCGTATATGCACACACATATATACACACACATGGCAGGTCACACATATACACACACACATATACACACGGCGATTCACGTTGTGTGGCGGGGACATAGACATATACACACATATATGCATGCACAGACATTTACAGACACATATATACACACACAGGCCATGTCCACACACACCTGCGCTCTAAGTATTTAGCAGTTCTGCGCTAAATACTTAGGTTTTGCGAGAGAAGCGCAGGTGCGTGTGTGGCGGCGCTTCCTTGAAACGCAGCCCCTGGTTACCCAATGTGTATCGTGGTAACCAGTTCATACAGCAGGCTGCATAGTGTCCACTTATGCCGAGCGCACAGGGAAATGCTGCTAGCAGCGTTTCCCTGTCCGCTCTGGGAAAGCAGACACTAGGCAGCCTTGTCTGTGAACTGGTTACCACGATACACATCGGGTAACCAGGGGCTGTGTTTCAAGGAAGCGCCGGCACACACGCACCTGCACTTCTCTCACAAAACCTAAGTATTTAGCGCAGAACCGCTAAATACTTAGAGCGCAGGTGTGTGGACATGGCCCACCTTTTGCTGCGATTACAGCTGCAAGTCGCTCGGGGTATGTCTCCATCAGTCTCTATCAGTTTTGCACATCAAGAGACTGAAATTCTTACCCATTCTTCCTTGCAAAACAGCTTGAGCTCAGTGAGGTTGGATGGAGAGCGTTTGTGAACAGCAGTTTTCAGCTCTTTCCACAGAATCTCGATTGGATTCAGGTCTGGACTTTGACTTGGCCATTCTAACACCTGGATACGTTTATTTTTTAACCATTCCATTATAGATTTTGCTTTATGTTTGGGATCATTGCCTTGTTGGAAGATAAATCTCCGTCCCAGTCTCAAGTCTTTTGCAGACTCCAACAGGTTTTCTTCCAGAATGGTCCTGTATTTGGCTCCGTCCATCTTCCTGTCATGTTTAACCATCTTCACTGTCCCTGCTGAAGAAAAGCAGACCCAAACCATGATGCTGGCTCCACCATGTTTGAGAGTGGGTTTGGTGTTTTGAGGGTAAAGATCTGTGTTGCTTTTACGCCAAACAAATCGTTTTGCATTGTGGCCAAAAAGTTTGATTTTGGTTTCATCTGACCAGAGCACCTTATACCACATGTTTGGCTCATAGGTGGCTTGTGGCAAACTTCAAACGAGACTTTTTATGGATATCTTTGAGATATGGCTCTCTTCTTGCCACTCTTCCATAAAGGCCAGATTTGTGCAGTGATTAGTGACAACTGATTGTTGTCCTATGGACATACTCTCCCACCTCAGCTATAGATCTCTACAGTTCATCCAGAGTGATCATGGGCCTTTTGGCTGCCTCTCTGATCAGTCTTCTCCTTGTTTGACATGAAAGTTTAGAGGGTTTTGGTAGATTTGCAGTGGTCTGATACTCCTTCCATTTCAATATGATCGCTTGCACAGTGCTCCTTGAGATGTTTAAAACTTGGGAAATCTTTTTGTATCCAAATCTGGCTCTAAACTTCACCACAACAGTATTTTGGACCTGCCTGGTGTGTTCCTTCAGGAAGCTGGGAAAAGGTGTGTGACAGTCCGCGCCACCGGGTACCAAAGAAATCACCTGGGATGCAGGAAGTTATTTCAAGCTTTATCTTTATTCTCCAACATGTTTCAGCGCTCCACCTGGCGCCTTCCTCAGGGAAGGCGCCAGGTGGAGCGCTGAAACATGTTGGAGAATAAAGATAAAGCTTGAAATAACTTCCTGCATCCCAGGTGATTTCTTTGGTACCCGGTGGCGCGGACTGTCACACACCTTTTCCCAGCTTCCTGAGAGTCTTCCCACGTGCGAGTGGTTGGTGGAGGTCCTGCAGCAGCCGGTATTGATTGTATGCCTTCAAGCCAGTTGTGGGTCATCACAACTGGAATAGGTGAGTGGTTTTGACAATATACCTCTCATCTTTTAGTGTCTGAGTGATAGGGCACTATTGCGCCTCTTGTTCCCCCTTCCTATTTTATATTGGTGTGTTCCTTGGTCTTTATGATGCTCTCTGCACAGAACCATGAGACTATCGCAGAGCAGGTGCATTTATATGGAAACTTCATTACACACAGGTAGATTCTATTTATCATTATCAGTCATTTAGGACAACAATGGATCATACAGAAATCCTCACTGAACTTCTGAAGTGAGTTTGCTGCACTGAAAGTAAAGGGCCGAATAATACAGCACGCCCCACTTTTCAGTTTTTCATTTGTTAAAAAAGTTTCAAATATCCAATAAATTTCGTTCCACCTCACGATTGTGTCCCACTTGTTGATTCTTCACAAAAAAATTAGAATTTATATCTTTATGTTTGAAACCTGAAATGCGGCAAAAGGTTAAAAAGTTCTAGGGGGCCAAACACTTTCACAACACACTGTGTGCACATGCACACGTATACACACATATACACATGCGGCAGGTCACATAACGCTGCAGGTCACATCACACACATACACATATATATGCACACACATATACACAAGTGGTGGGTAAGGCTAAATTCACCTCACATTTTTGCTCAGTTTGGATGCAATGCATTTTTTCAGGTGCAAAAATGCATAAAACGCAGTAAAAACGCATGCGTTAACACACCCATAGACTTAATACAGAGAGTTGGGAGACACATGGAAAATAATACCAAATATTTGGGTCCCTCCTCATGTAGCACCCCTGTGGGGGATTGCTACAGGACCCACCGGTGCAGGGAGGGTTGTACACCTTGCCACACACAGCACCCAACACCTTCCACCCCAGACCTGGAGGGGGAGCCCAACTGGCTGTCCTTAAGCCAGATCCCCTATAAAGAGCCAGGCCTGAGGGGAGGAGCCAGTTAGTACTGCAGTTAGTTCCAGTTAGTCAGTCTGCAGTTTGCAGAGAAGAGAACAGTTAGTGCTGAAGGAGCTGGTTGCTGGGACCAAGCCAGGCCCAGAACCAGGAAACCTGACCCCGCAGTGCAGCGCCCTAGGGAGAGTGGAATAAGTAGGAAGATAGAAGAAGGGAACATACCTGGTATCTCTTTGGCCCACCCGGACACCGGAGTCCGAACTTGCTATTAATCTAAAGGGTAGCAGAGAAAGCCCGGACCAACCAAGAGGATTTAGTTTTCCTGAAGCTACACCAATTGAGATTTCAAACCTGACCAAGCATAGGACCAGGGGCTCGAGAGGAGAATTAGGGATCCCCACAGCAAGGTTCTCATTGCCGGTTGTGCAGTAGTACCCTGAGAGGGAGAACGAGCGGCAAGTTCAGTTACAGGCAGAACTTACCCCAATCACAGCACACACTAACAGAGGAGGACTCACAACTCTCCAAGGTGAATGTCCCAAGCTGCACCGAAACCTAGTTACCCTTCTGAACCGTGCTTGTTACTGGACATCAGTAAAAAGGTACCGAAACAAAGACTATTGTGTGTGTGTGCCTGCTTCACTGCCGCTGCCTTCAGCATTCACAGCAGAACCACTACTACTAGTCCCCTCATCCACCCTGCTGCCCTGAGGTAAAGCTCCACCTGTGGGGAGCTGTACTACCAAAGCTGCATTTCCATCACCTCAGCGGCTAGCCGCAGCACTGGTAACCCTATTACCAGGTACCATAGGTGGTGTCACATTACCATTCCCCCATCATCATCACCTCCACCCGTGCCACTGAGGGTCCAGGGCACGGAACCGACCAGTCGTGATCCCCACTGAAGTCACCCCCTGTCCCGGTACCCGAGTACCCCTACCCTGTCAACCAACTCTTTTCTGGCATCACGAACAGGATCCTGTGCCAGGTAAAACTGGGTACTGTGTGCTTAAAAATAGACAATTGTGAACAGTAAAATTGGGCCGCCATTGCTGCGTCACAGAGTGGGAGGAGCTTCGTGGCTAGAAAAGGGCACAAAGATAAGCTCCGCCCCTCCGCTCTGCCAAAGATCAATGAAGTGTAGCGTCTATTTCCGGAAAGACCTGAGGTGCTCCACTTTCCCTGTAGAACCGCCGACTACCGAAAAAGTTAATCTCACCGGCTGGCAGTGGTTATTTAGGGGGGCACCACCATGAGTGAAGCGGACAATGCACAGGTCCCTGACAGAGGGAATGTCCGGAACGCAGCAACAGCCGATCCCACAGCCGGAGTAGGAGCCGCAGCACCCAGAGTAGCAGCCCCGATAATTCCGTTAGCCTTGCCGTACATACTGGGTGCACAATGGTTGCTGACCTATGAGGGTAAGCCCGATACCTTAGCAGCCCTCAAGCAAAAGATGTGTGCAGTGCTGGACATGTATGTTATGACAGAAAAACAGGGAGCCGCCATTGTGCTGGGGCAATTAACAGGCGCAGCGGAGCTAGAGGTCATGTCTTGGAGCGATACTGAGAGAGACTCTGTAGCGAAAGTATTTGACAAGCTCAAAACTGCTTTTGAAAATCGCACATGGTCTGAACTAAGGATGATATTCTACCAATGCAAACAGAGACCACAAGATACCATCAGAAAATTTGCCTTACGTTTACAAGGGGCACTCCGGTCCTTAAAACAGGTAGACCCGGCAAATGTGCTAGAAGAAGATAAAATGCTTGCAGAACAGTTTATGAATGGATTGAGGTCGGACTTCCACTGCCAGCAGGTACACATGTGGGTCTTAGATCATCCTGATGTGAACTTTAATGATTTAAAAGACCGTGCTATAACCGTGCTACGAGACCCATTGCTTGAAGAGCCTGCAACCCCATCCTGGCAGGTTAACACCTCTCCCGTAGACTTTGAATCTACCCCCAAAGACCCTGCAAAAGCGGTAGAGCAAGCTGTAGCAACCAATCCTGATGATGAGCTACATAACCAGGTGCTGCAGCTAACCAGAAATATGGACTATGTGTTAAAACTCTTGCAAGCCAGGCCGGGGACACAACCACAAAGCAAAATCCAGCTAGCTGATTGCCCTGAGGATGTCCTGAGGAGGAAGCCCAAGTCGCCCTTCCTGGGGACGAATAAGTCGCCCATTCTGGGGACCAGCAAGTTGCCCGTTCAAGGGACCAACGCACCATTTTAATGCAGAGCCAGCGACCACACAGATTCTTCAGGACAACCAATCTGTCTACCCTGCAACAAACTAGGCCACTTCGCAAGAGGATGTCCTTTAAACCCCAGATTCCTTGGTCCGAGGGCCAATTCCCAGGAGTAGGATAACCGGGCTCATATCACTTGCGTAATCGGAACATGGGACGCCTTCTGTACCTCAACATTATACTAGATGGAATCCCCATCGGGTCACAGGGTACCACCATCCCACATATCCTTTACAAACAATTTTGGTCTGATACTGATCTTAGACCCCCAGACCCTATCTCTGTCATTCTTGCAGCTAATGGACAACCACTGACTCAGGTGGGGTTTAGAGAAGTGACAATAAAGTTGGGGAGGGTGGAGTTAAAAGACCAAGGGTTATTTGTAGTAGAAGATGACCTCAATGAAAAATACCCCTACATGGTAATTGGTACTAATGTGATTGAAAACTGCTTAGGAGAAGTTTTGTTTTTACTCTAACAGATTGCTGTGACTGCTGGTTATGGGCGGAAGAGAGTCCTACAAAGAGAAATCCGAGCCCTCATCCGCAAGCAACAGGTAAATCTGTCTGGGGGAGAGATTGGCAGTGTACAGGTAACAGATCTGTTTCCTATTGTGTTACTACCGAAAAGTGAAATGATGATATGGTGTCAGGCAGCTATAGGTCTCAGAGGAAATGAATACCAGGCAGTTGTAGAGCCGGTATATTCAGAGCTTAGACCTACACTACTGACAGCCAGAGGGGTGGTGGATGTATGCAAGGGAAGAGTACCAATCCGTGTATTAAACTGTGGGGAAGAAGAAGCAAAACTACCCTGGCATGCTACTGTAGCAAAGCTGTACACTGTCTGTAACAACAACATTCAGACACTAGAGCCCTTGTCCCAGTCAAACCAGGCGGAGGATAACAACTCCAAGGGACAGCTAGAGGAGTGGTGTCAGCAGTTGCACGTAGAAGCTGATGCCACCCCTCCAAACCAGAAGCATAGAGTCTACCGGGTAGTGCAAGAGTTCGAACAGATATTTAGTACATATCCATTAGATTTTGGGTGGATTAAAGGGGTACACCATCACATACCCACAGGAAATCATCCCCCAATTAAAGTGAGACACAGACCCATTCCACCAAACCACTACCAGTGTGCCAAAGAGATGCTGCAGGACATGAAGGAAGCCGGGGTTATAAGAGCTAGCTGTAGTCCCTCGGCAGCCCCCTTAGTCCTAGTCAGAAAGAAGGATGGCATTATGCGGATGTGTGTGAATTACAGGGAAATCAATAAGATGACTCACAAAGATGCTTACCCGTTACCCCGAATAGAGGAGTCTCTTGCTGAATTAAAGACTGCTAATTATTTCTCTACGTTAGATCTCACTAGCAGATATTGGCAGGTCTCCGTTGCAGAAGAAGACCGGGAGAAGACAGCATTCACAACACCAATGGGCTTATGCGAATTCAACAGCATGCCATTTGGATTATGCAATGCACCGGAAACATTTCAAAGACTCATGGCATGTTGACTTGGACACCGGAATTTCGAGACGGTGCTCATATACCTGGACGACGTCATCGTGTATTCCAAAACTTACGAAGAACACCTGGAACATGACGGAGGTATTTAAGCTCTAACAAAGTACGGAATGAAGCTCAAACCATCTAAATGTCACCTGCCAAAACCAAAAGTCCAATACCTTGGGCATGTGGTCAGTGCAGATGGAGTAGCACCAGACCCGTAAAAAGTGACAGCTATCCAGGATTGGCAGAGGCCAACCACCGTCAGAGAGGTACGTCAATTCTTAGGTTTGTTTGGGTACTACACAAAGATGGCAGCGCCCCTACAAGATCTTCTGGTAGGCCAAACTAATAAGAGAAGGTCATCAGAACCACCATTGGAATGGGGAAAGGAACAAGAAGACTCCTTCCAGCAGATGAAGAGGGCTCTGACCGGTGAGGAAATCCTGGCTTACCCTGAATATAACCTACTATTTGTCCTTTACACAGACGCAAGCAATGTAGGCCTGGGAGCAGTACTATCCCAGATACAGGATGGCAACGAAAGAGTAATTGCCTATGCCAGTAGAAAACTTCGACCCACCGAGAGGAACCCGGAAAACTACAGATTCTTTAAGTTGGAGTTCCTGGCCTTGGTCTGGGCTATAACAGAGCGGTTCAAGCATTACCTGTCGGCTTCAAAATTTACCATCTCCACGGACAACAATCCGTTAACACACTTGGATACCGCGAAGCTTGGTGCATTGGAGCAGCGCTGTATGGCTCGACTATCAAACTATGACTTTACCATCAAGTAACGGGCAGGTCGCAACAATGCAAATGCTGATGCTCTCTCCAGAAACCCTCAAGTACATTTGCAAGTACTGGAAGAAGAAGCGGATGACTTGGAGGAAGTAGGACTCCCAGCTTTCCATAAAAGTAGAAAATGGAAAATGACAGAAACCCATATCTACCAGAACCATCAGAAAGTTGCACTAAACCCGTTGCCTCACTATGGATGGAAAGAGACACAAGACAGTTATCTGGCAGTGAGCCTAGTAAAGAGGCTGGTAACCCAACCGGATTCCACCTTGAAAAGAATGCTCCACCAGACGCCCAATACCTTTGGAAAGAAAGAAGCAGGTTATTCATCTATCAAGGTCAATTGAGCAGACGGTATATCAACCCCAGAACACATGAAATGGTATGGCAAATTATGGTTCCAAAGAGAGACGTCCAAATGGTGTTGGAAGAGTACCATAATGGAGCAGGACACTTTGGATGGAGAAAACTGGAAATATTGTTACGTGAGAGATTCTATTGGATCGGCATGAGGTCTACCATAGAGAAATGGTGTAAAAATTGTGGACCATGCTCATCAAGAAGAAAAGACCGTAACAGCCAGAAAACACTACTACAGTCTATCATTACCAAACAGCCATTAGAACTGGTAGCTTTAAATCACGTCAAACTCTCAACCAGCAGATCGGGCTATAACTATGCTCTTACTATGGTAGACCACTATTCCAGATTCCTTGTGGTAGCTCCTGTGAAAAACTTAACAGCTCAGACAGCAGCAAGAAACTTTCAAGCCTATTTCTGCAGACCACACGGGTATCCAGAACAGGTATGTACAGACCAAGGTCCTGCCTTTGAAGCTGAAGTATTTCAAGAGCGCTGTAACTTGTACGGATGCAAGAAAATTCGTACCACGCCTTACCATCCCAAAACCAACGGATGTGCGAAAAGATGAAGCACGTGGTAATAGAATTGCTAAAAACTCTGCTCTTAGAAGAGCGAAATAGATGGCCAGAGAAGTTACCAGACCTTGTTGACATTTACAACAACATCCCAGTAAGCTCAACAAATTGTACCTCTGCATACCTCATGAGAGCAAGACCAGGAAAATTGCCAGTAGACTTTGAAATGGGCATGGTAGTTCCAGAAGAAGACACTTCAGATACAGATTGGGATACCAGAAGAAGAGAACAGTACAAGAAAATACAGGAATGTGTTGAGAGAAGTCTGGCAAAATCCAGAGAAATACAAGAAACCAAAGCGCACAAGGAACACCCTTAACACCAGGTGAATTGGTTTTGAAAAGGAAAAGGAGATTCCACAAATTAGATAATCAATGGGAATCAGAACCATACACTGTATTACCATTAAACTTTGACAACCAGAAGACCTGTCTGATCAACAAAGACAATGGAGAAACAACAGCAACAGTGTCCAGAGATCATTTAAAGAAGTGCCCTCAACCATCACAACCAAAAGAATATGTACCTTGTCCATAACTCGAAGAAGAGGTGCCAAAGACAGTCCAGACCCTCATAGGAGAACTACCTGCAGATTGGCCCCAAATAGAAGGTGCATACCTAATACCAATGTTAAAATTCCCACAACCAATTGAAGAACCAAGAGTAGAAGAACCCGTTCAAGTACCAGAAGTTCAGCCTGTTGTACCAGAATAAGAGATTCCTGCAATCAACGAACCTGCCAGACTACGCCAGTACTACGGTGTTCCAGCAACACGTAGATCTAATAGACTGAGAGACAGTGTATACACTGCACCAGGTACAGACATTAGTGACACACCAATGCTACTCAGGTCAACCCGTAGTAACCTTGGTCAGCCACCACTTAGATATAGAGAATAAGCTGTAAAATGTGGGAAATGTAAATATGTTTAAAATGTAAATATGTTGCTAATGCTAGTGTACAGAAGGTGAAGAGTAGGCTAAAACAACCCAAACCAGGTACACAACATCAGGAGGAGGGGTGAGTAGATTTGGCGTAAGGAGCTGCCTAGGAAGAGCAAAATCTTGGCCAATAGGTGACCCCAGGGACAGGAGGCCTACAGCGCTTATGACCAGTAGAGGCCCCTGCAGTACCTAGGACCCCTACGCCGAGGCACCCGTAGTAAGTGTTGATTGTTGTGTTTTGAACTTTTAAGCCTACAGAGACTTTTCCTGTTAGACTTTTTGAATTTGCTTTTTATAATTTAAAAAATGGACCATCGCAACAGGACTAGTGGTGGCAAATATACTTTAAACAGCCTGCAGCGGATGGACTAGCACTGTATGGACTGATTACCTGTTTTTCCCATTTTCCCCTGGTTTTTGTAAATTTTATTTTGAGACTCTGTTCAAATTTCAAATGTAAATAGTTATGTTAGGTTTGTTGAAAAATGTTTCAGTCCCGGACGACTGAAGTTAACTAGGGGAAAATGTGGCACCTCTGCGGGGGATTGCTACAGGACCCACCGGTGCAGGGAGGAATATACACTTTGGCACACACAGCACCCAACACCTTCCACCCCAGACCTGGAGGGGGAACCCAACTGAAGTTACACTGATTGAGACATCAAACCTGACCAAGCATAGAACTAGGGGCCCAAGAGTAGAATAGGGATCCCCACAAGCAAGGTTCTCATTGTCGTTTGTGAAGTAGTACCCTGAGAGCGAGAAAGAGCGGCAAGTTCAGTTACAGGCAGAACTTACCCCAATAACAGTACACAGTAACAGAGGAGGCCTCACAATTCTCCAAGGTGAACGTCCGAAGCTGCACCGAAACCTGGTTACCCTCCTGGACCGTGCCTGTTACAGCTCACAGCAGAACCTCTACTACTACTCCCCTCATCCACCCCACTGCCCTGAAGTAAAGCTCCACATGTGGGGATCTGTACTACCAAAGCTGCATTTCCATCACCTCAGCAGCCGGCTGCAGCGCTGGTAACCCTATTACCAGGTACCACAGGTGGCGTCACGTTACCATTCCCCCATCATCATCATCCCCACCCCTGCCACTGAGGGTCCAGGGCACGGAACCGACCAGCCGTGATCCACACTGAAGTTACCCCCTGTCCCCGTATCCGAGTACCCCCTACCCTGTCGACCGACTCACTCACATATCTATAACTGCTACCTTTGGGGTTGGGAGCGTTTAAACCCATTATAATTAATTTGTAAAGAAGCATGGCAATAAAACATATTTTATTTAGAAAAACACACCATTGTGACAGGCACCTAGACTTTACAGAGAAATCTTAAAAAACATTTACATACATGGATCAGTCAAGCAGGACTTTTATTAACAACACTATTGTGAGATTGCGGAGGGGGTGGATGGAATATGAGGTGATGTAGTGACATTAGGGTCTTTGCGGACTAGGTGGTAATCTACCAGTCTCACCAAGGGTCCAAAAATAAGGTATTTAACTATTATACCCCCATACCAGACCTCAGTATGTAACTGATTCCTGCGGTGACAGGACAATTGTGTACAAGATAATTGTGTACGGACAATTGTGTACAGACAATTGTGTACAGGGCAATTGTGTCCAAGGACAATTGTGTACAAGGACAATTGTGTACAGGGCAATTGTGTACAAGGCAATTGTGTACAAGGCAATTGTGTACAAGGCAATTGTGTACGGACAATTGTGTACAAGGCAATTGTGTACGGACAATTGTGTACAAGGCAATTGTGTACAAGGCAATTGTGTACGGACAATTGTGTACAAGGCAATTGTGTACGGACAATTGTGTACAGACAATTGTGTACAAGTGTGTACAAGGCAATTGTGTACGGACAATTGTGTACAAGGCAATTGTGTACGGACAATTGTGTACAAGGCAATTGTGTACGGACAATTGTGTACAAGGCAATTGTGTACGGACAATTGTGTACAAGGCAATTGTGTACGGACAATTGTGTACAACGCAATTGTGTACGGACAATTGTGTAGAAGGCAATTGTGTACGGACAATTGTGTACAAGGCAATTGTGTACGGACAATTGTGTACAACGCAATTGTGCAATTGTGTACGGACGATTATTTACAGACAAGTATAGGGAAAACAAAAAATTAAACGTCCAAAAAAAGGAAATACTTTATTCATCATTGATTTTAACGTAAGATTGCTTATTGAATAACAGTTTCAAAGCTTCTTCTATTCTTATTCTACAAATATTGCTGGTCTTGTCTATCGTGCCTGCATGTTGCTGATCGCTCGTAGATACCGCAGCTTGTCTCCTTGATTGTGATAATCAGCCACTTTCACACGCAGTCGTTCAGCTAGCTGGACATACTTGCTTCGTGGATGCTCAACATTCAGTACCTCAGCATTCTGGGCTGTAAGTCTATGAATTGCCATGTCACTAATGAGTCCGTTTGAACAGTTTCCACACGGTAGGATGAGCACAAAGAAAGAGTGCTTGTAAGGCGTTATGAAACCCCTCGCAGCAATTCGTGGTCTTGGGGGCAGAGGCCAAAGCGTCAGCATAATGATTCCAGACCTCTGGAGTAAACCTTGCGTTTCGAAAGCGTCCACCTACTCCTGGCCCCCTAACGTAGGTATGCTCAAAGTAGGAGAGGAGCTGATTGGTAGCATCATCATCAGGGAAGATTTGGGCTAGTTCGTCATACCTTGCACTTACTTCGGCTGGTGGGACAAACGCCAAGGAGGCCAAAGATTTTACTTTGAGATTGAACTCTCCATCCTCAGCCTCAAATTCAGCCTTTAGGCCCAGCTCATTGACCTTTCGAATAATGGACTGGCTCAGATGAAAGAAGCAGCCAGAAATCGCTGCAGCTGGAAACTCATCTTGGAAAGCTGACATTGCTGCCATCTCAAAGTCAAGAAGAATTTTCTGGGGATTTGCACCTGGCATCAACCCTTTGAGCGCCGTGATCATTCGACGATAGGTTGGACCAGTCTTGTTTGGCAGCAGGCAGTAGATCAGGGGAGGATAGGAGTTGCCGACTTTTGCATGGAGAGAATACAGCTGAAAGAACATGGTTGGCACCACCTTGAACGTTCCATCGCCAAACCATGTCTCTCCTCTTTCGAAATAAGGCAACAGTTCATTGCTACCAATGGCAAGAATCCTGTGGGGGTCATCTCTTGCAGAGTCATATAAAATGATGTCGCTGTATTCCTGGGGGATAGCAAAATTGATGCTTTGAGGAGGAGTCAGCATGGTGTTTGCTCGCTGCCTGACCCGACGTGTATTTCGCTCAACGTCACTTCGCTTGGGCATTCGAGACAACACGTCATCAGACCTGTCTCGAAGAACCTGTCCAACAATGCTTCTAGTAGATGCTTGAGAGCTGATTGCTTCTTGCCTCAGAGCAGCCATTGTAGCTCTGGCTTCAGCTTGAACTGGATCTGCAGAGTGACTGTGCTCAGTCGGCTGTTTAACAATCGCGGCTCCAGATGTGTGCATGCGTGCGGGACACTTGAATTTGTTGACTTGCCTGCACCGCCATTCTTTGATGCTGTCATCACGTGTCCTGTGCAGGATATACTCGTGTCCCCCAAGCCTAAGGACATCTTTGTCTTTTTCAGACTTGCTCATAGTAAAAGTCATGGTGAAAGTTGCAAGGGGTGAGTAATGAAACTGAAAGTAAGCGTCATTGTGAAAGTGGCCTGTACAAGTGGCCTGTACACAAATAATTGCCTTGTACACAATTGTCCGTACACAATTGCCTTGTACACAATTGCCTTGTACACAATTGTCCGTACACAATTGCCTTGTACACACTTGTACACAATTGTCTGTACACAATTGTCCGTACACAATTGTCCGTACACAATTGCCTTGTACACAATTGTCCGTACACAATTGCCTTGTACACAATTGTCCGTACACAATTGCCTTGTACACAATTGTCCGTACACAATTGCCTTGTACACACTTGTACACAATTGTCTGTACACAATTGTCCGTACACAATTGTCCGTACACAATTGCCTTGTACACAATTGTCCGTACACAATTGCCTTGTACACACTTGTACACAATTGTCTGTACACAATTGTCCGTACACAATTGTCCGTACACAATTGCCTTGTACACAATTGTCCGTACACAATTGCCTTGTACACAATTGTCCGTACACAATTGCCTTGTACACAATTGTCCGTACACAATTGCCTTGTACACTATTGTCCGTACACAATTGCCTTGTACACAATTGTCCGTACACAATTGTCCGTACACAATTGCCTTGTACACAATTGTCCGTACACAATTGCCTTGTACACAATTGTCCGTACACAATTGCCTTGTACACAATTGTCCGTACACAATTGCCTTGTACACACTTGTACACAATTGTCTGTACACAATTGTCCGTACACAATTGTCCGTACACAATTGCCTTGTACACAATTGTCCGTACACAATTGCCTTGTACACACTTGTACACAATTGTCTGTACACAATTGTCCGTACACAATTGTCCGTACACAATTGCCTTGTACACAATTGTCCGTACACAATTGCCTTGTACACAATTGTCCGTACACAATTGCCTTGTACACAATTGTCCGTACACAATTGCCTTGTACACTATTGTCCGTACACAATTGCCTTGTACACAATTGTCCGTACACAATTGTCCGTACACAATTGCCTTGTACACAATTGTCCGTACACAATTGCCTTGTACACAATTGTCCGTACACAATTGCCTTGTACACAATTGTCCGTACACAATTGCCTTGTACACAATTGTCCGTACACAATTGCCTTGTACACACTTGTACACAATTGTCTGTACACAATTGTCCGTACACAATTGTCCGTACACAATTGCCTTGTACACAATTGTCGTTACACAATTGCCTTGTACACAATTGTCCGTACACAATTGCCTTGTACACAATTGTCCGTACACAATTGCCTTGTACACAATTGTCCGTACACAATTGCCTTGTACACAATTGTCCGTACACAATTGCCTTGTACACTATTGTCCGTACACAATTGCCTTGTACACACTTGCCTTGTACACAATTGCCTTGTACACTATTGTCCGTACACAATTGCCTTGTACACAATTGTCCGTACACAATTGCCTTGTACACTATTGTCCGTACACAATTGCCTTGTACACAATTGCCTTGTACACAATTGCCCTGTACACAATTGTCCTTGTACACAATTGTCCTTGGACACAATTGGCCTGTACACAATTGTCTGTACACAATTGTCCGTACACAATTATCTTGTACACAATTGTCATGGAAACCGATTCCTGCATACCCGTTCTAAAACAATTCAGCTTCTCCGTCACTTGGGTAGGGACAAAAAAAACCTTCTGTCATCTCTGTGACTGATCCATGTATGTAAATATCTTTTAAGATTTCTCTGTAAAGTCTAGATGCCTGTCACAATGGTGTGTTTTTCTAAATAAAATACATTGCACAGCAATTGGCATGTTTCTTTACAAATTAATTATTATGGGTTTAAACTTTCCAAACCCCAAAGGTAGCAGTTATGCACCCATAGACTTTGTATAGGAAAATGCATGCAAATGTGATAAAAACACATTGCAAAATGCAGTTGAGTTTGAACGCATGTGTTGAGCCCAGGCTTTGGGGTACTTGGGTATCAAGCTACAAGGGGTTAATGCTCCTGTTGTCACGGGGAGTGGTGGCCGCACCTGATCCCATGGTCAAGGGAATTATTTACAGGGGATGATATTTACCAGTTTGTCGTGATGCCACCTGTAGTTTCTGGTGAGATATCACCAGCGCCGCCACAGTCTGCCGGAGGTAGATGGTAATGCGGCAAGTTGGTAAAGTCCTCTACAGGTAGGGCTGGACCTCCGGGGCAGTGTAGTATGAAGGGGCAGCTTGGAGTGGAGCTGTAGATGGAATGAGAAGTGCTGGAGCAGTCTATGAGGGGCACCGGGAACGGAGAGGAATGACACACGCACACTGCAGAAGTCTGTTTTACCTTTTTACTGATGTTATGGCAGGTAAAGATGTCCAGGACACTGGCAGGTGACCAGGTTGCACAGTGGGTTCCCACAGCAAGTGGGTATAAGGCCTCCTCTGTTCCTCTGTGGTGATTGAAGCTCAGTCTGCTTGCAGCCAGACTTGTCTCCTCTCTCTTCCTGACTCTGATGTCTGTCTCTCCTCCTGTGCGGTCTCCGGGTTACCCTCTCTGATCACTGCGATGGTACACTGCTGTGTCTGGCTCACTCTCTTTGACCCACAGGGGGACCAGATAGCTGAAGCCTCCATGGTGTGACAGGGTTTTCTGTGGTCCTGAAGTATCCCACAGGTACGTCTTAGGGTGAACTCTCACAAGTTCCTCACTCCCTTTAAGCTGTCTGCTCCTTGCCTTCTGTCCCCATTTAGGATTGCGGGACATCAGAAGGGCCACTCTGGGTCACTGGTTCGGGCCTAACCGCGGCACCGACCACCAGGACATCTTCACAGCTCTCCTCGGGTCTGCACACTCTGACTAACTCCTCCCAAAGCAGCAGTATTTATAGGGGATCTTGCCTAAGGTCAGCAAGTTGAGCTCTCACTACTGTGCCAGGGTGGAAGATGTTACATGTAGTAGGTACCTGCTGTGGAAACCCAACTGTGTATTAGAGAAGTATGTGGCTACCTGTGTGAGCAGGGCGCTGCATACCCCCCTAGGTAATTTCAGTACTCCTGGACTGAGCATTTTTGTTCAAACAAAAAGGAATAACAATTATTAATAACATATTTACAAAGTCTCAAAATCTAAAAATTTATAAAAGGCACTGAAATATATTGAAAAAGAAAATAGAGTGGACCAGGGGCGGACCCAGACTGTAGTGGGCCCTGGTGCAAGAAATTTTTCGGGCCCCCCCCCCCCACTACCCCCCTGGAACTCAGTGCCAGAATAGTGCCGCGGGTGTGCAGCACAGCCAGCGGCGTAGCAACTGTTTGTGGCGCCCGAGCCGGTCGGAAAAATTTGCCGCCACTTTGGTTGTTGATAATCAGGAAGTATAGTAAAACACAAAGAGAAGGGGTGCAATTGCCACCTCTACACAACCCCAGTGTATGGCAACAAGCAGGAGTCAAGGAGGGCCCGGAGCAATTTTTTGCCGCCGTGCTGTGGAGTTCATAATGCAATATAAATGCAAAAAACCTTTATTCTTAATATTATGTCACAATACCGGGATCTGAGGATCTTCTATTTCGAGGTCAGGGGCTCGCTGATGCCATGCTGCTGTCTGTCTCGCTGTTGTCCTCTTTTGACACTGCAGTGTGGTGGACAAGAGAGCATTAACTGGTTAATAACAAGAATGGAGTGTACTAACTGAGCCATAAATCCTCCCATACCAGTAGGATTAGTATATGGATTTTAGTATTAGGGTACGGACCAATGATTATACACTAATAGCTGCTGAGGAAACAACAGATTGATTGCACACGGATGTGATCTGAGAATCTGAGAAAAATGTTGGCCACTCGCACAGCAGTTGCCAAACGGACCAAAAAACGGATGTCACTCATCCGACTCTCCTGGATGAGAAACAGACCGATTTTAAGGCGGCGGGAGATAGTGTAGCACCAACTCCCCAGCACCGTGCTGTGCACAGACAGTGTACGGTACACACACAAGCCACACACACAAGCCACACACAGAGTCAAGCCACACACACAGACACACAAGTAACACACAGACAAATGCCACACACAGACACATGCACAGGCCACAGACACAAGCCACACACAGAGACGGAAGCCACACGTACAGAGACACAAGCCACACACACAGAGACACAAGCCACACGCCACACACGCAGAGACACAAACCACACACACAGAGAGAGACACAAGCGACACAGACACAAGCCACACACAGCCACAAGCTACACATACAGACACAAGCCACACACAATCCACACAATCAAAACACACAAGCCAAGCACACACAGACACAAAAGCAACACACAGACAAATGCCACACACAGACACATACACAGGGCACACACACAGAGACAAGCCACACACGCAGACAAAAGCCACACACACACAATCCATGCACACACACAACACACAAATAAATTCCAAACACATGCACAGGCCGCACACACAGACACAGAGACACAAGTCACAGACACAGAGATGAAAGCCACAGACACAGAGACACATGCCACAGACACAGAGACGAAAGCCACAGACACAGACACATGCCACAGAGACACATGTCACAGACACAGAGACACATGCCACAGACACAGAGACACATGCCACAGACACAGAGACACATGCCACAGACACAGAGACGAAAGCCACAGACACAGACACATGCCACAGAGACACATGTCACAGACACAGAGACACATGTCACAGACACAGAGACACATGTCACAGACACATGACACAGAGACACATGTCACAGACACATGACACAGAGACACATGTCACAGACACATGACACAGAGACACATGTCACAGACACATGACACAGAGACACATGTCACAGACACATGACACAGAGACACATGTCACAGACACATGACACAGAGACACATGTCACAGACACATGACACAGAGACACATGTGTTAGGACTTGGCAATGGAGACTCCTTGATGTGGATGCCAAGCTTATTCTTTAGTAGCTACTAATGAGACTAAGTTCTCCAGTTTACATGTATAGCACAGGGCAGTTTCTGCATTTCACAATTGCATTATACTCATAAGATCCTCGTCTTGTTGGTGCTACTCATTTATTCACTTTAATCATTAATATAGTAGTGTCGCGGCGGATCACCTATTTGTAAGTATATAATTTTTTCTGCCAGCACCTACGCTTGTGGTTGATGCCAGTCTTAACCTCATTTATATATTGCATTTTTGGACTGAGCTCCCACTCTATAATTTAGTTCCCATGTTCCATTTTTTCCTTTTTCTTTAGTTTGGTTGCCACACTTGGACACCATTGCTAGATCCTGATACACACCTAATCGTCGTTTTTAATTACACCTAGGACATATATATCCATTCACATTACACCATTTCTGTGAGGCATAGTGTTAGGACTTGGCAATGGAGACTCCTTGATGTGGATGCCAAGCTTATTCTTTAGTAGCTACTAATGAGACTAAGTTCTCCAGTTTACATGTATAGCACAGGGCAGTTTCTGCATTTCACAATTGCATTATACTCATAAGATCCTCGTCTTGTTGGTGCTACTCATTTATTCACTTTAATCATTAATATAGTAGTGTCGCGGCGGATCACCTATTTGTAAGTATATAATTTTTTCTGCCAGCACCTACGCTTGTGGTTGATGCCAGTCTTAACCTCATTTATATATTGCATTTTTGGACTGAGCTCCCACTCTATAATTTAGTTCCCATGTTCCATTTTTTCCTTTTTCTTTAGTTTGGTTGCCACACTTGGACACCATTGCTAGATCCTGATACACACCTAATCGTCGTTTTTAATTACACCTAGGACATATATATCCATTCACATTACACCATTTCTGTGAGGCATAGTGTTAGGACTTGGCAATGGAGACTCCTTGATGTGGATGCCAAGCTTATTCTTTAGTAGCTACTAATGAGACTAAGTTCTCCAGTTTACCAGTTTACATGTATAGCACAGGGCAGTTTCTGCATTTCACAATTGCATTATACTCATAAGATCCTCGTCTTGTTGGTGCTACTCATTTATTCACTTTAATCATTAATATAGTAGTGTCGCGGCGGATCACCTATTTGTAAGTATATAATTTTTTCTGCCAGCACCTACGCTTGTGGTTGATGCCAGTCTTAACCTCATTTATATATTGCATTTTTGGACTGAGCTCCCACTCTATAATTTAGTTCCCATGTTCCATTTTTTCCTTTTTCTTTAGTTTGGTTGCCACACTTGGACACCATTGCTAGATCCTGATACACACCTAATCGTCGTTTTTAATTACACCTAGGACATATATATCCATTCACATTACACCATTTCTGTGAGGCATAGTGTTAGGACTTGGCAATGGAGACTCCTTGATGTGGATGCCAAGCTTATTCTTTAGTAGCTACTAATGAGACTAAGTTCTCCAGTTTACATGTATAGCACAGGGCAGTTTCTGCATTTCACAATTGCATTATACTCATAAGATCCTCGTCTTGTTGGTGCTACTCATTTATTCACTTTAATCATTTAATATAGTAGTGTCGCGGCGGATCACCTATTTGTAAACATGACACAGAGACACATGCCACAGACACAGAGACACATGCCACAGACACAGAGACACATGCCACAGACACAGACGAAAGCCACAGACACACATGTCACAGACACAGAGACACATGTCACAGACACAGAGACACATGTCACAGACACAGAGACACATGTCACAGACACAGAGACACATGTCACAGACACATGACACAGAGACACAGAGACACATGTCACAGACACATGACACAGAGACACATGTCACAGACACATGACACAGACACATGTCACAGACACATGACACAGAGACACATGTCACAGACACATGACACAGAGACACATGTCACAGACACATGACACAGAGACACATGTCACAGACACATGTCACACAGACACATGTCACAGACACATGTCACACAGACACAGAGACACATGTCACAGACACAGAGACACATGTCACAGACACAGAGACATGTCACAGAGACACATGTCACAGACACATGTCACAGACACAGAGACACATGTCACACACACAGAGTTTGGGGAGATCGACTGCATCAAGGAAGGGGGATCCTGGGGCCCCCATAACCCCCATCCCCTTCTGAAGGGGGGACCTTGGGGCCCCAGGAACGTCCCTTTCTTGAGGCATCCAAATCCTGCCCCACACCCCTCAAATCATGTTGGTGTGCACTGCAGTGCTGTGTTTACAGACTGTTTCCCTCCCCACCAGACCAAAAAGCCCTGCTCAGGGGCTCTTATCCTGGAGCCCTCAGTATCCTCCTCAGTCAGCTTGCTCACCGGGTCCACAGAAGAGCCGACCCTCCCAGCCCCCTCTGGCCTCAACGAAATGCTGCTGCTTCAACAGCATTCCCCCCCCTCCCTCCCCCTCTTCTAACTGATAGCAGCCATACAGCAAGAAAAGAGCCACGGCGCACCTGACTCCAGACAACACCCTCCCTCCCCCTCCGGACTCAATGCCAGCCAGCAGGAGGACAGTGCCGCGGGTGTGCAGGTGTGCAGAGCTGCTGGCACCCGACCAACAGCGATCCCCCTCACCCCCGGGCCTCAATGACGGCCAGCAGAACAGTGCCGCGGGTGTGCAGAGCTGCTGACACCCGACAGCACCCACTCACAACCCTCCCCCTCCGGGCCACACATTAAATGCTGCAGATAAATCTACCATACTACTGCCACCTACCATCCCGTTCTGTCTGACAGGGGAACGGACCTGCCGCTGGAGCCTCAGGGGTCCCCTAACTGGACGGGGCCCTGGTGCAGCTGCACCAGCTGCACCATGGTAGTTCCGCCCCTGGAGTGGACGTATCTCTTGAACTGGTTCAGACTCTTGAATTGGTTGAGTTGGGGAATTTTGGTTTTCCCAGTCTGTTGGACACTTTTTGATGTGGTTTCTGGAAACAGTCTGTGTGGTTCTTCCATCATTCTTGCTGATGAGGCAGACTTTGCTGTTGTCATGTCCAGAGTCTAATAGAACATAGGGTTCTTGTTCCCACTGGTCATCTAACTTGTGTCTAGTTCTTTTTCGGGAGATTCCAAATGGAGGAGGAGGCGAAAAAGAAAGAATAATGCCGCCCAGCTGGGCGTGTGCTGCTACATCGAGGAGGGGCAGAATGGAGACTGGGCCCGCCTTTTCAGTCCCCAGCCTCAAGGACTTCTGTAAGTTATAAGTTATTTTTCTGCTGTTTTATAGGGCGGATTTAGCTCAGAGAGGGATAGATAGGGAGCAGCTAGGAAGGTGCAGGGACAGGTAGTGATAGCGTAGGGGCTTAGATCCAGGTGACTGGTTCCCTTTAACACAGCCTGTGAGCTCTCTCAGAGTGGACGTTCATGAGGCTAATGAGCGGACGGTGAGGAAAGAAAGGTTGTGTGCTGACCTAACATAGCCTACCTGGGAGAAGGTACAGAGCTTCTATATCAGTGGTTGGGATTGTATGAGGTTGTACTCGGCTGTGCCCCAGAACCTGGAGGTCTGTGAATACCTGAACTGTGCCATTAAACTGTGTGCTGTGTGAGTAAATACCTGAGTCACTGCCTTCTGTCGTGCTGATCCTAAACGCTACCTTACAGTGTAAAGCGGGTGGGAGATTCCAAATGGAGGAGGTGGCGATGAAGAAAGATTAATGCCGCCCAGCGGGGCGTGTGCTGCTGCATCGAGGAGGGGCAGAATGGAGCCTGGGCCTGCCTTCTCAGTCCCCAGCCTCAGGGACTTCTGTAAGTTATAAGTTACTTTTCAGCTGTTTTATAGGGCTGATTTAGCTCAGAGAGGGATAGATAGGGAACAGCTAGGAAGGTGCAGGGACAGGTAGTGATAGTGTAGGGGCTTAGATCCAGGTGACAGGTTCCCTTTAATATGTGCAATTATAGTATTGCTATTATATATTGCTACTATATGCTATTGTCGGCATTTACAATTTTATGAATGAAACCCGGCGACTCCTCACTGTGGAGGAGATACAGTACGTAATCTTTGTACTGTATCAGCCGCTATCCATGGTCTTGAAAGCTGTAACATTAGGTCTATGGTGGTGCGCCCCCTAGAGACATGTTGCCCACATCTATTATTAACATTTAACCCTTTGTTCATCCCTGCTGCAGGATTGCAAACCGCTCCGAAAACTGCAGCCTGCTGATTTTTCACGCAGGCTGCAAATCCGAATGCGGTAACTGGATTGCATGAAGTGCAATCGGGTTTAAATAATGGGTTCCTATGGGCTGTGGTTCTTGATCCGGTTTTCAGCTTTTTAATTTTGGAATGCAAATGTGACCCCAGCCATATTTGCATTTTACAGAGAGAAATAAGTATTTGATCCCTCTGGAAAACAAGACATAATGCTTGGTGGCAGAACCCTTGTTGGCAAGCACAGCAATCAGATGATTTTTTAGTTGATGATGAGGTTTGTGCACTTATCAGGAGGAATTTTGGTCCATGTCTCTTTGCAGATCATCTCTAAATCATTAAGGCCCCTTTCACATCTAATGCAGTGCTGCGTCATTTGTGTTTCTATGCATTTTTACTACTAAAAACACTTTAAAACGCATGTGTTTTTGCCCCCATTGATTTTAATGGAAACACATGTAAAAACGCATGCAAAAATGCATGTGCGTTTTCAAAAACACCAAACACAAGCAACACTTTTCCCTGATGAAGCACACTACAAGAGGAAATGTACATTGGGGACACTGAGCGGGGGATCCTCCACCGTGGAGTAAAGATGTGGTTGCACCTTGCACTTTGTACCTAGGATTTTATTGGAGCAGGCTTGAAAGATTATTCCTGTTTTCTATAACTTGTACATGGAATGGTTTGTCTATATAATAGCTGTGTAGCAGTGCTTTAGGAGGCCCAGCATAACATCCTGTATTGACTGTTTATACTGATTCATTAGCACTTTATTAATGATTTGTAGTATCAGTTGCTGCAGATGTCCTGGTGATGTGTGCTCTGTTTGTATTGCATAATTTGTATATTATCTTCCATGTAAGGCTGTGGTCACACATAGAAATCCGTTTTTGGAAGTGATTTTCATCACCAATCCGTTTTTTTCTGGGTGCTTTTTGAGCCTCCTGCACTCCTGAACGTTTTTGGAATTTTCATTAAAAAAAACGCATGCGCGAACGCATGCGCAAACGCAAGTGCGCGTTTGCATGCGTTCGCGCATGCGTTTCCCATAGGGCCCCATGTTAAAAAAAACGCATGAAAACGCATGCGTTTTTTAACTGATGCCAAAAACGTTGCATGCAACGTTTTTGGGTAGGGTCACATTGGCGTTTTTTGTTTAAAATCCTGATCCGGTTTTGAGCTTTAAAAAAGCTCAAAACCGGACCAGGAAAGGCTCCTGATGGAAGCCTATGCAAAACACCGGATGGCTTCACAAGCCATCCGGTGGCCGGATCCGGCACTGCTGCCTGCGTTTAAAATCATGCAGGCAGCAGTTTTCGCAGCGTTTACCGGGCCGCACTGCGGTCACCGGATGGCTCAGGATGTGTAATCCCTGAGCCATCCGGTAACTGCCGAGGTTGCGGTTCCCGGCTATTGGCGGGATCCGCAACCTTAATAAAGAGTAAAATTGTTGATCTAAATGACTTTTTAAGGTCTGTAGGGGGGCTTAGACCCCCCTACAGACCGGCCGCCCACTTCTATAGTGTACTTCAGCTATATCTCACGGGGCACGGGCTCCCCGGAGCAAAGTGCCCCCCCCCCGTATCACTATACAGGGGTGCCTACACCCCTCTATTACAATGATGCTTTAATGATGTCCAAAAATGCAGTACAAAAAGGATTTTAGCAATCGCAATGTAAGTTCATACTTACATGCTGTTGTAGGCAGAGTCCCGAGAAAACCATGGGCGGGGCTGAGTGCAGCAGCCTCCGCCCACTCCTTCTTGATGGCCGCCCCCTCTGGCCGTAATCCAGTGTTGTGAGGGCGGGCACGTCGTTAAAGGGGCGTGGCTAACTATTTGCCGCGGTTAGCCACGCCCCTTTAACTACGTGCCCGCCCTCACAACACTGGATTACGGCCAGAGGGGGCGGCCATCAAGAAGGAGTGGGCGGAGGCTGCTGCACACAGCCCCGCCCATGGTTTTCTCGGGACTCTGCCTACAACAGCATGTAAGTATGAACTTACATTGCGATTGCTAAAATCCTTTTTGTACTGCATTTTTGGACATCATTAAAGCATCATTGTAATAGAGGGGTGTAGGCACCCCTGTATAGTGATACGGGGGGGGGGCACTTTGCTCCGGGGAGCCCGTGCCCCGTGAGATATAGCTGAAGTACACTATAGAAGTGGGCGGCCGGTCTGTAGGGGGGTCTAAGCCCCCCTACAGACCTTAAAAAGTCATTTAGATCAACAATTTTACTCTTTATTAAGGTTGCGGATCCCGCCAATAGCCGGGAACCGCAACCTCGGCAGTTACCGGATGGCTCAGGGATTACACATCCTGAGCCATCCGGTAACCGCAGTCCGGTATTCTGCACACATTTTTGTAACAAATGTGTGTGCCCGGCATTGCGTTCACCGCATCCGGATCCGGATGCGGTGAATGCAATTTAGCTTAGCAATGTGACCCTACCCTTTGACTCAAAAACGGACAGGGCAATGTTTGGAGCTCCATAGAAAAACGGACAGGGTGTTTATTACACCCAATCCGTTTTTCTGTCAGTTTTTGGACTTAGAAAAAAAAAATGAGAAAACTGAAGCCAAAAACGGACTGAGGGCTTATGTGGAACCCCAGCCTAACAATTGAATTTGTATATTATTGTCAGTGTGGGGTGGTCACTATATTTGCCCCATGTCTGCCACCTTCCTGTTTTATATTGGGCACTGCAAGTAAAAATATAAACCTGTTAAACGCACACCTTCTCTCCATTGTCCTCTTTGGTTACAAAAATGCACTTAAGCCAGGTCCGCATCACGTTCTGGTTTTCTGTCCTGGCGGCTGTGTTTGTCAACAGCGTTAACGCAATTTAACGCTTGTGTTAGCATTAACGCTGCCATAGAGATGCATTGGTGAACGTATCCAAACATAAGCCAAATGGAAGCAAAAACGTTTTTTTAAACGCACAGGTTAACGCTGCACTCCGCGTTATTCACCAAAAGGCAAGAGATGTGGCAGGTTTTTTTTTTCAAGCCTAAGGCTAGGGTCACATTGGCCCTGGCATTCCGTCCAGGGGGAATCTGTAAAAAAGATAGATTCTGGCAGCATTAACACAGTTTAACCGTAATGGAACGCTGCCTTAATGCTGCTAATAGAATCCTATGGTAGACGGACTCCCAAGCGCATTCAAATGCCGGTATGTAAGTGCTGGAGTTTGAAATCTCGCAATTTCAAAGTGCACCACATGACGCGGAAGAACTTGGAAATAGTGCGAGATTTTAAACCTGTTCTGAGTTTTGGAGACACTCCTGGTTTCGACACACAAAGGCCAGCTTCACACCACGGTTTAATCCAATCTGGGGCTGTCAGGTATGAAACTGACAGCCCCGGACCGGATCAGCACACAGAACCGGAGGGCAAATATGCCCTCCGGTCCGGTGTGCAGCCGGATTCCTCTAATTGCAGCCGCAGCTGCTGATTTTTCAAGATCGCGGCTAGCAGGGAGCTAGCCGTGGTCCTGAAATTACAGCATTGTACAGCCACCGATGTCTGGTTCCCGGATCCTCCCGGATTGGGGCAATCCGGCTCAATAGACTCCAATGTTAGGGAGCGCCGGATTGCTCCAGATCCAGGTGAATCCGGGAGGATCCGATTTGTAGAGATTTATCTCCCCAGACACAAAAATGCTTCATGCTCCGATTTTGTGTCCAGGAGGAAAATAAGATTCCTCACGGATTCTCTCAGACACATGGAAACCGGATGGCAGCTCTCTGCTATCTGGCTCCATCCGGCCCATAGGATACTGTGGGGCCAAAATCCAGTCCGGCGCTTTCAGGTTCATCCCTGACAGCCCCGGATCGGATTAAACCATGGTGTGAAGCCAGCCTAAAATGATCGAATATGATCAGGAAAAAAACTGCAGTGTGAAACCAGCCTAACGTCTTCTTTAAGAAGCTCCTCTGTCCTCCATACATTACCTGTAGTACTGGCACCTATTTGAACTTGTTATCAGTATAAAAGACACCTATTCACAACCTCAAACAGCCACACTCAAAACTCCACTATGGTGAAAACCAAAGAGCTGTTGAAGGACCCCAGAAACAAAAATGAAGCCCTGCACAAGGCTGGGAAGACTGAACCTGCAATAGGCAAGCAGCTTGGTGTGATAAAATCAACTGTGGAAGCAATAATTAGAAATTGGAAGACATAAAAGACCTCTGATAGGCATTGTTCACACACAATTTGCGTTTTTTTAGCACTCCTAAAAGCACATGCGTTTTATTAGTAGTGCTAAAAAATTTCCCTTGTGTGTCTAAAAGGATTTGAACCCTTCTTGGACTTTGGGTAGGGTCACATTACAGACATGAATTGCATTCACCGCATCCGGATCCGGATGCGGTGAATGCAATTCCGGTCACACACATTTTTTGTCAAAAATGTGTGCTGAATACCGCACTGCGGTAACCGGATGGCTCAGGATGTGTAATCCTGAGCCATCCGGTAACTGCATAGGTTGCGGATCCCGGCTATTGCCGGGATCAGCAAACTTAATAAAGAGTTAAATTGCTGACCTAAATGACTGTTTGAGGTCTGTAGGGGGGCTTAGACCCCCCCTACAGACCGGCCGCCCACTTCTATAGTCTTCTGCAACAATTTCTCACCGGGCACGGGCTCCTCGGAGCCCGTGCATGTCATCCAAAGTGGCCCCCCCCCCCCCGTATCACTATACAGGGGTGCATACACCCCTCTATTACATTTATGCTGTAATTATGTGTAGTACAGAATAGATTTTAACATTCGCAATGTAAGTATATACTTACATGCTGTGGTAGGCAGAGTGAAGGGAATTCCATGGGCGGGGCAGTGTGCAGCAGCCTCCGCCCACTCCTTGTTGATGGCCGCCCCCTCTGGCCGTAATCCAGTGTTGTGAGGGCGGCCGTATCGTTAAAGGGGCGTGGCTAACTATGTGCCGCGGTTAGCCACGCCCCTTTCATGACGCGGCCGCCCTCAAAACACTGGATTAAGGCCATCAAGGGGGCGGCCATCAACAAGGAGTGGGCGGAGGCTGCTGCACACAGCCCCGCCCATGGAATTCCCTTCACTCTGCCTACCACAGCATGTAAGTATATACTTACATTGCGAATGTTAAAATCTATTCTGTACTACACATAATTACAGCATAAATGTAATAGAGGGGTGTATGCACCCCTGTATAGTGATACGGGGGGGGGGCACTTTGGATGACATGCACGGGCTCCGAGGAGCCCGTGCCCGGTGAGAAATTGTTGCAGAAGACTATAGAAGTGGGCGGCCGGTCTGTAGGGGGGGTCTAAGCCCCCCTACAGACCTCAAACAGTCATTTAGGTCACAATTTAACTCTTTATTAAGTTTGCTGATCCCGGCAATAGCCGGGATCCGCAACCTATGCAGTTACCGGATGGCTCAGGATTACACATCCTGAGCCATCCGGTTACCGCAGTGCGGTCCCTGGAAACGCTGCGAAAACTGCTGCCTGCATGATTTTTAACGCAGGCAGCAGTGCCGGATCCGGCCACCGGATGGCTTGTGAAGCCATCCGTGTGTTTTGCATTGGCTCCTATGAGGAGCGTTTCCTGGTCCGGTTTTGAGCTTTTTGGAAGCTCAAAACCGGATCAGGATTTTGTAAAAAAAACGGGAATGTGACCCTACCCTTTGTCAATTTTTCCTCAAAAACACAGGCAAAAACGCAAGCGTTAATGCAGGGTGCCTTTATGTGCCTTGCGTTAACGCATGCGTTTCCCATAGGGCACCATGTTAAAAAAACGCATGCGTTTTTGGAAAACCACTCCTGCGTTTTATTCCAGCACACGAAAAACGCTGCATGCAGCGTTTTTTGGACTGGGGGAAAAAAACGCAAGTGGAGCTGAAAAACGCATGTACACTTAAATGTACCCTGTATTAACGCACCTGCGTTTTTGAAAAACTGCAAAAAAACGCAGAGAGTGCCAAAAACGCAGGTGAGTGTGAACAATGCCATAATCTCCCTCAATCTGAGGCTCCACGCAAGATCTCACCCCATGCAGTCAAAATGATCCAGAACCACACAGGAAGACCTAGTGAATGAGAGAGCTGGCACCAATGTTACACAGGCTACCATCAGTAACACACTACGTCCACTGCAATGGATGCCTGGGCCGGGGGTACTCGGTAATCAGGATCACTCCACCGAGACACCTCTTGTAATCCTACCCAGGTTGCTCTTCCCCTGCACTGGATTACTCTCCTCTCCTGCCCTATGCCTTCATGTACAGTATACCAAGCTGATGGCGTCGGGCCTTGTCGGCGACGGGAGATTCGTCCCCTGACCCTAGTTCTAGCCACCGTCCTGTGGATTGTCCACAGATAGTAGTCACTGCTCATACAGATGCAATGACCTCCGGTTTCCTGGCTGAACCCTGAAGTACTACCACCAGATCGGGGCCGGTCCCCTCTCGCAACCAGTCCCTGAGGTCGGATCCGGATTCGGATTCTCCACTCCCATGTCCCCTAAGTCTCCCTCTCCGCACGTCCTTCCTCCTCTGTCCTTTCTCTACTCTCTTCTCTTCTCTTCTCTCTCTCCCTACCCCCTCTACCTATTCCCTCCTCCAGCCAGCAGATAGGGTCTGCCCATCATGGGGTCTCTTCTGCCCCTCATCCCCTAGCCTGGAGTTTGGGTAGTGTTAGGTGCAAGTTATGTGTCTCGGGTTTGCGATCCCTCTCACCTGAGAGTGATGATACCACACTTGTGGAGTAGGTGTGGCATCACTGTGCTGACCAGTCCACAGGGGCGCCACATTCCCCCTGGCAAATCACAGCACGTCCACGGGCTGCAAAACAAGACAAAGATGTTAAACAGAAGAACTTGCAATTTTTCATGCACACATTAAAATAGTAATATGAACATTACATCACATCAATATAAAATTACAAAAAAAAATGCAAAATTGGTAAATTATTCAACACAGTCTAGCAAGGGCACCAAGATGGAGTGTCTGCTTTCCGGGTTTAAATGTAACCACTGGTAACCACCCCAACCCACCATTAACTTCGTCCCCAGGTTTGGCTACAGGGTTCCAGAATATGGCCTTATTTGGCTCTTCGGCCATGCCAACGGTGTATAGATTAGGCAAGGTTGTCTTAGTGCAATTTGTCCTTGTAAAGTGCAATGAAGTTCAGGAATGCACCTTACCATGTTGGCTGAGAAACCAACAAGGAACACGTTAAGAAGTGCAACTTTTAACAATCAAATGTCCTGATCACCCATAGTCCAGTGTCCCAAATTGTCCATAATCATTAATCATTAAACTGAACTATCTAAAACCCTAGTCGGAATACTTATTACCTAAAACATTAGGAAAAAAACATTATTTACATTTTTCTTACATTACTCTTATACTCTTAATACCTAGTCAGGTTACATAATAATGAACTATATACATTTGCAATATTCATTGAAGTTTGGCCAGGTTACTTATTTTGCTTCCAGGGTAGAAAATTGGCAAGTTAGCACCTTCCTCTGCCTGGAAGTACCTGCACATTGGCGACTGGCCCTTGTACCAAATGATGCAACATTGGTCCAACACTTCGCTTGTGAGGGGATAGCGCCTCCTCTGCCTCTGCTAGCTCTCCTCGCATGCCCCCTAGTCATTGGCTGCCTGGAGGTCTGGAGTCCTCTTCCTGTTGGGCAGAGGCAGGCCATTATCAACATCTACTTCAAATGATCACCCGGGCACGGAACCGGGATCCAGACCACCCGTGACTACCCACAAGCCATCAGCCCCGGTGTCCGAGTACCCCCTTAGCCCTGGCCGCATCATCGTGGGTGGTATGCCCTTAACATTAGAAAAGTGTTAACAGAGGTGCAAGAACCTAAATCCAAGGCATCACCAGCGGCTTCTGCCTCGGTTGCAACACAGACCCCAGAAACATCACCTAATTACTGCCAGGCATGGCTGCCACCTTCCCGATGAAGGTGCCAGGCTAGGCGCCGAAACGCGTAGGAGAATAAAGAAGGTTGAACTGGACATCGTCTACTCGTTTTCTTTGATGTGAGTGAACTTGGCAGCACGGACTGTGGTACACCTCTCTTCCCTAAGCTTCTGGGTCCGTCCAACAAAGACTTCCGCAAGCAGACCCTCCTCCTGGGCAAATCCATACCCGGTATTGAGGTTAAAAATGGTGATCACCCCGCTCCTCCGCTGGCTGATTGGTTGCGGGGGTAGATTGCGGGTAATCGTGCGGGCTTGGCGGGTCTCCATCTCATTCGCCCACCAAGTTTCACGGCGCCTCTGCCTCTCAGCCTCATCAGCCGGGTTCGGTAATGTGGACCGGGGACAGCCCACCTGTTGCCAAGGCAGCGACTCCCTCACAGACTGCTCCGCTCTCCTCTCCGCAGCCATGACCCAGGTTGCTGGTACCGGAGCCCTCCATAACTCGCGGGGCCCGGCCTCCTCTGTACCTTAGAAGGCTCCTTCCTCCGATTCCTCCTCTCTGACACTGATCTCATCATTGTTCTCGTCAGCCAGCTCCTCGGGGAAGCGGATTAGGTCCCTCACGGTGGTCTCCTCCTGTCCGGGCTCCTGGGCAGTCACGGAGCTGGGTCTCCAGTTTTCTGGCACCGGTCGGGTTACCTCGGTATTGGTGGAAGCTTCTCCGGTCACCGGGCGCTCGATTTGTGTAGTTACCGTCACCCCCGGTTCCGGATTTTGCCGCAGGGCATTCCGCTGTTCCGCCCGCTGGTCCACGGTTTAGGACCATTTCAGCACTACAGTGCCGGATGGTCCAGTCGGCAGACTCCTGCAAGCAGGCCCGCAGGACTCGCAGCGCCGTCACCCAGAAAATCAAATTGTCTCCGACAGTCTCTAGGGTTGGAGTGCCGGGGGCGGCGTGGACAGCCCTTATCTGCTCCTCCACCTCACAGATAACATCAGCAATCCTTGGTACCGCCATCTCTACCAAGTCACTTGCGGGTAACGGGTCCGGAGTCTGGCACTGGTTCTTGTTCTGCCCTCCGGCCGCACCCTGTTTGGTTTTTATAGTCCTGACCTGGCATGGGCGGGTTCTCAACCCGCCCCCTTGGTTGTTTGATGGCAAGGGGGGCGGGGAGACACTTTGGTGCCTCTTTCTTGGCCCATCTTTGCTGAGAAGCTGAGGCACGCCCCGGGGCCAGCACATAGTCTCTTACATTTGTGAGCCCACCATTATTCTCTTCACTCCTCAGCGGAATGAAGGGGCGGGGCTTATCTTCCAGCTCTTTTCCTTTGCTATGGCGCAGTTGTAATTCCTGATGCTGTGTAATAGCGGCCACACACACAGTCAATAATAAAGTATTTTTGAGCGCACTTCACCTGGTTGCACCAGGCTGGTTCTATCCTGTCCGTGACGCCAGAAAATGATGCGGCCAGGGCTAAGGGGGTACTTGGACAACGGGGCTGATGGCTTGTGGGGAGTCATGGGTGGTCTGGATCCCGGTTCTGTGCCCTGGTGATCATTTGAAGTAGATGTTGTGAATGGGGACATCCCTGCTGTTCATGAAGATTTCGTTAATCATGTGGGGCTCTTTTATTAAACCCCACCCTTTATGGAGATCAAAGTTGACGACCGAGCCCCTTCTTCGTTCAGGCTGATTATAGGTCTGAGCATTGCAGGCTTTACTTTTTGCTTTTTTTTGTCCTCGTGGGCCCATCGCCTGGCCTGGCACTCCCGCTCCCTGGCCTCCTTTACTGCCTGACATTGCCAGCGATGCTCTTCCTCCAATATAACCTCCAACAAGTCTCTGACACCTGCTGACTAAGCCCGAGCCTTCCTGGGGAACCTCATCAAGTTTTCTTCTCGCCGTACCCATTGTAAGTATATCACCTCTGGCATCGGGTGTAAACTCAGGTTGCAGTGGGGCAGGTAATCTGTTCCCCGGGACCACGCTCTTCTCCCAACTGAGGTTTTGGGGTGTCCGGCTGGGACTAGTGACTGGAGGGGGATTCATGGAAATAAATAAAGTGTTGACAGTCATTGGGGCTCCGGCGGTACCTGGTGCAATGGCTGTCGCTTCTATGGTGCTGGTCTCCTCCAAGGCCTGCAGAGGCTGATGCTGTGCTGTGGTTGGTCAGGCCACTTTCTCTGTCAAGGTCTTCTGCCATTTGTTGAATTTGGCGGTCGGAACCCTGAGAAGTTGGTGGCTCAACTCCTAAACTTCTGCCCTCAGGACATCCGGATCCATGAGGAGGTATGACTCTGGACCCATCCATTGGCCACCAGGGAAGCCCATTTCCTCAACCCCGGGTGCCAAAGCCTCTCTTTCTTTTCTATCACTGTCTGTTGGGTACTTATCTCCATTGCCGATCTTTGGAGGGTGCTTCCTCTCTGCACTGCACGCTGGTTCATTTTTCTTCTCCTTACCCTTTTGTGGGTGGCTCTCGCTTCCTGCGCTGTCGACAACAAACCAGGGGGTGGAGCGGCTGGACTGACAGGCAGGTCCCCTTGGGTCACCGTTGGTATTAGAGACGGACACAAGTTTTGGTGCCGCCAGCTAGTCCGTCCCACAATGGGAGGCTGCAACACACCTCCTGGCCAGCACATGGTGTCAGATTATTGTGGCCACCATTATACAGTCTTTTAAGCATAGTCCATGGCACACCGGACCCGGTTTTAGCAGGGCTCCAGATTCTGTTTGTGACGCCAGATGCAACAGCTGACAGGGATAAGGGGTCCCTGGTAGCCAGGGCGGCTGGCTCTATAGGAGGTCACGGTGGCTGTGGCCCAGCTCCGTCGCCCTGGGGGTACTTGAAGGTGAATTAGAAGTGTTTTTGTGATGCCACCTGTGGTATTCAGCCAGGGATAGCCGACGCTGCTGATTTGGACCTCAGGGGCTGATGGTGCGGCAGCCAGGATGGTATCACTCCCCACAAGTGAAGCCAGGCCCCAGGGATGGTGTAAGAGTCAATATGGGACTGTAGCAGTGTGGAAGGCAGCTAGGCCCCAAAGTAGCAGACAGACGCAGTTCATGCAGTTCCTTTTACCTCTTTACTCACTGATCAGTCAAGGGCAACCCAGCCGGGTGCTGTGCTCTTCCAGGATGCGAGCAGGTCAGCTGTCGGGCAATCAGGATCGCTCAACAAAGACACCTCTCATAAACCTTCCCAGGTTGCTCTTCCCCTGTGCTGGATTACTCATCTCATCTGCCCTGTGCCTTCGTGTACAATGTCCCAAGCTGATGGCTCATGGTCTTTTTGGGCAAAGGGATATTCGTCTCTGGACCCTAGTTCTAGCCACTGTCATGTGGATTGTCCACGGAAAGTAGTCACTGCTCATACAAAAGCAGCAACCTCCAGTTTCCTGGCTAAACCCTGAAGCATTCCCACCATATCAGGACCGGTCCCCTCTCACAACCAGTCTCTCTGCCCGACTCAGGTCGGGCCCAAATTCAGGGCCCACAGGTGGATCCTGAGGACTCCCTCTCTGCACGTCTTTCCTCCTCCATCCTCTCTCTACTCTCTACCCACCCCCTCTACTTATTCCCTCCTCCAGCCAGCAGATGTGCCCTGTCCTTCATGTGGACTCTTCCGCCCCACCTCCCTTACCTAGGATTACCTAGAAGTTATGTGTCTCGGATTTGTGACCCCTCTAACCTGAGAGAAATTATACCACACCAGTGGTGTAGGTGCAGCATCTCTGTGGCGACCAGTCTGCAGGGGCACCACACCGCCAGGGACTCAGATCCTGCAGTGCTAGACATGTCCCCTTCTTCAGCCATTACATGTTTGAAGTTTGCAAGAGAGCATTTGGATGATCCAGAAGAGTATTGGAACAATGTCATATGGTCAGATGAAACCAAAGTGGAACTGTTTGGTAGAAACACAACTTTTCGTGATTGTAGGAGAAAGAATGCTAAGGTGCATCCGAAAACCACCATACCTACTGTGAAGCATGGGGGTGACATTATTATGTTTTGGGGCTATTCCTCTGCCAAGGCACCATGACGACTGATCTGTGTACATGAAAGAATGAATGGGGCCATGTATCATGAGATTTTGAGTACAAACCTCATTAAAGATGAAATGCTGGGTCTTTCAGCATGACAATGATCCAAAGCACACCACAAGGGCTACAAAGGAGTGGCTTCATAAGAAGGATTTCAAGGTCCTGGAGTGGCCTAGCCAGTCTCCAGGTTTAAAACCTATAGAAAACCTTTGGAAGGAAGTTTGTTTTACCCAGGGACATTCCCAAAACATCACTGCTCTAGAGGAGATCTGCATGGAGGAATGGGCCAACATACCAGCAACAGTGGGGGTCAACCTTGTGAAGACTTACAGAAAACGTTTGACCTCTGTCATTGCAAACAAAGGATATATAATAAAGTATTGAGATTAACTTTTTTTATTGACCAAATACTTATTTTCCACCAAAATTTGAAAAAAATTCTTTCCAAATCAGACAATGTGATTTTCAGGATTTGTTTTCTCATTTTGTCTCTCATAGTTGAGGTTTACTTATGATGTCAATTACAGGCCTCTCTCATCTTTTTCATCTTTTTAAATGGGAGAATTTGCACAATTTGTGGCTGACTAAATACTTTTTTCCCCACTGTATGAAGGACTAAAATCCACAGCATGGGCACAACATTTTAAAGTGCCCATAGAGCTTGCCGAGAATTTGCTGGCTGCTGATTGGCATAAATCCACAGCAAACTCGCAGCAAAACTTGAAGAAAATATGCTGCAAATACGCATTGCGGGCACATAGCCTTATGGTGGGTTTACACGTCCCGATATCGGCGTCCAACTCCGACCAAAAGTCACGTGGTTCGTGCGTTGGCCCCAATATCGTTCGTGCGTTGTATGGTTTAAATATCCAATACGATTCACGAACGATGCCAAAACGATATCGGGGATTGAATGAGCCTGCTCTCCAACGGGCCGATATTGGATGGAGGTTGGAGCAGGATCGTGCTGTGTAAACGCCCAACTACGATGTGCAGTACAACGTCCCTTATTCACTCCCATGTTAAATGGTCGTTCCTGGGTCGGCCGTACAAGGGGGGCGTAGACATCGTAGAGACGTTGTATGCCGATATCGCGCTGTGTAAATCTCCGATGTGATCTTGGAAATCTGAGCAGAAAAAGCGCGCTCCCGCATCGTCGGATCCAATATCAGACCGACGTTGGAGCGTGTAAATCCACCATCAGCCTTAAAGACACTGTCAATCTATAGTTTTTTTCCCTAAAGACTTCTTTGGGGAGCCTGAAAATGCATGTGAATTTGTAATGGTGTTTTTAAGTGTGAAAGGGCAGCTTATCTGCACTAATCTATAATATAAAACCCGAAGGCCACTTCCGGAAAACTTCCGTGATAGCCTTCAGACCATGGTGGTTACGTCACCAGTGCGGGGTAGCCGGTTCCGCTCTCGGAACTTCCGCCGGTTCTCCCGGCGCCACCCGCAGACGACCGGCATCAGCTGGTTGTCTCCCGCGTGCCACACATGCGGCTCCCCCGCTCCTGCGGCCCCCCCCGCGGGTCCTCTTGCCCCCCCGCGGCTCCTGCGGGCCCCCCGCGGGTGCTCCTGCCCCCCCGCGGCTCCTGCGGGCCCCCCGCGGGTCGTCTTGCCCTCCGCGGCTCCTGCGACCCCCCCCCTGCTTGCTTCTACTAAAACTAAAAACAGCCTCATAGAGGATACTCACCCGTCCGCCGCCGCGCTCCATATACCTCCTCTAGCTCCATGGCTTGAGGACCTGTGGTTGCCTGGGAAATCCTCCCATCCATCCTGCCCCTCCCCCTGCCACCACCATCCTGCCCCTACCCCCCACCGGCTCCAACCTGCCCCCCCACCCTCCGCTCCATAGCACACACACCCTGCCGACTCCATCCTGCCCCCCCCTCGCTCCATCCTGCCCCCCCTCCCCTCCATCCTGCCCCCGGCCGGCTCCATCCTGCCCCCGCCGCCGCCTCCATCCTGCCCCCCCCAACAGTTCCATCCTGCCCCCCCGGCTCCATTCTACCCCCCGCCCCCACCGACTCCATCCTGCCCCCCCCCCCGCTGGCTCCATCCTGCCCCCCCCGCCCGCTCCATCCCATCCATCCTACCCCCCCGCCGACTCTATCCTGCCCCCCCCACACCAGCTCCATCCTGCCCCCCCACCGACTCCATCCTGCACCCCCCGCCCGCTCCATCCTACCCCATCACCGCCTCCATCCTGCCCCACCCCCACACCAGCTCGATCCTGCCCCCCCGCCGGCTCCATCCTGCCCCCCCCACACCAGCTGCATCCTGCCCCCCCGCTGGCTCCATCCTGCCCCCCCCCGCCCGCTCCATCCTATCCATCCTACCCCCCCGCTGACTCCATCCTGCCCCCCCACACCAGCTCCATCCTGCCCCCGCCGTCTCCTTCCTGCCCCCCCACTGACTCCATCCTGCCCCCCCCGCTGCTCCATCCTGCCCCCCCCACACCTGCTCCATCCTGCCCCCTCGCCCGCTCCATCCTCACCCCCCGCCGTCTCCATTCCATTCCCCCCCTGCCCGCTTCATCCTGTGCCCCCCCTCGGCTCCATCCTGCCCCCCCACCCTCACCTCCATCTGGCCCCCCCCAACGCCGGCTGCATCCTGCCCCCCCCCGGCTCCATCCTGCCCCCTGCCTGCTCCATCCTGCCCCCCCCACACCAGTTCCATCCTGCCCCCCTCGCTGGCTCCATCCTGCCCCCCCCGCCCGCTCCATCCTACCCCCCCTCCAGTTCCATTCTTCCCCCCCCCCACACCAGCTCCATCCTGCCCCCCCCCCCAGCCGGCTCCATCCTGCCCTCCCCCCCGCCTGCACTCTACCCCCACCACTGCACTCTGCCCCTGACCACTAGACTCTGCCCCTGACCACTAGACTCTGCCCCTTACCACTGCACTCTGCCCCTGACCACTGCACTCTGCCCTAAAGTAGACTATGAGCAACTGAGCCTCCGTATATTCTGCTAACCACTCAGCCGCTGTATAGTCTGCTAACCACTGAGTCCCCGTATACCCTAATAACCATAGGCTAGAATACCCGATTCTTTAGAATCGGGCCGCCATCTAGTAATACAATAAAAACTGTGTGTCAAGTCAGGACTAAAACATAAAAAAACTATGGAAATGCAATAAACAAAGATTGTTGCTTTGTACTTAGGTGAGAACACAGTAAAATGTAAAAACAGAAGAAAAACTGTTCCTTTGTTGTGACCAGGTGAACTGTTTTGAGACTGCCAATAAATCCAGAAGAACTACTGAAATGTGTATTGGTGTTTCATAGTAACACATATAGATAACTGATGATTAGAGATGAGCGAACTTTGCTCGAACATGTTCACCAACTTTAAACTCGGCACAAACATGGTTGATTTAGATCAGTGTCGCAAATTGGAACACTTTCCCCAAACGTCAGTGAACGTGGATATATTTGGGAAAAGGTTTGGAATTTAAATTGGCCCTAAAACGTTACCTGTTTTTTTGGGCCAAAACGCTCACCCGAAGATTCGTTGGCTGGGGAACTACACCTAACCTACTATTGGGAGTGTCCCCAGCCATTGGGTCTACCAGCTTGTGCTAAGCTTTTTTGGGGGAATATTTGGGAATTTTTTAAACTTCCTGGAGTTTGCAGGTATTTTGACACCTGCAGGGTCTAAATTTTGTAACCAGTGTCAGATATGGCAGCAGCTGGGAAGTCCAGGAAGCTTATAATGTCCTCAAAACATCAGTTTAAGAGAGCTTTATATTTTTAAGGACATTTTTTGCAAATTTTTTTTATTGCCGAGCAAACCTTTATTATTGCAGAAGGTCACCAACATGCAAGGCCATCTGTTCTACACTTAGGTGAAAGCAATTCATATAAAAATAGCATATGGCCATTATATATGCTTCCCATCCATGATCTTATAGATCTGTTCACACTGATGAAACCCCATAATTTGGCTATTGCTTCTTAAAAATGTGCAATCACTAGTTAATGTCATAATCATAATTACTACTAAAAATATGTAAACATTTATATAGCGCTATTAATTCCATAGCACTTTACATACATTTGCAACACTGTCCCCATTGGGGCTCACATTTCATGTATATTGCATATACCAGTTGTCTTGGCATTCCTGCAGTGCCCAGTGCACAGCAGCCTTATTCAGCATTCCAGCTGAATTGGTGGTCATCAGTGACTTGAATAAAATTATTTATTTTATTTTCATCAATATGTTTACTACAAAGGTTTCACGCTTCAATATTTATTGCAATTAAGTATCCACAACCCAGCTTATATACATTATAGCCTGACATGCAGGCATTAATTAGCAGCTAGCCATTAGGCAACAATAGTGCGCAAACATTCAACTCCAGTACTGATTGCTCAGGTCTGAATCATGGCACTAAATGCAAGAGGTGAGCCCCATAGGGAAATAAAATACACTCAGATACACTGTTCTGCGATTTTTATCCAAGACTCTGAAATACGCACCAAAACATATTTCAAGTCAACGGACAGAAATTCGTATATAAACTTCGCGAGTGGCCATTATACCAAATGGCTCCGGAACATCCCTTCCAATCAATTCTTGAGAATAAAAAAGAATTGTACAACAGATGAAGATTACAGAGAACAATCTGAGATCCTGGAAAGAAAATTTAAAGTCAGGGGTTACCCTAGCAAACTAATAAATAAAGCACAAAAAGGGAGCAGCAGAGTACCCCAAAATATTCTCCTGCAACCAAAGAAAAAACAGCAGACAGATAAAGATTTTTCCTGAATTTTATCACAACATATAACAAATATCATAAAAACATCAGAAAATGCCTCGCCACCCACTGGCATTTACTCAAAAAAGATCCCATCCTAAGGTCCATCATCCCTAACACACCTGGTATTACATATAGGAGAGCCCCCAATATTAAAAACGTGGTAGCTCCCAGCCGTCTGAGAGACAAATTCACCACCAAAAAAAGTGAGCCAACCACCATCATGACAAAAAGGTGCAACAGAAAGAAATGTCTGTGCTGCAGGAATATTCAACAGAGATCAAATATCACATCCTCTACCACACAAAAATCCTATCCAATTAAACATAATATGCATTGTACAACAGGGTACATTATCTACCTCCTGGAATGCCCATGTCACCTCCAATATGTGGGCAGAACTATAAGATCGCTACTTGAGCGACTCAATAAACACAGAGCCAACATAAAAAATGGTTTTAAATTCCATGGGGTATGAAACCACTTTAATACGCACCACAATAGAGACCCCACATGTTTAGAAATTACACCAATTGACCACATACTTGCCAATACAAATAACAGATTTGAGGTCCTGAAAAAACGTGAAAAATTCTGGATGTACCGCCTAGATACATTAAAACCCAAGGGTCTGAACATCATCTCTGAGCTCATATGATAACCACCGTTAAATAGATTCACACATTTTATACATTTTTGATATTTAAACACTCACAGAACTTTTTATTTATTTATTTATTTATTTATACTAAGAAGATCTCTATATATTTGTGGAAATATTTCAAATATATAAAATACTAAATCACTTTTTACCCCAATTTAGTTATTATTATATATTAGTATGCATTTATTATTTTTATTATTATTATTTTTATTTTTATTTTTCTGAACACAAATAATTAACCTAACACAGCTTGGAATCACTATTTTATCAATACTATGAGCTAACAGAGTATGATTACATAGGAACGTGTATTTTGATCGCCCCTGGAGGCGAACAATTGCACTACATTGGTACCCTACTGCTATGGAAATTGCATCCAGAATTATTCTATGGTGTAACGTGAGCGCTATCTTGTGACACAAATTGGTAATACACCCGCTAACGAATTTTTACAACATAATTGAACTTTATGATGAAAGAGTTTGTTTTATATGTAAATGCCTCTTGGAGGATTAGAAGTGGCGAGGTTATAGATATGTGAGCTGCTCCTTAAGTGGTGCGCAACACTTGCATCATGAATACAAGCATTTCAAAACTAGTTTACACTCAATTTTAACACTTGATTTTATCTTTATAAGATTCCCTCACATACCGTATATACTCGCGTATAAGCCGAGTTTTTCAGCCCAAAAATTGGGCTGAAAAGTGCCCCCCTCGGCTTATACGCGAGTCAATACGGCCCCCTCAAAGTTTGGCGCCCCCACCTCCCTTTCTGGGCCCCCCCCGCATGCAGCGCTGCGCATATACATTACCGGTCTAGCAGCTGTCACCCTCCGATGGCGGATCGCGGCTCCCGGCTCCGGGCTCCATCTTCCTCGCTGTCTTCCTGCTTGTCAGGTGACCGGCCGGCGTCGTGATGACGTCATCGCGATGCGCGATGAGCCCCGGTCACAAGGCAGGAAACAGCGAGGAAGATGGAGCCCGGAGCCGGGAGCCGCGATCCGCCATCGGAGGGTGACAGCTGCTAGACCGGTAATGTATATGCACAGCGCTGCATGCGGGGGGGGCCCAGAAAGGGAGGTGGGGGCGCCAAATTATGAGGGGGGCCCTGCTGGGGCCATGTATACTACCACTGGGGCTATATACTACCACTGGGGCTGTATACTATTACTGGGGCTGTATGAATACTACCACTGGGGCTATATACTACCACTGGGGCTGTATACTACCACTGGGGCTGTATACTACTACTGGGGCTGTATGTATACTACCACTGGGGCTATATACTACCACTGGGGCTGTATACTACCACTGGGGCTGAATATACCACTGTGGCTGCTGTATACTACCACTGGGGCTGTATACTACCACTGGGGCTGTATACTACTACTGGGGCTGTATGTATACTACCACTGGGGCTATATACTACCACTGGGGCTGTATACTACCACTGGGGCTGTATACTACTACTGGGGCTGTATGTATACTACCACTGGGGCTATATACTACCACTGGGGCTGTATACTACCACTGGGGCTGTATACTACTACTGGGGCTGTATGTATACTACCACTGGGGCTATATACTACCACTGGGGCTGTATACTACCACTGGGGCTGTATACTACCACTGGGGCTGTATACTACCACTGGGGCTGTATACTACTACTGGGGCTGTATGTATACTACCACTGGGGCTATATACTACCACTGGGGCTGTATACTACCACTGGGGCTGTATACTACTACTGGGGCTGTATGTATACTACCACTGGGGCTGTATACTACCACTGGGGCTGTATACTACCACTGGGGCTGTATACTACCACTGGGGCTGTATACTACTACTGGGGCTGTATGTATACTACCACTGGGACTGTATATACCACTGGGGCTGCTGTATACTACCACTGGGGCTGTATACTACCACTGGGGCTGTATTTACCACTGGGGCTGCTGTATACTACCACTGGGGCTGAATATACCACTGGGGCTGCTGTATACTACCACTGGGGCTGTATACTACCACTGGGGCTGTATATACTACTGGGGATGCGTGTATACTACCACTGGGGCTGCTGCTGTATACTACCACTGGGTCTGCTGTATATACCTCTGGGGCTGCTGTATACTACCACTGGGGCTGCTGCTGTATATACCACTGGGCTGCTGCTGTAACACTGCTGGGGCCTGTATATACCACTGGGGAGGCTGCTGTATACCACACTGCTGGGGGCTGTATACCTGTGCTGGGGTCGACCCTCGGCTTATACACGAGTCAATAGATTTTCCCAGGTTTTGGGGGCAAAAGTAGGGGGGTCGGCTTATACATGGGTCGGCTTATACACGAGTATATACGGTAAATAAAAAGTAGTTCCTTTTATGCAAAATCCCTCTCAGATATATATATATATATATATATATATAATAAATATTAAGTTTTTAAATATTCTCATCCCCCATCATTTTATATATTTCTCATACATTTATATATTGTTATATATTTTTTATATATTTTTGAATAATTTTATAAAAAACTTGTTTTTTTAATTATATAGACATAGATAATAATATCCATATATTTTTCCTCATTCCACCTTCACAGGATAATATCAAACTTCAGCACTTTAATCGCAAATGAATTGCCCTGGTGGCACAACCCAATAGTGAGGATGGTTTTTATCCAAAGTGACCAAGAGTTCTAATACCCCCAGAGGCACATAGAAATGTATTTTTTTTTTCCTGCTTTTACTTCTGAAGGTTTTATTTACTTTTCCACAGCGAATTTCAGAACGTTTTTTATGCCATTTGTTAAGTCAGATTTTTATCAACTTCTATACCATTGTATGATGTAAAATGCTCCACAGAAACTTGTTTTCACTGTTTTGGAGCCAAAAATTAGGCTCCTCCCACTTTGATGACGATTTTGACATCATCAAATTGGGCTCCTCCCACTTTGATGATGATTTTGACATCATCAGCATGTGTTAACACACCCCTAAATGCCATGTACAGGAGCTATATAAACCTTGTTAAGAGCTGACATGTAATAGCCCTGAGGAAGGCACTAGGACAGTGCCGAAACGCGTAGGAAAAGGAATAAATAGATGATTGATGTAACCTACATAGGTTTCCGGAACCTTTTCTTGGGATTTCAGCAGCGCGGACACTGATACACCATTTCCCCTGAAGTAATATATGGGATATCGACATACTCAAGAGAAATTGTATAACAAATTCTATGGTGCACTATCTCATGTTACTCCTGTAAAAAGGAAAATTTGGGGTCTAAATAAACATTTTTGTGAGAAAACATGATTTTTTTCCATTTTCTCAGCTCAACTTTATAAAATTTTGTGAAGCAGCTGGGGGTTCAAGGTGCTCACCACTTATCTACAGGGTGGGCCATCTATATAGATACACCTAAATAAAATGGGAATGGTTGGTGATAGCAACCTCCTGCTTGTGGCACATTGGTATTTGGGGGGGAAAACTTTTCCAGATTGGTGGTGACCATGGTGGCCATTTTGAAGTCGGCCATTTTGGATCCAACTTTATTTTTTTCAATGGGAAGAGGGTCATGTGACACATCAAACCTATTGAAAATTTCATAAGAAAAACAATGGTGTGCTTGGTTTTAATGTAACTTTCTTCTTTTATGAGTAATTTCAAGTTGATATCACCATTCATTCCCATTTTATTTAGGTGTATCCATATAAATGGCCCACCCTGTAGATAAATTCCTTGCAAGGTCTAATTTCCAAAATGTGGTCCCTTGTGGAAGTTTCCACTGTTTAGGAACATCAGAGTCGCAGAGCCATATAACCATGGACATTTCCAGCCTGATTATACCAGACCCTTGCTGTTTGCTTTCTGGTAATGATTTTTGTTCTAAGTGTATTCCTTATCCACATTTCTTTGCTCTTACCTCAATATGCTTCCTTTTCCAGGCCCTAGCCCCTACCATTATTATTTTACAGAGCCAAAGTTGTGGCTCGCATTAATTTATATGGAGTTCAGAGTCCGGGATCATGGTTGGGTCAAGTCCAAATACCGAACCGAACTTTTAACTAAAGTCAGTCCAAACCTGGTCAACATCCACGGGTCCGCTCATCTCTATTCATGATACATTGCAACCCAAGTATACTGATTATATAGATTTGTAGACTGGTAAAAATATAGAATGTTTGTGATAAAAAAGAGTGGCGTTTGAGAGTAGAGCTATTTGTATTATTCTTTTTGGACTTGACATGCATAACTGTTTAGGCTCTTTCTAGCATGACCTACCAATGCAAAATGAAAATTGCGTATCTTTACAAAAATAGGATGAGGTGTCTTAGTATGCCAAAGTTTTCTATATGAGAAACCTGCTACAACTGAGGCATTATGATAAGTATAATACAGTATTAAGTAACATGTTCAGAGCTTTAGGTTTCTAAAGTGCATTGATTTAATTTAGTGTTTGTGTATCTTCCATCTAACAACCCACGGTGCTAGATATTTTGCATAATGGTTTCATATGTCACTTGATTTAATCTTATGTCATCTTTGTAATTATTTTTTTTTTTGCAATTCTTTCATCTTTATGTCCTCTTCCAAGCACTGTGGTGTCCACTTAGATATTATATATCCTTTTGCTTTCTTCTACACTGCATTTAAGAGCAACCAGTTATTACTGAGTTCAAAGAAAAAATACTTCAGTTATTAAAGTAGAAAGGCTGCCGGAATAAATATGTTCCTCATTAGAGAGTAAAGTATCTCACTTCTGTGAAGTAAGACTAAAATCTTACTCCTTACCACTGGAATCCCAGCTGGAGATGAGATGCCTATTAGGAAAACATGAGAGGTTTTACTGCAACCCACAACAAGCTATTTCTTTGTAGCTGTAAAATCTTCTTTGTTCTGGACTGATTCAGTGGAAAACAGTCTTAAACGGATAAGTAGTTTTTGCATATTCCAGAAACAGAATACATTGCAGTTCTATCGATATCTATTAATTGTCTTATATTATGCAAATTGAAAATCAGAAGTTCTGAAAGATATTTATTCTCTAAGTTGGCAGAAAAATTACAATTTCAATGGGTGTTTAGGAAGATAATTTCCACTTCCGACATTTAGTAAGAGAAAAGTGGGATCTATAATCTAAAATTCCCATTGATGCTTTGAAAAAAAAGAGACACTGTACTTGTAGTTCGCTGTTTAGAGCTCTGGCTCATCTAAAATATCTCTACATATGAAACTCCATTTCAGGTATACTTTAGAAAATGTTTTTATCTCTATGGCACTTCATTAGGCATTGTATGAACTGAATCTTTAAGAGCTCGCTCACACAAGTATACAGCACGACCGAATGCTATCCAATGTTTCACTGCACTCGGCTCCAGTGTAATGCTATGGGACAGTGCTGGCCACCACTTGTTTTCTCACGACGATTTGGTATCACAAAAGAAATTGATTCATCCTGAAATTGGCAGCGTTTATTTGATTGAAAGTACCCTTTCAGGTCAATGAGTGGATGCAAAACATTGGATTGTACTCAGATGTCATCCTAGTACAATCTGATACACACTGAGACAGTCAATGGAGAAGATGGAGAAATTAAGTTCTCCATCTTTTTACCAGAAGTGCTATTGTAGATTACAAACATTTTATTAAGATCTATTGTGCCCTCTGAGCTTTTTTGTCATTTTTAGTTCAAGTGCCATGTCTGTGTTACCACCACAATTGTATTTGTATCTGATGGAAGTGTTTTTTCTAGCCTGAAAAATTATTTGTTTTAGAAACTTTTATTCAATTAATAAGGAAAAGCATGAAAGGGAATCTGTTAGCAGGTTTTTGCTATGTAAGCTTGGGACAGCATGCTGTAGGGGTTACAAAATAAGAATCAAATATGCCTCTCTTATCAGGCTGTTGTCCATGTAAACTAAAAGCCTTATCACCTAGTGATAACCGTTACAAGACTACATTATCTTGTGCATGGCAGTCTGACATGCCCAATTCTCAGATTGACACCTCACTGTCAATGTACAACCTCTATTGAGACTCTGGGGTGGGCAGGAGCAGCAATCCCAGCACTGCTGTATTGCTAAAACTAAATGCTTTGATATTGCAAGAACTGCTGAAACCAGTAATCAGTAATCTAAGTTAAATATTGTTGGATTCAGAATCTCTAAGCCTACAACATGTGGCTCTCAGATGATGTAGCAAAACCCTGCACTTGCAATAGCATTGGAAAACATTTTTTATTGCTACCATATTGTTGCTGACAATGCCTGAGGAAACACTGTTTTTATTCTATTTTACCATTGGGGCATAGTCCTTCATCTAGTAGATTCCTAAAGACCGAAGTTATTTGCTCCAGTATAGATGTAAGATGTGATGGGGTCAGAGACTCTTGATTCGTGAAGAGATGCAAGCCTCTTCATTACTCAGGGCCATCGAAAGACTGTCTTGCACCTCCATTTGCGCTTGACTACTAATCTTACTAGAGTTGTGGACTGTAGTAAGATTTTATGGTGGAAGTAAATGGTGCCAGACTTCATAAATTTGATGAGCGGCACTCACCACATCACCATCCCAGTTCTGCCCACATTGTTGGAATTGAACAAAAATGGTGTAATAACTCCAATGGTCAGAAAATTTTAAGCTGATTGAATTTGCACAAAAAATTTGCACGTTTTTAAAGCATTTTACTCCTGAATTCTGTTGTAATTACTTTGATAAATCAGGCCCATTTTCTTTGCTTATGTATATAGCACTCAAGGTGAGTGTACAATTGTGACTTATTAACTGACTCATTACTATTCATACCATCCTGAATATGAAAGCTCCTACATATGAGCTGATCGATCCACTTCGAAGTGACTAAGTAAAATCCACTTAAATTTGCAAGTCCTGATGAATTCAACAACTTGTGATTCACTTTGTGAACATCATAAAAATGACCAGTGTTATTTCAAATACTTATGAACATTGCATCAGACAGTGAGATGGCCTTCAATGTCAGGAATGGAAGAGCCAGTTTTCACATAACTGCTTGCAATTATGACATCCGATACAATCAGGGGCTCTCCCACAGGAACTATGAAAGTTGACCATTGGCAAAGGCATTTTAGGATTTTACATCTTAGGGATATTAGGTCAGAGCACACAACCTTTCATTACAAGTTGGAGCTGTAAAGGCCTAAAACTGGTTGTGGTCTACTAATGCAGTGTTTAAAAAAATTGAAAATGGGGTTGGTAGACCCAGTTTGTTACTAACAACACAAAGATTCAAGTGATAGGGAGGTGTAGAACCTTTATTGAATGATCTGTGATACACTTCAGTACAATACCTTAATAACACAAATATTTTGTAGTCTTGGTGCACTGCTAATAAGGAGGGCAGATTAATTCCCCTTTGTCCTAATTTTATGTTTACATTAAAGAGCTCAAAAGGAGTTTCATGCCATACTATAAAAACTCATAAAGATATAGATGTCTTTTACTGGCAATTAAAGGCTTTGCAATATTGAGATTTGCAACAAATATATTTGCCACAAATCAAATTTAGCATCTCTTAAAGTGGTAGTCGGAACCCATCAATTCTTCTTCTTAACTCCCTATCTACTCTATAATTGTCTAAGACGTTTTTGTGTCGGACTAAAAAAACGTGCCGTGGATATGTCACACTGTGACGTCACCACGGCGAAGCATTGGCCGCGTAGCGGCCAATGCGAGGCGTCAGCTGCGCGAGCAATGGCCGCGAGGCCATTACGAGTCGCTAGCTTTAGTGCGAGCAATGGCCGCGAAGCGGCCATTGCGAGTCGCTGGCCGAAAATAGAACCAGAGGCTCGGCCACAAAGCTAGCGATTTCCCGGTCAGGTAGCGACTCGCTAGCCTCAGCGGGAACTCGCTAGCTTTGTGGCCGAGCCTCGCGAGTCGCTACCACAGTATATCTCCCTATACCTTCTAAGGGGATGATGATATCATCATCAATCATCATCAATCATCATCAATCATCATCATCATCATCAATCATCATCATCATCATCATCATCAATCATCATCATCATCATCATCATCATCATCATCATCATCACCACCACCACCACCACCACCACCACCACCACCACCACCACCACCACCATCATCATCATCATCATCATCATCATCATCATCATCATCATCATCATCCTACTACTACTACTACTACCCACCCCCCCCCTCAATGGCGCACAGACCCCCCCCAATGGCCGCACAGACCCCCCCCCACCCCACCCCCCCCTCATGGCCGCACAGACCCCCCCCCCCTCAATGGCCGCACAGACCCCCCCCCCCTCAATGGCCGCACAGACCCCCCCCCTCAATGGCCGCACAGACCCCCCCCAATGGCCGCACAGACCCCCCCCCCCTCAATGGCCAGCCACAGACCCCCCTCCCCTCAATGCCGCACAGAGACCCCCCCCTCAATGTCCCAAAGTCAGCTGTGACCACCTGCCCTTGACACTGGCTCACCATACTTACCCACTGAGACGGATCACTTCCCGCACCTCTTCACATGGCAGGCTCTGAACTTCTGATCATCCTTCCTCACTCAGACACCTACAGGTTCAGCTACTCACTCCCAGCTGCAACCCAAATGAGTAATCAGCACATCTTCACTCACACACAGACTACATGTGATTAACCCCTGTGCACCATTCAGTTTAGACCAGCAAGCACTCCAAAAAGTATAGAACACACCCCAATAAGTATTGAACGCGCCCCAAAAAGTATTGAACGCACCCCAATAAGTATTGAACGCGCCCCAAAAAGTATTGAACGCGCCCCAAAAGTATTGAACACACCCCAAAAGTATTGAACGCGTCACAATAAGTATTGAACGCGCCCCAAAAAGTATTGAACACGTCCCAATAAGTATTGAACACACCCCAAAAAGTATTGAACACACCCCAATAAGTATTGAACGCGCCCCAAAAAGTATTGAACGCACCCCAATAAGTATTGAACGCGCCCCAAAAAGTATTGAACGCGCCCCAAAAAGTATTGAACACACCCCAATAAGTATTGAACACACCCCAATAAGTATTGAACGCGCCCCAAAAAGTATTGAACGCACCCCAATAAGTATTGAACGCGCCCCAAAAAGTATTGAACGCGCCACAAAAAGTATTGAACGCGTCCCAATAAGTATTGAACACACCCCAATAAGTATTGAACGCGCCCCAAAAAGTATTGAACGCACCCCAATAAGTATTGAACGCGCCACAAAAAGTATTGAACGCGCCACAAAAAGTATTGAACGCGTCCCAATAAGTATTGAACACACCCCAATAAGTATTGAACGCGCCCAAAAAAGTATTGAACGCACCCCAATAAGTATTGAACGCGCCCCAAAAAGTATTGAACGCGCCCCAAAAAGTATTGAACACACCCCAATAAGTATTGAACGCCCCCCAAAAAGTATTGAACACGCCCCAAAAAGCATTGAACGCGCCCCAAAAAGCATTGAACGCGCCCCAATAAGTATTGAACGCACCCCAAAAAGCATTGAACGCGCCCCAATAAGTATTGTACCCCCCCCAAAAAAGTATTGGACCCCCCAAAAAAAGTATTGGACTCCCTCAAAAAGTAGCTATAACTACTATAATCAAATTAATGCACGTTCTAGAATCCCGATGCATTTGCATCGGGCTCACAGCTAGTCTAATATATCCCTCTAATCTAAGCTATTTTCTCATATAAATCCTTTATTAATTCCCTCTCTACTCTATATATCTGCTATTGGTTATTTTTCCTACTTCCCCTTTGATGAGGTAACGTGTGACAGCCGCAGTGCATGCTGGGATACTCACATGGAGCATCAGACAGCCCCAGACATTTCCTCAGACCCACTCTCTTCTCTCTCCCTAGTCCGCCCTCTCAGTCCCTCCTTTATCTCCCCCCCACAGTGTGTGTTCTCAGCCCCCTGCCCCATAGTTACCCATTCACGGCACCATGTCACATCTTCACTGATATCCTGCATCTCTACTTCTATGCGATGTAGAATGTCAGGCCAGCACTGCAGGAGCATAAGCACCACCCACAGTGGTAGTTCCCGCTCATCAATATGCATATGTGATGTCAGTGGAAGCTCCTGGGGCTTATACATATTGATGAGCGGGTGCTCCCACTGTGGGTGGTCTCTTCTTCACTGCCGGCCAGACATTATTTGCCGCACAGAGGCTGGGATGCAGGACATGAGGGAAGATGTGACTCAGTGGGGGCAGCAGGTAACTACGGTGTGGGGGGCTGAGAACACACACTGCTGGAAGGGGAGAAGTGGGGCTGAAAGGGTGGACTGGAGGGGGAGAGAAGGGGTGGGGCTGAGACTTTACCCTGCAGGGAGGAGGTGGGGCTAAAAGTCAATCTGCGGGGGGAGGGGCGGGCTGGAGACCATAGTACACATTTGGAGCAGCCCAGCCCCTGGAACCAGCGTCACAGTGACGCTAATTCCAGGGAGGGGATGAGGAAGTGTCTGGGGCTGTCTGATGCTCCATGTGAGAAACCCAGCATGCACTGGGGCATCACACAGTATGTCATCAGAGGGGAAGTAGGAAAAACAAACAATAGCAGTTATATAGTGTAGAGAGGGAATTAATAAAGGAACTATATGAAAAAATAGCTTAGATTATAACAGGGGTCTCAAACTCGGCTGGGTTGGTGGGCCGCACATTGACATTGTGTGACATTTTTAGTAATTCCAGAATTTTTTACTCAATGTAGCAATGTCCAAATCCTGATCCCCTTCTTGTAGTAATGTCCCCATCTTGGTCCCTTTCTTGTTGCAATGTCCCCATACTGGTCCCGATCCTGGTCCCCCTCTTGTACTAATATTCCCATCCTGATCCCCTTCTGTAGTAATGTCCCACATGCTAGTCCCTTTTTGAATCATGTCCCCCATGCTGATCCCCTTTTGTAGTGATGTCGCCATCCTGGCCCCCATAGTGTAATAATGTCCCCCATGCTAGTCCCCTTTTGTAGTGATGTCCCCATTTTGGCCCCCATAGTGTAGTAATATCACCCAAGCTGATCCCCTTTTGTAGTGATGTCCCCATCTTGGCCCATATAGAGTAGTAATGTCCCCCATGCTGGTCCCCTTTTGTAGTGATGACCCCTACGCATATCCCCTTTTTAGTGATGCCCCCATCCTGGCCCCCATAGTGTAGTAATGTCCCCCATGCTGGTTCCCTTTTGTAGTGATGTCCCCCATCCTGGCCCCCATAGTGTAGTAATGTCCCCCATGCTGGTCCCCTTTTGCAGTGATGTCCTCCATTCTGATCCCCTTTCGTAGTGATGTCCCCATCCTGGCCCCCATATTGTAGCAATGTCCCCATCCTGGTCCCCTTTTGTAGTGATGCCACCATCCTCAGTCCCATAGTGCTGCAATGTCCCCCATGCTGGACTCCTTTTGTAGTGATGTCCCCAACCTGGTCTATCTTCTTTTTACACACACACACACACACACACACACACACACTTATTCACTCACACACATTCACTCACAATCACACCCACTCACACATTTACTCACCCACTCACACTCACACATTAACTCACACACACATTAACTCACACTCTCACACTCATTCAGACACTCACTCACAGACACTCACACTCTCAGACCCTCACACTCTCAGACACTCACACTCTCAGACACACACACACACTTACAAGTTCACAGACACTCACACACTTACAAGTTCACAGACACTCACACACTCACAAGTTCTCAGACACTCACACTCTCAGACACATACTCACACACATTAACACACACACACTTACATTAACTCAAACACACTCACACACACACACTGTTTTGTAACCCTAACCATGCCGGCGCTGATCCAGTGCATGGGGCCGCAGCGGTCCCCGCTGTATTATTACTTCCGGCTGCTTCACTATGAAACTCTGGCTCTGGTGCTCTGCAAGTTCAATGCAAGCCGTCAGTCAATGAGAGGCCCGCAGGTGACATCATAAGGCGACGTCATCTGTGGGCCTCTTATTGGCTGATGGCTTGCATTGAACTTGCAGAGCAGCAGAGCGAGCTGCAGAATTTGTCAGTGAAGTGGCCGGAAGTAATACAATAGCGGGAATCGCGGTGGCCCCATGCACTTGACCGGCGCCGACATGGTTAATTGTCCACAGTGCTGCGGGCCGCATAGTGAAGCCCCAGGGATGCGGCCCATGGGCCACGTGTTTGAGACCCCTGGATTAAAAGGAAATATTAGATAGGGAGCTAAAGAGAGAATTGCAGGGATCGGACTACCCCATTAATTTCTTTTAACAATATCATTGATTTTTTCAACAATTACAAAGTATTAGACAACCTCTCTAAATAAATACTATTGCACAATTAAATTATTTCATATATAGAAAATCGGCAATCTTTACCTTTTACCCAGGTTCCTCATTTTGAATCTTAGTGATGCTGTTCAGATCTGCTCCACATTTCTTCTCACTTAAAGTCAAATATGGAGAAGAAGTAATCCAAGCATCTATTATTATCTACTAGATGGTGGCTCGATTCTAACGCATCGGGTATTCTAGAATATGTGTGTAGTTGACATACTGTGACTGACAGAACTTGTTCAGTCAACGTGAGTGAACTACATCTACTATATAATTGCCGTAGGCATTTTCGTGTCGGCCCCCGAAATCGCCGTGGCTATGTCACGCTGTGACGTCACCACGCGCGAGCAATGGCCGCGAAGCGGCCATTGCGAGTCGCTGGCCGAAAATAGAACCAGAGGCTCGGCCACAAAAGCTAGCGATTTCCCGCTCAGGTAGCAAGTCGCTAGCCTCAGCGGGAAATCGCTAGCTTTGTGGCCGAGCCTCTGGTTCTATTTTCGGCCAGCGACTCGCAATGCCCGCTTCCATAAGGATTACCGCAACCGCGCCGCATTGCGACTCGCTGGCTGAGTGCGAGCACTTGCGGCGCGATTGCGGTAATCCCTATAAGGATTACCGCAACCGCGCCGCATTGCGAGTCGCTGGCTGAGTGCGAGCACTTGCGGCGCGGTTGCGGTAATCCCCATAAGGATTACCGCAACCGCGCCGCAAGTGCAAGTTGCGGCGCGGTTGCGGTAATCCCCATAGAAAGTATAGGGGGACTTGCGGCAGGTGCGGCAAGTGCGGTTTTGCTGCACCTGCTGCAAGTCCCACTATACTTTCTATGGGGATTACCGCAACCGCGCCGCAAATGCGGTTTTGTAATAAAATAAAATAATTTTAATAAAAATAAATTCACTTAAAATAACAAATAATAAATAAATTTATTCATAATAAAAATAGTAAAAAAATAAATATAAAAAAATAATAAAATAAAAAATAATAATAACAAAAAAAAAAAAAAAAATATGAAACTATTGGACCCCCCAAAAAAAGTATGTGACCCCCCAAAAAAGTATGTGACCCCCCCAAAAAAAGTATGTGACCCCCCAAAAAAAGTATGTGACCCCCAAAAAAAGTATGTGACCCCCCAAAAAAGTATGTGACCCCCCCAAAAAAAGTATGTGACCCCCCAAAAAAGTATGTGACCCCCAAAAAAGTATGTGACCCCCCCAAAAAAGTATGTGACCTCCCAAAAAAAGTATGTGACCCCCCCAAAAAAGTATGTGACCCCCCCAAAAAAGTATGTGACCCCCCAAAAAAGTATGTGACCCCCCAAAAAAAAGTATGTGACCCCCCCAAAAAAGTATGTGACCCCCCCAAAAAAGTATGTGACCCCCCCAAAAAAGTATGTGACCCCCCCCAAAAAAGTATGTGACCCCCCAAAAAAGTATGTGACCCCCCCAAAAAAGTATGTGACCTCCCAAAAAGTATGACCCCCAAAAAAGTATGTGACCCCCCCAAAAAAGTATGTGACCCCCAAAAAGTATGTGACCCCCCCAAAAAAAAGTATGTGACCCCCCCAAAAAAAGTATGTGACCCCCCCAAAAAAGTATGTGACCCCCCAAAAAAGTATGTGACCCAAAAAGTATGTGACCCCCCCAAAAAAAGTATGTGACCCCAAAAAAAGTATGTGACCCCCCCCCCAAAAAAAGTATGTGACCCCCAAAAAGTATGTGACCCCCCAAAAGTATTGACCCCAAAAAAGTATGTGACCCCCCAAAAAAAGTATGTGACCCCCCCAAAAAAAGTATGTGACCCCCCAAAAAAAGTATGTGACCCCCCCAAAAAAAGTATGTGACCCCCCAAAAAAGTATGTGACCCCCAAAAAAAGTATGTGACCCCCCCCCCAAAAAAGTATGTGACCCCCCCAAAAAAAGTATGTGACCCCCCAAAAAAAAGTATGTGACCCCCCAAAAAAAGTATGTGACCCCCCAAAAAAGTATGTGACCCCCAAAAAAAGTATGTGACCCCCCAAAAAAAGTATGTGACCCCCCAAAAAAGTATGTGACCCCCCAAAAAAAGTATGTGACCCCCCCAAAAAAGTATGTGACCCCCCCAAAAAAGTATGTGACCCCCCAAAAAAAGTATGTGACCCCCCCAAAAAAAGTATGTGACCCCCCAAAAAAAGTATGTGACCCCCCAAAAAAGTATGTGACCCCCCCAAAAAAGTATGTGACCCCCCAAAAAAGTATGTGACCCCCCAAAAAAGTATGTGACCCCCCAAAAAAAGTATGTGACCCCCCAAAAAAAGTATGTGACCCCCCCGAAAAATATTCACACCCCCCCCGAAAAATATTCACACCCCCCCGAAAAGTCCTCACACCCCCCCGAAAAGTCCTCACACCCCCCCGAAAATTCCTCACACCAGCTATAACTACTATAATCAAATTAATGCACATTCTAGAATCCCGATGCATTTGCATCGGGCTCACAGCTAGTATATATATATATAAATACAGTGCCTACAAGTAGTATTCAACCCCCTGCAGATTTAGGTGGTTTGATAAGATGCAAATAAGTTAGAGCCTTCAAACTGCAAACGAGAGTAGGATTTATTAACAGAAGCATAAATCTTACAAACCAAAAAGTTATGTTGCTCAGTTGAATTTTAATAAATTTTAAACATAAAAGTGTGGGTCAATTATTATTCAACCCCTAGGTTTAATATTTTGTGGAATAACCCTTGTTTGCAATTACAGCTAATAATCGTCTTTTATAAGACCTGATCAGGCCGGCACAGGTCTCTGGAGTTATCTTGGCCCACTCCTCCATGCAGATCTTCTCCAAGTTATCTAGGTTCTTTGGGTGTCTCATGTGGACATTAATCTTGAGCTCCTTCCACAAGTTTTCAATTGGGTTAAGGTCAGGAGACTGACTAGGCCACTCCATCACCTTGATTTTTTCCCTCTTGAACCAGGCCTTGGTTTTCTTGGCTGTGTGCTTTGGGTCATTGTCTTGTTGGAAGATGAAATTACGACCTATCTTAGGATCCTTGATGGAGGAGCGGAGGTTCTTGGCCAAAATCTCCAGGTAGGTCGTGCTATCCATCTTCCCATGGATGCGGACCAGATGGCCAGGCGCCTTGGCTGAGAAACAGCCCCACAGCATGATGCTGCCACCACCATGCTTGACTGTAGGGATGGTATTCTTGGGGTCGTATGCAGTGCCATCCAGTTTTTAAACGTCACGGGTGTGGTTGGCACCAAAGATCTCGATCTTGGTCTCACCAGACCATAGAATGTTGAACCAGTCTGTCTCAGAGTCCTCCAAGTGATCATGAGCAAACTGTAGACGAGCCTTGACATGACGCTTTGAAAGTAAAGGTACCTTACGGGCTCGTCTGGAACGGAGATAATTGCGGTGGAGTACGTTGCTTATGGTATTGACTGAAACCAATGTCCCCACTGCCATGAGATCTTCCCGGAGCTCCTTCCTTGTTGTCCTTGGGTTAGCCTTGACTCTTCGGACAAGACTGGCCTCGGCATGGGAGGAAACTTTCAAAGGCTGTCCAGGCCGTGGAAGGCTAACAGTAGTTCCATAAGCCTTCCACTTCCGGATGATGCTCCCAACAGTGGAGACAGGTAGGCCCAACTCCTTGGAAAGGGTTTTGTACCCCTTACCAGCCTTGTGACCCTCCACGATCTTGGCCTTGGAATGCTCCTTTGTCTTTCCCATGTTAACCATGTATGAGTGCTGTTCACAAGTTTGGGGAGGGTCTTAAATAGTCAGAAAAGGCTGGCAAAAGACATAATTAATCCACACATGTGAAGCTCATTGTTCTTTGTGCCTGAACTACTTCTTAATACTTTAGGGGGACCAAACAGAATGCTGGTGGTTTGAGGGGTTGAATAATAATTGACCCACACTTTTATGTTTAAAATTTATTAAAATTCAACTGAGCAACATAACTTTTTGGTTTGTAAGATTTATGCTTCTGTTAATAAATCCTACTCTCGTTTGCAGTTTGAAGGCTCTAACTTGTGTTCAGATAAAGATTAACGGCAATCTCAACACAATGTTCATATATAAATATAGTTGTTTTTATTAATTAATTGGAAAAACATCACACATAATAAAATCCCCATAAAAGCACCCCAGACAGTGTGAGTATACATACATTGTTCACAGTTACAGTTTATATACCATCATCAACACTAACATGATTTGGTTTGCATAGAAAGGGATATGTTTGGAATCACCATTATATCCATTCTGACCTGACTTATCAAAGAGCAGGTTACACAAGATATCAATATTGTAAGTTATTGCCCCTCTCATAAAGCATGATCCCCAAATTGAGAGTGTTCATACCGCACCACACTGCCCAGCACCTCAACGTTTCGCTCTCGCTTCGTCAGGAGGTGCTGGGACAGTGTGGTGGTCACCTTATGTAGTCTCATCCATCAGTTGTCCCGATTTGCAGCTGATTCGCGGCGCGCGGCGTCCGTGAGTGGCCGCATCCGCCCACGTCCCGGCGTCCCGGATATGCCGTCTGCGCTTGCGCAGTACCGGCAATTACTATTGGACGCCGAGATCATGTGAGGAGGCGGAGACATCACACAACACCGCGCGCACCACAGCTACGGGATCTCCACCATCGCAAGTGTGGGCACCATGCCCATACTGCATGTATAGTTATAATTTTATTGAAAACCTGTCCATCATCTGTTTGCCCATGCTGAAAGGAGATACCAATGACCTTGTTATATACAATCATGACTATGACCATCTATATGCACATATAAATATTGGTTTCGTGTATACATCAATTGTATCGGACCCTCCTGACAAAGTGATAGCGTGGTGCTGGGCAGTGATGAGCAATGATTTCCATATGCAAAGCGGCTGGTACTTGAATCCCATATGCTTGTATTATTCAGGGGTAACCACATGGACAGCTACAACATAAACATAAAAACAATTAAAAACAGTGACCACCAGAATGAATCACAATGATGTGCTCGGTGTGGCCAGCGTTGGTAGCCCTATTGCAATCAACAATTGTATTAAAGACATATATATACATTGTTTATTTAAACTTTTTTCTACACAGTGTCAATTAAAACAGGACAAACATGTCTTCACTGCTCATAGATGTCACAAGAAGGGTTTGAATGAGATGGCATCATTCAAATCTCCCGGTTTCGTTGTTTCTAGTAGGGTAATCCACTTTACCTCTTTTTGTGCAAGTATTTGCTTCAAATTGCCACCCCTCACACCCAAGTGTACTCGATCTATCCCCCTGAATTTAAGGAGCCGCCAATTACAGTTATGGGCCTCTTTGAAATGCCGCGGGATATTCTTCAACGCCGCTATTTCCTCATTAGTGGTGGCCTCCGCTGCCTTTCTGATATCTCTAAGATGTTCCAGAATTCTTACCCGCAATTCGCGGGTCGTCATCCCTACGTATATCAGTTCGCAGGGACATTTCGCCCAATAGATAACCCCACTTGTGCGGCAATTGATGGTATGTACGATTTTGAACCTTTTGCTTCCATTATAGTTGTGGAACTCGAAGACACGCTCCACCTGGGAGCATGCTCCACAGTCCCCACATGAAAAGGTTCCCCACCTCACTTTCCTAGCATTTCCCAAGAAGGTGGATGGTGGTGGTACATACAAGCTGTGTACCACCATATCCTTGAGATTTTTTGATCTACGTGGCGTGATTGATGGATATTTTGTCACAGCCCTCGTAAGATCTCTATCCGTGTGTAGGATAGGCCAATATCTCCTTATCACTTCAGCCATCTCCCTCCACTCTGAATGGTATGGGGACTGGCCCAGGTGGCAGGGGGGCAAGTGCCCCCTGGGCTGGTCACTTAGCAACAGTTCAGGGCCGCCCCACCCCGCCAAAGTTGATTCACTGGTAGCCGCAGCTATTCTTAGTGCAGGATATGTACACAAGTAAATTTGCATAAAGGGTTACCGAGCTAATTCACCCTGCGGCTGGAGCAGGGTAATGTACCTTTAAGGCTGAGGCAGCACCAGGTCCTGCAGCCCCCCAGAGCGGAGCGCGGCAAAGTGCTTATAGGAAGAGGTGGCGGGCAACATTACAAGCTGGCCGGTTCCTGCCTGTATGCTCCCCCAGCAGTTGTTAATGGCCTCCAGACCTTTCACTTATGAGGCCGACGCTGCAGCTAATAACACTGTGTGCTGGGCCGGCCCCTCACTGCCAGCAGACGGCCCTGCTACAGAGGAGCTGAATGGCAGACAAGCAAAGGGGAGAGGTGAGCGATGTGTGCTGTGCTTCTCTAGCCCTGATTTTGGTAGGTAGTGTGTGTGTGTGTGTCTTTCTGTCTACGTGTCTGTGTATAGCTAGGGCGGTCTCTGTGTGTCTGGGCCTCTGTGTGTCTGGGCCTCTGTGTGTCTGGGCCTCTGTGGCTGGCTGTGTGTGGCTGGGCTTTGTGTGGCTGGGGCTTTGTGGCTGGTTGTGTGTGGCTGGGGCTTTGTGGCTGGTTGTGTGTGGCTGGGGCTTTGTGGCTGGCTGTGTGTGGCTGGGGCTTTGTGGCTGGTTGTGTGTGGCTGGGGCTTTGTGGCTGTTTGTGTGTGGCTGGGGCTGTGTGGCTGGGGCTTTGTGGCTGGTTGTGTGTGGCTGGAGCTTTGTGGCTTGATGTGTGTGGCTGGGGCTGCGTGGCTGTGGCTGACTATGTGTCTATGTTGCTAGGGCTGTCTGTGGATGACTGTGTCTGTGTGGCTGAGGCTGCGTGGCTGGCTGTGTGTGGCAAAATGTGTCTGTGTGGCTGACTGTGTCTATGTGTGGCTAGGGCTGCGTGGCTGCATGTGATTGTCTGTGTGTCTGACTGTGTCTTTATGTGGCTGGCTGTGTGTGCCTAACTGTGTCTGTGTGTAGCTGGGGCTGCTTGGCTGTGGCTGGGGCTGCATGGTTGTGGCTGGCTGGGGTTGGCTGTGGCTGCATGGCTGTGGCTGTGTGTGGCTGGGGCTGTTTGGCTGTGTGTGGCTGACTGTGTGTGTGTGGCTGGGGCTGCTTGGATGTGTGTGGCTGACTGTGTGTGTGGCTGTATGTCTGTGTGTGGCTGGCTATAGCTGTCTATATTGCTCGCTGTGTGTGTGGCTGGCTGTGTCTGTGTGTGTGGGTAGCTGCGCCTGTGTGTGGCTGCCTGGCTTTGGCTGCGTGTGTGGCTGTCTATGTGGCTGGCTGGCTGTATGTGTGTGGCTGTATGTGTGGCTGGCTGGCTTTGGCTGTGAGTGGCTGTGTTTGTGTGGCTAGCTATGTGTGTAGCTAGCTATGTGTGTGGCTGTATGTATGTGGCTGATATTGTGTGTGTAGCTGGCTGTGTCTCTGTTTGGCTGGCTGTGTCTGTGTGTGCTTGTGTGTGGCTGGCTATGGCTGTCTATGTTGCTGGCTGTGGCTCTGTGTGTGGCTGGCTGTGGCTTTGTGTGTGGCTGTCTATGTGGCTGTGTCTCTCTGTGTGGCTCTCTGCGTCTGTGTAGCTGTCTATGTGGCTGGCTGTTTATGTGGCTGACTGTTTTTGTGTGGTTGTGGCTCTGTGTGTGGCTGTGGCGGGCTGTCTGTATGGCTGGCCACTGGGACATCCAAATGCTGTGCGAGTGTCCGACAGTTTTCTTAGATCACATCCATGTGCAATCTGTTTTGGTTCTCAGCAGCTATTACTGCTATTTACAGGAGCATTTTACAGTTGTCTCAGCTGAAGAATGATAATGTATCAGTGAAAAAAACAGATGCCTCTCGGATGGTCCGTGTGCTGTCAGTGTGCGGTCCATGATTTTGTCGGACTCATAGACTTGCATTGGCGAGTCTCGCATATGAATCGCAGACTGTCGCAGCATGTTGTGACTTTTTTCCCATCCAGAATCTGGATGAGAAAAAAGCGTCCGACACTCGCCAATGTTTTTCAGACGTTGATTAACTGACTGCACTGCGATAAAATCACACATTGCACTCATCTGAATTTTACCCCAGTGTGTCCATGCCCTAATAATAAAATCCATATACTAATCCTACAATGTCTGCTGGACATGGTATGGGGGGGTTTATGGCTCAGTTAGTACACACCATACTTCTTGTTATTAACCAGTTAATGCTCTCTTGTCCACCGCACTGCAGTGTCAAGAGAGGAAGACAGCGAGACAGGCAGCGACATGGCATCAGAGAGCTCCTGACCTCGAAATAGAAGATCCTCAGATCCCGGTATTGTGACGACATATGAAGAAATATTTTTTTACATTTACATTACACTATGAACTCCACAGCACTTTACATACATCAACACTGTCCCCATAGGGGCTCACAATGTAAACATCCTACCAGTATGTCTCATATTGTATATCACCTTTCTTTGATATCACCTTCACAAATATTGCATTTGTTGAACTTGTCAGGTTTTGGATGTTTTAAGATTGCATTTGTTTGCAAGATGTCAGAATTGACTCCCAGAGCTGCTGGTTTGATGGTTAAAGTCTCACAGCATCTTAGATTTTTTTTGCTTAATGGTACTTCCAAGTTTCTCAATAGGGCTGAGATCAGGAGAGACTGGTAACCACACCATGGTTTTCTCTACTTTTATGTCCATAGCAGCCAATTACTCAGGGCTATGCTCTGTACCAAGAGATGGTGCATTGTCATGCATGGGGATGATTTTGTACAAAGAAAAAGTGGTCAGTCTAAAAGTATATATACTTTGCCGTGGTCCTTTTCATGCCTTCATGGACCCTATGGGGCAAACTAGCTCTCTCCACATGATTACGACCCAAAACATGACTGCCACCTCCTTGCTGATGTGACATGGTGGCGGTCAACTAGCAACCATCTACTCCAACCATAATGGGAACCTCTAGGCGCCCTTTAGCTACTCCTCTGTCTGCAGGGGGACGTGGCGCGATGGGGGGGGTGCACCGCTGACAGTGCCTAGGGTGCAGGAACTTCAGATACGGGCCTGGCTGGAGAGGGACTGAGATGGGCCGCCGAGAATTTCTGAATTTCTGACAGCACTCCGACAACCCCAACTCCCCCCTCCCCCCGGTCCTCACCTAAGGGCTGGAGGGACTGAGACTGGCCGCCGAAAATTTCCGACAGCACACCCCCCCCCCCGGTCCTCACCCAAGTGCTGCCAGAAAAACTTTGCCACCCAGGATTTGCGTCGCCAGTCAGCCCCTGAGCACATGTATAGCAGCATTATGGTATATGGCGGTACATTATAGCACATGTATAGCAGCAATATAATATACAGTGTTGGCCAAAAGTATTGACACCCCTACAATTCTGTCAGATAATACTCAGTTTCTTCCTGAAAATGATTGCAATCACAAATTCTTTGGTATTATTAACTTCATTTAATTTGTCTTCAATGAAAAAACACAAAAGAGAATGAAGCAAAAAGCAAAACATTGATCATTTCACACAAAACTCCAAAAGTGGGCCAGACAAAAGTATTGGCACCCTCAGCCTAATACTTAATTGCACAACCATTAGCCAAAATAACTGCGATCAACCGCTTCCGGTAACCATCAGTGAGTTTCTTACAATGCTCTGCTGGAATTTTAGACCATTCTTCTTTGGCAAACTGCTCCAGGTCCTTGATATTTGAGGGGTACCTTCTCCAAACTGCCATTTTTAGATCTCTCCACAGGTGTTCTATAGAATTCAGGTCTGGACTCATTACTGGCCACCTTAGAAGTCTCCAGTGCTTTCTCTCAAACCATTTTCTAATGCTTTTTGAAGTGTGTTTTGAGTCATTGTCCTGCTGGAAGACCCATGACCTCTGAGGGAGACCCAGCTTTCTCACACTGGGCCCTACATTATGCTGCAAAATTTGTTGGTAGTCTTCAGACTTCATAATGCCATGCACACGGTCAAGCAGTCCAGTGCCAGAGGCAGCAAAGCAACCCCAAAACATCAGGGAACCTCCACCATGTTTGACTGTAGGGACCGTGTTCTTTTCTTTGAATGCCTCTTTTTTTCTCCTGTAAACTTTATGTTGATGCCTTTGCCCAAAAAGAGAGAACATTCTTCCAAAACATTTTAGGCTTTCTCAAGTAAGTTTTGGCAAACTCCAGCCTGGCTTTTTTATGTCTCGGGGTAGGAAGTGGGGTCTTCCTGGGTCTCCTACCATACAGTCCCTTTTCATTCAGACGCCGATGGACAGTACGGGTTGACACTGTTGTACCCTCGGACTGCAGGGCAGCTTGAACTTGTTTGGGTGTTATTCAAGGTTCTTTATCCACCATCCGCACAATCTTGCGTTGAAATCTCTCGTCAATTTTTCTTTTCTGTCCACATAGTGCTATGGGCTTTAAACTTCTTGATGACACTGCGCACAGTAGACACAGGAACATTCAGGTCTTTGGAGATGGACTTGTAGCCTTGAGATTGCTCATGCTTCCTCACAATTTGGTTTCTCAAGTTCACAGACAGTTCTTTGGTCTTCTTTCTTTTCTCCATGCTCAATGTGGTACACACAAGGACACAGGACAGAGGTTGAGTCAACTTTAATCCATGTCATCTGGCTGCAAGTGTGATTTAGTTATTGCCAACACCTGTTAGGTGCCACTGTTACAGGTGCTGTTAATTACACAAATTAGAGAAGCATCACCTGATTTTTCCAACAGTGCAAATACTTTTGTCCACCCTCTTTTTTATGTTTGGTGTGGAACTATATCCAATTTGGCTTTAGGACAATTCGTTTTATGTTTTTTTCATTGAAGACAAATTAAATGAAGATAATAATACCAAAGAATTTGTGATTGCAATCATTTTTAGGAAAAAACTGAGTATTATCTGACAGAATTGCAGGGGTGTCAATAATTTTGGCCAACACTGTATGGCGGTACATTACATTACATGTATAGCAGCGCTATAGTATATGGCGGTATATTACAGCAATGTATAGCAGCACTATGGTATATGGCGATACATTACAGCACATGTATAGCAGCGCTATAATATATGGCGGTACATTACAGCACATGTATAGCAGCACTATGGTATATGGCGGTACATTACAGTACATGTATAGCAGCACTATAGTCTATGGCGGTACATTTCAGAACATTACAGCACTATGGTATATGGCGATACTCTGCTCCCCGTGGTCCCCGCTCCTCCACAGTAAAAGTAAAAATAAAAATATCCTCAGTGAGGATACTCACCCGTCCGCCAGCTCGCTCCACATCCATCTTCTAGGTCCTAGAGGCGGCAGGATTGAGCAGGGAGGCAGGATGGTGGCAGGGGGGGCAGGATGGAGGCGGGGGGCAAGATGGAGCGAGCGGGTCAGCATGGAGAAAGCGGGGCAGCATGGAGCGAGCAGGGGACAGGATGGAGCCAGGGGGCAGGATGGTGGCGGGGGGCAGGATGGAGCGATCGGGGCAGGATGGAGCCAGTGGGGCAGGATAGTGGTGAGGGGGGGGCAGGATGTCAGGATGGAGGCAAGGGGGCAGGATGGAGTGAGTGGGGCAGGATGGTGCCAGCGGGGCAGGATGGAGCGAGCGGGGCAGGATGGAGCGAGCGGGGCAGGATGGAGCGAGCGGGGCAGCATGGATGCGGGTGGGCAGGATGGATGCGGGGGGCAGGATCGAGCGTTTTAGATATACTGAGCAGATGTGAGGCAATGAAGAGGTTAACTGAGGAGACAGAGTAAGTGAAGAGAGCAGGAGGAGTTATGACACAGCAGCAGGAGATGTCGGCGAATGGCGGGCTGAAGTAAATTTTCAAAAAGCGCGGCATTTAAGATAGCATCCGGGAAGTCTCGCGAGACTTCCCGGACGCCATATTGGATCTAGTCCTGTGTGGCGGTGACATACTTCGTCCAAGATGGCATCCGGGAAGTCTCGCGAGACTTTTCGACGGCATCTGGGATCTTGCGAGAGTTCCCGGACGCCATTTTGGAGGAAACATGTCGCCGGGACGGAGGAGTGGAGAAAACATGTTGGGGTTGGCGGCGGAGCGAAGATCATCGGCTGGAGGCGGCGGGGAAGGCGATGGGCCGGTGGTAAGTATGGCAGGCAGAGTGCATGGGGGTATGAGTGTGGAGGTGCTGAGCGAGGAGGGGGGCGCAAGGAGAGTGGAAGGGGGGGGACGTGTGTGTGTGGACATGGCAACTGAGGAGGGGGATGTGTGATGAGAAGTGTAGTGTCGGAGGATGTGTGGAGGAGTGGGGAATGTGATCGGAGTGTGTGTGCGGCCGCAGCTTGTACCGATGGCTGGAGTGGGGCTTTGAAACTCCTGCTCCTGGCAACGGGCGGCCATATTGGAGCACCCAGGGCGGGTTGTACAGGCAGCTTCAGTCAGGATGTGACGTACCATACCGTTACATCGTGACGGAAGTTGCCTTAGGGTTTTTATTATCTATTGTTATGTCCCAACAATATGTAACACTAATGGTTCTAAGATATTGATACTTTATGTTTATGTTTATGAGCATGATCAAAACATTACAAGACTTCTTCAAAGTGATATATAAGTATGAGTTTTTATGTAAGTTAATGATGATAATCTCTCCTTGCCAGCAGCTTACACTCTTTTTCTTACTTCGCAAGCCTTTATATTTACTTTCAAAGCCTTCTTACTATAGTGTTTAACTCTATCAGCACAACTTTCTTATGAGCAGCAGAATATCACTTAAAGCAATAACTATACAATATTTTACTGAAACAATAGTCCACTGTGGCAAAAGACTATGAGCGGAAACTGCATTTACCCTTCAAGGCCCCATTAGCATTTTATGTTCAGGACTTTCTTAATGCATTCCTTCGAGTTCATTTGGTAAAGTATTATATTTTAAGCATATAGGGAGAACTGGAGCTGTAAAATTGGTTTCTAACTGCCATCCTATGACCTAGCTGTGAACCCCAGTGCTTGGAATTCATTTAAACTATGAGTACAGAAGAAAAATACTCTAAAAAAAACAGAAACAACTAGCAAGGCAACTGCACCTTAACCTCATATTAATCAGCTCTTTAAGTCAAGTACTTATGCATGCTAATATGCCTCCTTTATCTAAAAAAAAAATCTAATAGAAGTCTTTAGAGCCACACAACATCCGAGAATTCTAAAGGTTATCAAGGTCTTAAAAACTGAAACATATTTCCTAATGCTCTGTTTATGTGAACACGTTTGTAGCTGGGTGAACTTTATGTCCAACAGTAACAACATATAGACTGAATATATAGTCATATCTAAGAGGGGGGTGCATGCAGGATATTTGCCCTGGATGCAGCCAAGGGGAGGCCTGATGTGGCTGTCCGATGTGTCCTGATGGCTGTAGTTTTGCTACTACCTGTGGTTGGATTAGGCTATTCTCTAAACCGGATGTCAAGCTGAAAGCTAGCATAGAAAACATATACACACGTGGTCAAAATTGTTGGTACTCCTCGTTTAATGAAAGAACAACCTACAATAGTCACAGAAATAACTTGAATCTGACAAACGTAATAATAAAAAATCTATGAACGTGAACAAATGAAAGTCAGACATTGCTTCTCTACCCTGCTTCCAAATATTTTTAAAAAAAAATAAAGTCATGAAATAGGCCTGGAAAGAAATGATGGTACCCTTAACTTAATATTTTGTTGCACAACCTTTTGAGGCAATCACTGCAATCAAACAATTCCTGTAAATGTCAATGAGACTTCTACACCCCTTGACAGGTATATTGGTTCACGCCTCAAGAGCACACTGCTCCAGTTATCTTGTGTTTAAAGGTTGCCTTTTCCAGATGCATGTTTCAGCTCTTTCCAAAGCTCAATAGGATTTAGGTCAGGGCTCATAGAAGGTCACTTCAGAATAGTCCAATTATTTCCTCTTAGCCATTCTTGGGTGTTTTTAGCTGTGTGTTTTGGGTCATTATCCTGTTGCAAGACCCATGACCTGTGACTGAGACCAAGCTTTCTGACACTGGGCAGCACATTTTTCTCTAGAATCCCTTGATAGTGTTGAGATTTCATTGTACCCTGCACAGATTCAAGACACCCTGTGCCAGATGCAGCAAAGCAGCCCCAGAACATGACAGAACCTCCTCCATGTTTTACAGTAGGGACAGTGTTATTTTCTTGATATGCTTTTTTTGTCCGTCTGTGAACATAGAGCTGATGCGCCTTGCCAAAAAGTTACATTTTTGTCTCATTTGTATAGGACATTCTCTCAGAGGCTTGTCAACATGTAGTTTGGTAAATTCCAGTCTGGCTTTTTTATGATTTTTTTTTCAACAATAGCGTCCTCCTTGGTCGTCTCCATGAAGTCTACTTTGGCTCAAACAATAACAGATAGTGCGATCTGACACTGATGTTCCTTGAGCTTGTAGTTCACCACTAATCGCTTTAGAAGTTTTTCTGGGTGTCTTTATTATCGTTCATATTATACATCTCTTTAATTTGTCATCAATTTTGCTCCTGAGGCCATGTCCAGTTAGGTTGGCTACAGTCCCATGGATCTTAACTTTCTGAATAATATGTGCAAGTGTAGTCAATGGAACATCAAGCTGCTTGAAGATGGTGTTATAACCTTTACCTTTATCATGCTTGTATGTAGGGTTACAGATACTCACTGTGCTGTTTGGTGACATGGGGTGTACCACACTCTTTCTAATCTCCTGAGACAACTCTTTCCTTCGCTTCCTCTGGTCCATGTTGAGTGTGGTGCACACCATGTCACCAAACAGCCCAGTGAGTGTCTGTAGCCCTATATACAGGTCAACTGACTGATTAGAAGATTGTAGACACCTGTGTTGCTAATTAGTGGACACACCTTGATTTAACATGTCCCTTTTGTCACATTTGTAATTTCTGTTTAGGCCTACTTCATGAGTTTAATTTTTTAAAAAATTCTGTGGAAGCAGGGTTGAAAAGCAATGTCTAACTTTCGCTTGTTCATTTTCATAGATTTTTTATTTATTATTACTTTTGTCAGATTCAAGTTATTTCTGTAAACATTGTGGGTTTTTCTTTCGTTAAACGAGGGGTACCAACAATTTTGAGCATGTGTATAGCCTACTGGCTACCAGAAATTTAAATGAGGCCTTGCCTGTCCGCACTTCTGAGTCAGGACAACATGAATAGCATGGTCTGGTCATCTGATCATCTTGCTGATTTTACTTTCTGATGCTGCATAGGTGCAAAAAATATTTTTTGTTAATTGAGCTGAAAAGACTGAAGATTTATGGTATTTGCGCATGTTGAGTACTTTGTTGCAGAATTTTCTGGACCAAATCTGCATCTCCTGGCAGAAAAAGACACCTGTTTTTGATGCATTTTTTTATTTGTTTTTATGTTTTTGGGCAATTTTTTGTGTTTTTCATGCATCCTGGGGTGTACAAATGCTGCAAAAATGCAATGCAACTCAAGAAAACAAAATAATAAAAATAACCTTAGAGCACAGTGCCTAATTGTTTTGCTGGTGGGACAGGGGAAGGAGAAATCTGAGGAGATATTATGGGAAAATGTCTAATGTGTGAGGGGAGTAAACAGTATGAGTAGGGTGGACCGGGAGTTTGAAGAAAGACATGGGTGCAGAAACAGTAGGGGGAGGATAGGATGTATGAAGAGACTGCGCTGACCAATCTGCCCACGGCACTGCGCTGACCACTCTGCCCACGGCACTGCGCTGACCGCGCTGACCACTTTCACCGCACTCACTGCTAACCACTGAGCCACCGCGCAGTGCTAACCACTGAGCCAGCATGCAGTGCTAACCACTGAGCCAGCGTATACTCTGCTACCCACAGAATCGCCTGTAAAATCTGCTATCCACAAAGCCGCCTGTATACACACAATTCATTTCACCGCACTCCCGTAACTATTAGTAAATAAACTATATATGGATTCTAGACTACCCGATTCTTTAGAATCGGGCCGCATCTAGTTGATAAAATAATTGTGCTTTTCTTTTTTTTAATTCAACAATTGTGTATTTATTAAAAGCACTTCATTCAAAATTGACACGAACAACTTCATACTGTAGTAATTATCTATTATATAATCGCGAATCGGCTTTTTGCCCCGGCGTGGTCATGTGGATACGCGCGAAGCATTGGCCGCGCAGCGGCCATTGCGAGCAACTGCGTGGTCATGTGGATACGCGCGAAGCGGCCATTGCGAGCAGTTCTAAGGCGACTCGCTATGCCCGCGCAGCCGGCATGGCGAGTCGACTTAGCAGCGCGAAGCATTGGCCGCGAAGCGGCCATTGCGAGTCAGAGACTCGCCCTTCTAGAATCCCGATGCATGTGCATCGGGCTCCCAGCTAGTAAGTAATAAGTAAAAGTATAAGGCCCCTTTCACATCTCTGCGTTTGCTGCGTTTTGCTGCGTTTTGCTTCATTTGCGTTTTTTCCGCGTTTTTACCGCAAAAAACGCATGAAAACGCATGCGTTTTTGTCCCCATTGATTTTAATGGGAACGCATCAAAAACGCATGCAAAAACGCATGTCAAAACGCATGTGCGTTTGCAAAAAAACGCAAAACGCATGTGTTTTTGCAAACGCAGCCCAAAACGTTGTTTGCCACGTTTTATGCTGCGTTTGCAAAAACGCATGCGTTTTGCGTTTTTGCAAACGCACATGCGTTTTGACATGCGTTTTTGCATGCGTTTTTCATGCGTTCCCATTAAAATCAATGGGGACAAAAACGCATGCGTTTTCATGCGTTTTTTGCGGTAAAAACGCGGAAAAAACGCAAATGAAGCAAAACGCAGCAAAACGCAGCAAACGCAGAGATGTGAAAGGGGCCTAAGAAGTAATTCAGCCTGTGCAATAAAATGTGGTGAAATATTTGCCCATACAATTTGTACAGGAAATATATAATGATTAGACAAACACAAGTTGTTGTTTTTTTAAATTACACATTGTTGCTCTACATTTGAATTGAATTAACATAAACCATTTTGAAGAACAAACAATGAGAAATATCACTAAGCATTTATTTAGGTTTTATGGTTTAATTGTACTGATGATATTGAGGAACACTGAAGAACATTGACTAATTCTGCTTTAGTGTCTTGTTCTATATTTAGTTCATGTCAATGTTCATATGTTCATCAGGTTCTTTTGTTCTTGCTTTTTCACGCAGAAGAAAACAGCATACACTTATTTCATCACTAAACTTATACTACAGATTTAGTCACTATTTAACCTGTTAAGGACAGGATTTTTTGAGGCCTTCAGAACCAAGCAAATTTTTCACACTTTATCATTTAATTCCAAAAGTCATTCATACTTTTTTTTTCTTTAGAAAATGGGTGCAAAGCAAATAATGAAGAAAATAGAGCAGCTTACAGTACTCTAAATGGAAGGATGGCACAGTGGAGGAAAAGGCAGAAAAGAGTACATTAAGTGAGAGCAGAATACATAAAGTGGAGCAGAACACATGAGATAGGATTAGAGAAGAAAGGGACAAAATACAAGACCAAATGACCCCTTTTGGCAATTCATACCACCGTTCATCATGTCTGTATGCTCACATTGTCTCTTCAGGGAGGAAGTAAACAAACTCTAGTGCCACCTATTGAAAGTATCAGTCCCCAAAGTCAAAATTGACTCTTTTACGAGCCTTTCAATTTGATTTAGGATTTATGCCATGTCAGAACCGCAATCTGCAGATGCTGCGTTTCAGGGTGATTGCTCCTCATCACTGCACAGTATGGGATTTGATAAGGCTGTATGAGGGGCTATTACAAGTTCAAGGGAATAGCTGTTCTCCTTGTGGAGATTACTCCTGCATTCTAGCAGTGAGGAGATTTTTAGCTGCAATTCTCCTATGGGAAATATGCAAATAGTCTATTCAGGGAGGAAGTAGACAAACTCTACTGCCACTGATTGAAAGTAGCATTCCTTCAAGTCAAAAATGAATCTTTAAGAGCCTTTCAATATGATTTAGTAATTATGCCATATCATAATCTCATGTGTGTCTCTAATAAACTCAGATGTTATCAGTAAACTTCATCAGAAGTCAGAAGCTTCCAAACACATCATCACGGGGGCTGTCCCAAATTGTTTAAATGCACAGTATTCTTAGTGTATGTAAACTTGTGACTTTGCAAAAAAAAATAAAAATGCCTTAAAACATTTTATCTCTCACATTATTCTCACATTTGGCAAATATAAATAATTATGGTAATCCTAATTGACCTAAAACAGGAAAGGTTTATTCTGACCTCATGTCAGATAGTGAGAAAAACATGCATATACACTATGTATTTTTAGGTAGTGTATGTAAAAATCTGGTTTCAATTGTATATGTTTTGTATAGTTTTATTTTCATTGGGACAAAAGGGGGTGATTTTTAACTTTGCCTTTATTTTACACTGCACTTTAGAGTGCCTCAGTATGGCTGTGTGTGATAGCACTATCATGGCAATACATTAATGTCCCATGATTGCATCACGAGGCCACCAATGTGATGATGAACAGCACGATCCCCATTCAGTGTTTTGGATCACCCTGTCAGTGATTGACAGCAAGATCCAAAGGGTGAACAGTACTAATCAGATTGCTGATCCGATTGATGCTTTTAGCTACACATGTCAGCTGATCAGATCAGTTGACATGTGTGAGGGATAATACAAGCTCAGTGCTTAAGCTCGTATCAAAGGTGGGGAACATGCCAAGGACGTACAGTACATATACACCCTTGGCTGTAAAGTGGTTAAGCATTCTCTCTTTATAATTATTCTGGCATTTGGCTAATATAAGTAATTATGGTAATCCTAATTGACTTAAAATGGGAAAGGTTTATTGTGGTTTCATGTCAGATAGTGAGAAAAAATGCACTTGTGTCTTTTGATATAGTGTATGTAAACGTCTGGTCTCAACTGTATGTTGTGTACGCTGGGGGCCAACATGAACAGTATACTGCATGCAAAATGAAAACATTTTCTAAAAATTTGAATTATATATTTGTATTTTGCATAATCTAAAAGAGTGAGAAAAATCTTTAAAGGGAATATTGTGCTAAGGTTTGCAGATAAACATTTTCTTTCCCAAAAGACCTGTCAGTCACTGTCAGTGGGCTGGGAGATGCCACCAGAGACCCACCTGTATGATTAATATGACTAAAACGTGGCTCAGTCTCCGCAACTATTAAACTATGTTTTTGTCTGAAATACGTCTGTGTTTCAGAGTCAAGCATACATAGATAGGATAACACAGTCTGTGGCTGATACCTGCTGCCTTCAGTTTGGGCAGAATGTAGCAGCTGTCAGGTTCCCTATAGCAATGGGAGGGGGCTGTTGGGAGTTGTTGACACCAACCATTATCAGACTATGGACCATATATAAACCACAGTACTGATGAGATGAAGGCAGTATCACAAATCAATATTTATATCCACTTACCATTTAGATGACTTCTTCTCTGATTGATTTAACTCTCTTTCTTTTCTTCATTTTGTCCTGACACCATGATGATTTTTCTCAGCTATTATACAATTCATCTCTGCAGACCTTCATCTTTATTAATCTTCTGCAGCACAAACTGACACCGTGCCCTTAAAAAAAGCAATGTGAATGTAATGCTCCTGAATAAAAAAATATCTCCCACACAGAACCCCTGAATAATTGCCCCTCACTGTGCTCCTTGCACAAAATATGACCCTTACATTATTGCTCTAATGATAAATGGCCTCCACACAGTACTCACCTTTCAATACTGGGCCCACTCTTCACAATGTGTGCCCTATATTGCTTAGTCTCTCTACTGTGCTCCTTCATCAAATTTACCCTCCTAGGTAAACTGTCCCCCTTTCTACACTACCCAGTCTCTATTTTGTGCCCCCTCATACTTTTCTCACCCCAATCTAATCAATAGTATTCACACACATTTTAATTCTTCCTGCAATACTGTCTTCGAACACATTTTCCCCTAGCAAGATCGCTGCTGAGTCACAAGTTTTGTGATGCAACAGTGACCTCAACAGTGATCTCACTTTGTGTGACACGTAGCAGCGATCAGGCCCCTGCGGTGAAAATTGCTAATCATTACAAACCATTCTGGACCATTTTTTGGTTGTCGCGCTCCCGCTGGGCAGCGTGCATAGCTGTGTTTGACAGGGACAACAAATAACGATCTCAACACTACGCCCGAGAGTGACAGGGTTCCAACAGGGGCTCTGCAGGGCGAGACAGTGCAGGGGGAGCGGAGGAGATCCACTATAGGCACAACCTTATGGGTGAGTGATAACGAATATATTGGCTGTTATGACTATGATACTACCCTATGGGCTGTTGATGATTAATTCCACTGTGATACCTATGTATTGTGGATAAACTCTCTGTACCTGCACTGGGACTACTGGTCCTGCAGGATCCTTTGGGATCTCCTGTACAAAAACTCATTGCACTTAACGTATATTTCTCTGCTTTTAATCAATAAAGGTGTCATTTTTGTAACATATACTCTCTAAGTGGTATCACTTGTTTAAATCAGTTTATGGAGTGTTACTAATATCTATATATCCAAATTGTGCACCACTAAGGTAGACTACTAGTGACCATGCAAAAACTAATTGATGGTTGGTGTGAATTGTTTTTGAAAATACTTAACCGCTGTATCTTTGCTGTGTCGCTGGTGATAGCTGACTGTTTGACATCTCACCAGCGATCACGTAGCGACGCACCAGCGATCCCTACCTAGTCGGATCGTTGTTCAGCGCAGTGCTGTGGGCAGAGTAGTCAGCGCAGTGCTGTGGGCAGAGTAGTCAGCGCAGTGCCGTGGGCAGAGTGGTCAGTGCAGTGCCGTGGGTAGAGTGTTCAGCACAGTGCCATGGGCAGGGTGGTGAGCGCAGTGCCGTGGGCAGAGTGGTTAGCGCAGTGCCGTGGGCAAAGTGGTGAGAGCAGTGCCGTGGGCAGAGTGGTGAGTGCAGTGCCGTGGGCAGAGTGGTGAATGCAGTGCCGTGGGCAGAGTGGTGAGCGCAGTGCCATGGGCAGAGTGGTGAGCGCAGTGCCGTGGGCAGAGTGGTCAGTGCAGTGCCATGGGCAGAGTGGTCAGCGCAGTGCCATGGGCAGAGTGGTCAGCACACACACACATACACATATACACACACATACAAACATACACACACACACACACTCTGCTATACTTACCACCGGCCCTGCGCCTTCCCCGCCGCCTGAATCCTCAGTCGACATGTCGCTGCCCCCGAACGACTGGATCCAATATGGCGTCCGGGAAGTCTTGCAAGACTTCCCGGACGCCATCTTGGACAAAGTATGTCGCCGCCCCCGGACGACTGGATCCAATATGGCGTCCGGGAAGTCTCGCGAGACTTTCCGGACGCTATATTGGATCCAGTAGATCAGGGGCGGCGACATGTCGACTGAGGATCCAGGCGGCGGACGCAGGGCCGGTGGTAAGTATAGCGGAGTGTGTGTGTGTGGACAAAATGACGGAAGTGCGGACAAAGTGACGGAAGTGCGGACAAAGTTACGGGAGTGCCTTCGGCTTTTATATATTAGATAGATTTACTTCTGTTTGATCAACAATGAAAATCATAAACACCAATCCCCGTGACGTTGAGTTGTCAGCGTAGAAACATGGGCAGCATCAATGTAACTTTTAGAAGAAAATTCTTGGAGTCCTTTGACCAGTTTTTTAAACCTGCCCATTTACAGGCAGAACTAAGTACAAGTCTGACACATAGTGGAGAGATGTCACATGTTGACTGCTGGGCAGTCCATGAGTGATTAAACAGAGTTTTTTTCTTTCCAAAGTCTGCTGTCTGCAGCTCTGCAAGTGAAGGGGTGAGTCATATCTTTTGGGTGAAATGGGAAGAGTTTGTCTTAGTATTCATATCTCAAATCCTCCAGTCTTGAAATAGATCCACTTCCCTCCACTAGGTGTCACAGATAGAGCTCATTTCTACTTGGGCCTCGTGCTATGAAGTTGTGCTTTACTGTGCTGTGTTTTTGCTGCCGTTGACTTCCATTGAAGCTGCTGAGTTTTCTTGGTCCGTGGGTGGAGATAGGGGCTCTTAGTCTTTGACTGGAGTATCTAGAGCTCAAAATTCTATGCCATCAGGGGGGTTTGGACCCTTTTTCAATTTGGGCTTCAAAAATGTAGGAGTGGCTTGAGGTCGCTAGTCAAGCTTTAGAGGTTTTGCCATGCCCAAAAGCCAGCGTTCTCTCAGAACGGATCTTCAGCGCTGCTGGTGGTGTCCTGAAGGCTAAGCAAATCCAGTTGTCACCTGAAAGTGTAGACTGCTTAATTTTCATCAAGATTAACAAATCATAGATCTCAAATACTTTTCCACCACAGTGGCAGACTGGGCAGAGTAGGTGATGTTGTACTTTTCAGCGTGCTGCATTTATCTTGCCATTATACCATTTTTTTTCTGGGTCAATTAATGCCACTTTGGTGGTATCTGTTCATTATTTTTTTTTAATGTGGGGTCTCCATCTGTTCTGTTCTGGTCTCTGCATCTGTTTCCTGAGTTTAGCAGGGCTCTGTGAGCACAATGCCTACACTTGTCACTCATCCCCCTGTACTAATGAATGTATATGTGTAACCTTGAAATGATTTGCTAGGACATGTTCCAGACATTGTGCTGTACATACAAAACAATACAATTTTTATTCTTGGTCAATTGATGCTACTTTGGTGGTATCTGGCTCTAATTTTTGAAAACCTGAAGACTGTTATTGATGTTGTCTTTGTTGTGTGTTTTGTGAATTTAGCAGGACTCACTGAGCACCATGCCTTTACCTGTCACCCATCTCCCTGTTCCTGATCTATGTTGAAGCTTGAAATACATCTCTATATAGGATATAAAAATTATCTTTGTTTTACAACACAGTTCTGAATCACAAAGTTATCTAGCCAAACTACCAAACAACATTTCTATTGCTACCTTACTTCTTGGTATGTCAAAGTCTCTGTGGTCATCACCTAAACAGTAAGCCTGAATTGGTAGTCACTGTACCAGGCCTCAACGACAGTAAGCTCTATTAGACCACAAGTCTATTGCCATAGTGTACTGACAAATCATTTCTGCAATATGCCATTTTGGGTAGCTCTGACTCTCAGACAGTACCTCAAGCCTTTACTGTCATAGGTACTTCCTGGACTCCAGCCATCTTGTGTACACTGTCCATGATATTGTGTTCCTGGCCTCCTCAGCTCACATGTTCAATTTCTACAGTAATTTAGCCTCCTGGCCTTCTATGTTCACACATTAAACCTCTCTGGTAACTCAGCCTCCTCAGATCATATACTCAACCTCATTGGCACCTTTGCCTCCTGACTTCTTCAGCTTACATGTTCAACCTCAGTCACAAGGCCTTCCCAGATCACTCATTCATCCATATCCCTTTAACCGCTCACAAGGCAAAGGTTCTACTGCATCATCTGTGCAGTTCTGCATTATGTTATTTGGGCTTCTTAGTTTGAGCAGAGGATCTCGTTCTGCCGTTCTCCTTTTCCTTAGATGTGACTGTAAGCCAGTTCAGTTAACACTGCATGTATGAGCTGACACAGGTCTGTGTGCTGTCTTTTCCTTTGTCTTGGCTTTGGGAGACTTGCTACATAACTTTGTTCCTCTTGCTTCTACTTCCTACCTGGCAACACACATTTGCCTCATTAGTTACTGCTTGCTTACAATTTCTGATCACTAGATGGCAGTGTTTGTCCATCTAGGATCCTCTGCACATTCAGATATATAAGTCCTTCACCTCCTTACAATGACAGTTATGATTCTATGATTCACAAGACCTGGAAGAAAGACAGGGGCACCGAGGACAGGAGGAGCACGTTCACATCGGCGATATACAGTGCAGGTGACTTTTTCTGTGGTCTCATATGGAGCATGTGATGCTGCATTTGCTCTTGGTGGAGGATAACAGTGCATGAAAGGACTGTTTGTAGTGATGGTAAGATGTACATGCAGAAATCTTTAATGTGCGAGTTCTTTTGCACACCAGAAGATACATTGACATTCAGCAAGCTCTACAAGATCGAACAAAGTGAAGAAGATCAAATGTATAGAATAGGAACTATGGTTCTCTATCATCTCATGCAGCAACATCAACTAATCATTTGGGTTGCCAGCAAGGCCAATCAGCCAGAAATAACAGCAAGCCTCAAGTTGCCCTCCTCCTTCTCACCAAGCTCATTTTTTCTTTTAACCAGGCCATACTCCCAAGCAGCACCTGGTATGTGTTATTATAACTAGACATGAGTCAACCTTTTGAAGTTCGGATTCAGTTTGATTCACCGAACGGGCATATGTTTGCTGAACAGTTCACCGAAATTCCAAACCTCATTCAAATCAATGGAAGGCAAAATCAAGGGCCTAGAAAACACCTTCAAAATGGTGCTCGAAACATTTTACAATGCAGCTCCACTTTTTTGGCACAGACATTATCTTCTTATCCTATTACTTAGCAAGCTTTAGTGTCCCTGTCACACTCACCATGCTTCCAGGCTGCAGAGATCTTCATGAGGCTGTCTCAGTTTACCCAGTGGGTATCACGCAGCAGTGAATCCAGCTGTGTGACCTGAGATAAACTTAGTAGCATCAGCACTCATGACACTAACTGTCTCGTCAGAGCCACGATATCACATGTGATGTAACCGATATATCCTGTCGGTATCATGAGACAGTGTGTGTGTGAGGAGCGGTGAGGTCAGGTAGTGCAGTGCAGTTCAAATGTGCAGGATAGCCCCTGCGTGACCCCTCAAGTCTGAAGTGCAGTAATGTTTGTGATGAAACCTCCTTGTCATGCTCTCACGCATTCCTGAGTGCCTGCTCTCACATATGGGGGACGTTTTCTGTGAACATGTCCCCACCATGTTGTTCTAAGACCCTGTGCCTATGGTACATTGTTTGATGCTTCTTTTGAAGCAGATTTTTAGAATCTGCATCAAATTCTGCATGTCTATCCTGAATACAGCAAAATCTATGGAAGTTCAGAAGTGCTGTGCCAACATGTTTTTATCCTTGCAGATTTGATGTAGATTTGGGGGCAGAAAAAAGAAATCTGAACCACATGTGGAAGAAAAAAAAGCATCGTGGGCACAGCACTTGTGACCTGTCATAGACTTTGCTGGCCTTAGAATAGACATGCAAATTGTGATGCAGATTCTCAAAATCTGAATAAAAAAAGCACCAAACAATGCACCATGGTCATAGGACCTTAGGGGGTCAAGGGACAGCCACAGCTGTGGTGAAAGGAGTTGAGGATTCCTCTTATTCCCTGGCTGCTTGCACAAAGACTTCTAGGGCACAGGTGGTCCACTACAGTCTTCAAAGTCTGAAAGCAGTGCAAGATTTCAGGATTTCCTTAACATTGCACAGGTGCTAATTTCATCATCTGAAGAGGTGATAATTCAAACACCTTGCGCAATTCTAAGGAAATCCTGAAAACATGCCTGTTTGCAGCCTTTGAGGTCTTCAATTGGTCAGCTCTGTTCTACAAGAGTGTGTGTAGTGTCTTTCATTTCCATACCTCAGACCGTCAGTCAGAGGCCTGCGGCTTGTTTACCAGTCCTTGTAGGGCAGAATCAAAGCACCTGTTTGCAGAAATAGTCCAGCACACAAGGAGTGAAGTACAAAAATCTTTACTGACTACAACAAGACTACAACAAGTTTCAAACACTAATATATGAATATACTCTATGCATACATATGTACAGTTAGGGCCAGAAATATTTGGACAGTGACACAATTTTCGCGAGTTGGGCTCTGCATGCCACCACATTGGATTTGAAATGAAACCTCTACAACAAAATTCAAGTGCAGATTGTAACGTTTAATTTGAAGGGTTGAACAAAAATATCTGATAGAAAATGTAGGAATTGTACACATTTCTTTACAAACACTCCACATTTTAGGAGGTCAAAAGTAATTGGACAAATAAACATAACCCAAACAAAATATTTTTATTTTCAATATTTTGTTGCAAATCCTTTGGAGGCAATCACTGCCTTAAGTCTGGAACCCATGGACATCACCAAACGCTGGGTTTCCTCCTTCTAATGCTTTGCCAGGCCTTTACAGCTGCAGCCTTCAGGTCTTGCTTGTTTGTGGGTCTTTCCGTCTTAAGTCTGGATTTGAGCAAGTGAAATGCATGCTCAATTGGGTTAAGATCTGGTGATTGACTTGGCCATTGCAGAATGTTCCACTTTTTTGCACTCATGAACTCCTGGGTAGCTTTGGCTGTATGCTTGGGGTCATTGTCCATCTGTACTATGAAGCGCCGTCCAATCAACTTTGCAGCATTTGGCTGAATCTGGGCTGAAAGTATATCCCGGTACACTTCAGAATTCATCCGGCTACTCTTGTCTGCTGTTATGTCATCAATAAACACAAGTGACCCAGTGCCATTGAAAGCCATGCATGCCCATGCCATCACGTTGCCTCCACCATGTTTTACAGAGGATGTGGTGTGCCTTGGATCATGTGCCGTTCCCTTTCTTCTCCAAACTTTTTTCTTCCCATCATTCTGGTACAGGTTGATCTTTGTCTCATCTGTCCATAGAATACTTTTCCAGAACTGAGCTGGCTTCTTGAGGTGTTTTTCAGCAAATTTAACTCTGGCCTGTCTATTTTTGGAATTGATGAATGGTTTGCATCTAGATGTGAACCCTTTGTATTTATTGTCATGGAGTCTTCTCTTTACTGTTGACTTAGAGACAGATACACCTACTTCACTGAGAGTGTTCTGGACTTCAGTTGATGTTGTGAACGGGTTCTTCTTCACCAAATAAAGTATGCGGCGATCATCCACCACTGTTGTCATCCGTGGACGCCCAGGCCTTTTAGAGTTCCCAAGCTCACCAGTCAATTCCTTTTTTCTCAGAATGTACCCAACTGTTGATTTTGCTACTCCAAGCATGTCTTCTATCTCTCTGATGGATTTTTTCTTTTTTTTTCAATCTCAGGATGTTTTGCTTCACCTCAATTGAGAGTTCCTTTGACCGCATCTTGTCTGGTCACAGCAACAGCTTCCAAATGCAAAACCACACACCTGGAATCCACCCCTGACCTTTTAACTACTTCATTGATTACAGGTTAACGAGGGAGTCGCCTTCAGAGTTAATTACAGCCCTTAGAGTCCATTGTCCAATTACTTTTGGTCCCTTGAAAAAGAGGAGGCTATGCATTACAGAGCTATGATTCCTAAACCCTTTCTCCGATTTGTATGTGGAAACTCTCATATTGCAGCTGGGAGTGTGCAGTTTCAGCCCATATTATATATATAATTGTATTTCTGAACATGTTTTTGTAAACAGCTAAAATAACAAAACTTGTGTCACTGTCCAAATATTTCTGGCCCTAACTGTATATTTGCAGCATCTGTGCAAGCAATCTAAAGTGGTAATAGACTACATCAAACAGCAGGCAAAGTTGAATGTGGGTTACTTTGAGATCCAACATTGTCAACTGATGAGGGAATTGTGTTGACTACTGAGGCACTTCAAAGAGGTGACAAAAGTTGTCATTAGAGACATGTGTAGAATTAGACAAACATTTCCTGACTGTCAATTGTGCTTTATAATGCAGGACAAAACTAATGCAGAGATATCTACTCACTTGAGGGTGCACACATTACGCACCTCCCAAAATAAGTAAACTACTAACTTGTTACTGCACAATAATAAAAGGATAATTTTTGGACAGCTTAATAAAAATCCTTTGTAATCAGTTAATCATTTTGTGCACGAGGTAGATTTCTTCATTTGCAATTATGATGAGATTACTTTTTCACATTTAAGGCTACGTTCACACATTTGCGTATTTTGCTGCGTTTTTTTGCGCGCGCTTTTTGCCGCGTTTTTCAGCCGCGCAAAAAAGCGCAGCAAAATACGCAGGGGCTTTCACACACTGCGCTTTCTTTCCCCCAGAAAGCGCAGTGATGTCACAGAGGGGAGGAAGAATCCTGCTTCCCCCTCCCCTCTGTGACAGCTGTGGCCGCCCCATTAGACTTCACAGTGTTAATACACACTGTGAAGTCTAAATTAAACTAAAGCAAGTGTGTGAAAAATAAAAAACAATGAATACTCACCTTCCGACGCCTTCTCCCGGTGTCTGGTCTCCGGTTGTAAGTCAGATCTCGTCTGACAAGACCTGTGGTGATGTCAGAGGGGGGGCGTTCCCGGGCACTCGCGGTCATGTGATACCACATGACCGCGAGCAGCCAATCAGCGATGGGACCGCCCCGGGAACGCCCCCCTCTGACATCACCACAGGTCCTGTCAGACGAGATCTGACTTACAACCGGAGACCAGACACCGGGAGAAGGCGTCGGAAGGTGAGTATTCATTGTTTTTTATTTTTCACACACTTGCTTTAGTTTAATTTAGACTTCACAGTGTGTATTAACACACTGTGGAATCTAATGGGCGGCCACAGCTGTCACAGAGGGGAGGAGGAAGCAGGATTCTTCCTCCCCTCTGGGAAAATACGCAGAAGTAGCTGCGTAAAGAATTGACATATCAATTCTTTACGGAGCTGCGTTTTCTCCCGGAAAACGCACTGCGTATTTTTACGCAATGTCTGCACTGCAAAGTGAATTTCCCATTCACTTTGCTGGCAGACAAAAAGCACATTGCGTATTTTGAAAAGCGCGAGTAAAAAAACGCGGCAAAATACGCAATGTGTGAACGCAGCCTAAAACAGAAAACTAGTAATGCCTCCATAAATAAAAGATTGATTTTTAGACTGCTTCATCATTTAGCAAATAACAAACGTCTTGATACTCTCCAAAAATGGCTAAATTTACACTTCTCATATGAAAATGGCACGTCTTCATCTTCTGTTTATTAAGCCTATGTATTATCACTTTCAAGGCAGGAATCTTCCACCAAAAAGGAATAATGTTTCTGCAGTTTTGTACAATTTAAGTAGCCTATAAAGACTAACACTGCATAATGTGTTTATTGATGCTAGTTTCCACCAATACAATCTCTTTTTCTCCTAGCCAGAGAGGTTGACGTAATTTTGACTTACATTAATAAGGTGTTATGGATGTCTGAGGCCACAGATTCAAAAAGGCTACCTCGGACAGCATTGGCACAAGCCATTATGACTGGCAGATTTCATAGAAGCCAGGACACACATTAACCCCTATACAGTGTTCTGAATTTACAACAGGGTCTAGAGGATTGCTACCATGGAAGAGCTGCTGACTTAAAATGTGAAACAGATGCAGGAATGGTCACCAAGCAGGGTCAAAGCTTAGAAGTTGCGTCAAGTACAAAATCAGGAGACAAGCCTGTAGTCAAAATGTAAGCTGGAGTCAGAACATGGGAAACACAAAACAGACCATGGAAATAAGTCAGAAAGCCTACTTTGCTGAATACAAACTAAATAACTTGCAGCTAGAGTCAGTCTAGAGTTTATATAGAAGGGATTCCAATGTCTTCCAGCAGAGAGGCAATTACCTACCAGCTATCTGCCAGTCAATGACCTTTACCCTCAGTTTGTTTAGCAAGGCAGTGATCATCTTGGAGATGTGTTTGGGGTTATTATCATGTTGGAATATTGCCTTGTGGGCCTGTGTTTGAAGGGAGGAGATCATACTCTGCTTCAGTATGTCATAATACATGTAAACATTCATGGTTTCCTCAATGAACTGTAGCTCCCCACAGCCACCTTCACTTATGCAGCCCCCAAACCATGACACTCCCTTTACCTTGACTGTAGGTAAGAAATACTTGACTTTGTACTGCTCACCTGGTTGCCGTCACACATGCTTGACATCATCTCAACCAAATATGTTTATTTTGGTTTCCTCAGACCACAGGTCATGGTTCCAGTAATTCATGTCCTTAGTCTGCTTGTCTTTAGCAAACTGTTTGCAGTCTTCCCTGTGCATCATCTCTAGAAGAGGCTTCCTTCTGGGATGACAGCCATGCAGACTAATTTGATGCAGTGTGCGGTATATGGTCTGAGCACTGACAGGCCTAACATTTCACCTTTTTAAGCTCTGCAGCAAGGCTTGCAGCACTCATACATCTATTTTGAAAAGACAATTTCTGGTTATATCGCTTAGTATGAGCACACAACTTCTTTGGTTGATCATGGTGACACCTGTTTTGAGTGGAACTTGACTTGTTAAACCATTGTATGGTCTAGACCTCTGTGCTGCAGCTCAGTTTAAATGTGTTGGCAATCTTTTAGCCTAGTTCATCTTTATTTAGAACAGCAATTCCTTTTTCCGATCTTCAGAAAATTCTTTGCCATGATATGTCATGTTAAACTTCTAGTAACCAGCATGAGGGAGTGAACAATCGATAACATCAAGTTTAACACACCTGCTCCCCATTCATACCTCAGACAAGAGATCCCCAACTCCAGGCCTCAAGAGCCGCCAACAGGTCATGTTTTCAGAATTTCCTTAGCATTGTGCAGGTGATAATTTAATTACCTGCACAGGAGATGATTCTAAACCCTGTGCAATCCTAAGGAACTCCTGAAATCATGACCCCTTAGACATTGTAATACCAATGATGCACATGACACTGGAGAGGGAAAATGGCTAATTGGGCCCAATTTGGCCTTATATATTTGTACGTAGTATCAAGTAAGAGGAAAAAGCCGCACTCACCGAGGCAGGGTGTTTCAGTCTTTATTATCAATCGTTGCGGTACAGCAGCATCGCAGGGAGGGGGTGCAGGGAGGTGGACGACGGTTCACCGTTTCGCGGCCGTCTGCCGCTTCTACGGGTCCTCTACCTTATATATTTGTACTTGTGGCGTGTACTCACTTTCGTTTCCAGTGGTTAAGACATTTACACGTATCAAGGGCACACCAAATTTACACTGTGATACAAGCTGCATAGAATACTTTACATTGTATTAAAGTGCACTTTAATCAGATGTGACTGCATTGTGCTGAGGTACTATATTTTTATTGCAAGAAATGCTGTTTAATTTCTGAAATGTTGTTAGCGTAATCTCCTGGGAAATTTAGTTGCCTGGAAGGAAGTTATGTGAAAACTCAATTGATGCTTTGGTTGGATGTTCCCCAAATTACCTAAGTATACGGTAACATGCTTAGTTTACCTATATGGACTGTTTCTGTAATAAAATATTTAATACCAGTCATCATCACAATAACTTTCAGCACCAATATTAAGACATAAATTGCAGTTTAATGATCTATTAAACGTGGTTTATTTCTAAAGGACACTGATTCACTCTTAAAATTCATAGCCAGAAGGTGATTCAGCATTATATGCCAGATTGCCAGCTGATAATGAAGCCTTGTTATATACTGACTACATACAGAGCAGGTGCCTCCTACATCTGTTTTGGTATTATTCTTGAGCACCACACAAAAATAAAAAAACGTTGTCTGAATTATAAAAGTGCAAAAATAAACTATTGCAAAAGAAATGCAATTACATTAATGATATTTTTTTACCAAACAAGTTTGTAAATATATTGTTCAGGTTTCTGCATATGTTGTAGAAAGACACTACTTGCTCTATTTTCTTTTACCATAAAACTTATTTTTAGCACAAAATGTATTCTTGCTAAAATGTCTTTGTGCGTCATTGTCCACTATTCGGGGGCCTGGTGAAGTGATTCCTATCAATTTTGATTGCTCAAGCAAAACTGCATTCATGGCTCTTCAATTCACTCCAAGAGGATCCTAATTGTTATTGTAAAAACTGTCTAATGGAGATGGCAAAAGTACACAGACAAGTTGTGTGGTCATGATTATATCTGACAAAAATAGCAGGCCTCCTTTATTTGTAGGAAAATAAAGTTTAAGATCTTAATAAAGTGTACTATGGCCATGCTTGGGTGTTGGCATCAAAACATAAGATAGAAAAGGCTGTTATACAGACACAGTATTACCTAATACGCACACTGATTTATAAGATTTTTGAGATCTGGGGCTGTGTTTTTTGCCTCTTGAGCTGACATTTCTTATTATACTATTTTTGGGTAGATGTGATGTTTTGATCATCTGTTATTGCATTTTTTTGCAGTGTTGTGGCCACCCAAAAAATGTAATTTTAGTGGTTAGACTTTTTTTCCGTTACGTAGTTTACTAATTTGATTTATTGATTTTATATTTTGATTTGGCATTTCTTAATGCGGTGATACCAAGTATATGTATTTTTAAAAAAAGTTTTAATAGTCTCATTTTCAATGGGGCAAAAGGGGGGTGATTTGAAATTTTAAGTTTTTCTCATACTTTTAAAAACTTTTTAAAAATGTTTTATTTATTTTGCACTGCACTCAGTGCTGCACAATCTGATCGCTTCTGCTATGCACAGATGAGCTGCTACACATATGTGCATATCAGAAATCATCAATTTCTGTGGTTGCAGGCACTTGCCAGTCATCCACAGGAAGTGATTATAGACAGCATCTGGGTTCATCACAGGATCCCTGGCTATTAAGGTAATAGTGAATGTCCCGTGATCGCATGTGAGCTCGCATCAGAGGGAGGGACATGGCCAAGGGATATGCCCTTGGCTGTAAAGGGGTTAATATCAACTGTAGTATTACGAAAGAAATGAGCCAACACACCTATAGAAGTATTTATGTGTACTTGTAAAAGGATGGCCGTGGATATGCCACACACAGAGAAGATAACTCCATGGTGACATTACACTAAATTTATTAATTTACCAATAGGGAAACGGTGGTACAGAAGCAAAATAGTGAAATCTGCCAACAGTTACAATAAACTCAGGATAAAAGCATAGTGTTTACAGGGGTACAGATTACATGTATACGCAATGAGCATAACTCTTATCTATATGTCACTACAATAGCAACCTCTAGAGGACACCTTCTCTTGCAAAGAGAAAACAAGCAAATTATTAGTTCTCAGTAATCTACTAAGTCAGGGATACTAATTAACAAGACTTCCTCCTTATGGAGGTATTTCTCCAATGAGCCCTGAGTCCCTTAGTTTTTACAATGAGCCCTTGGGGTGATGGAAAGAGCAATGGCCTCAATAACTATTTAACGAATGTAAGGAGAAGCCAGCACCAAATCCAGTATAAACAATTATTTCTTTATTCAAATTCTTTACATACAATAAAATGCATCTTGTCAGGCAGGTTGCCTAGGCAGACGCGTTTTGGTAATAAAACCTTTTTCAATGACACAGGTTTAACAAAAACTGACAACATTTCTATACATAGACAATGAAACAAATACATATCAGATGTATAAAATGTTTTTTTTTAACAACCTCAATACATATTATTATTATTACTATATTACAAAAACGTGTCTGACTAGGCAGCCTGCCTGACAAGATGCATTTTATTAATTGTATATGACGAATTTGAATAAAGAAATCATCGACTATACTGGATTCAGTGCTGACTTCTCCTTACATTCGTCATGAACTAGGTGGATACGGCCGCTGCGTTCCTTTTTCCCTTTTCCCATATCATTCTCATTAACTATTATTGCACTCTCAGATACCACATTGCCCAGCAGGAAGCAAGGGCTCAAGCCACTCTGGAACACCAATCTTGACAGGCGATGTCAGTGGTTTGACCATATAGCTCTTGAGCAGGCTCTTAACAGGAGGTGTCTGCAGCTTAACCACATAGCTCTGGTCTGGGGTCTTGACCGGCAGTATCTGTTGGTGTCTCATGGAACTCAGACAATGATTCCGGTTCATGTTCTCAAACTTGCTCTGCACTGGGGATAATGTCGGGCAACACACAGGAATCAAGCAGTGGCTCCTTGCAGATGGTATTCGCGGTGAGCACACAGGGTTTAGGCTCTCTTCTATAAAGGAGGGACATGACCAGTACCCCTTCGCGCAGCACTGATTCTTTTGACTTTTCGGTGACAAACGTCCGCTTCTGCTGGGAGCTCCTCTTTTATAATTCCCTGCTGTACATCTTCCATTTTACCTTGTAATCTCCTCAAACATTCCCACATGGAAACTACATGTCCATTTTTTGGTTCCGGGTACCATCTTCTATCTGCAGGGGGCAGTGTCATCTTGCCAGCCCTTCGAGACTTGTGTAAATGTGCAGGCTGTGCTCGCTGCTTCTCTACAAACTATTACAATTTATTTACGTACTGCAGAATATTTCCTAATTTGTTTTATGTTAGATTAACACTATAGCATTAGACTTGTTATGCTATATATCACCTTCATGATCAAGGACGTACCCATACGTCTTGGTTGAGAAAGGGCTCTCAGCTAAGGACGTATAGGTATTTCCAGCAGATTTCGCAACACAAGCAGCTGTGCCCACATGATCGCCGCTAAGTCTTCAATTTACGTTAAAGCCAAGACCCAGCTGTTACTGCCAGGATTGGTGCCCGCAATGCTCCAGGCACTTTAACCCCCCCAATGCTGCAATCAATAGCGATGGCTGATCAATTAGAAGGCTGGGAGAAGACTGTTCTTCTCTCCCAAGCAATTGTGACCCCTGTGACATGATTATGGCGACCCGATCTCTGCCATGGTAACCTGGGTGATCATCATGACAACCCCCAGATCACCCAACTACCAAAAGACAAATTGTCAGTGCAGCACTGACATAAAATCCATTGTAATTCTGTTGCATTTCAATGTATTATAAAAGCGATCAGACTAGTAAAAGTCTCTATGTGGCACATTGCCAAAACAAAAAAGTAAAAAAAAAATAAAAAATATAAAAATAAACCCTACAAAAATAAAGACCACGAAAAATATGAAAAAATATAGTACCAATAAATACATATGTTTTGCCCATTCTGAGCAGAAAAATAAACATTCATAGTTATATACAAGTTATAACCATTAGAGGTCACCAAATACGCATTTATGTTGTTTCTGCTCAAATAAGAATGTTCCCTTTAAGATGAGTCATTTAGACGGGACCACCTTCCCCCACTTCTCTGGATGAAGGAGACGGAAACATAAATTTTCTTACCACAGCAGATTTAGGTCAGGAGACCATTACACTCAGTGCTGTGTGCAGCTTTGCCCAGGTTATAAATGAAGGCATCATGAATGCAGGACACCAGCCCCAATCACTAGCAACCTCCTTTCTCACAGAGGGAGTGACCACTGGTTGTCCTGCAAACAGAATGGGACTCATATAGGGCGCTGTTCACATAGGTTTGCACAGTGTATTCCCAGCCTTTTACATTAACCCCTATCTCAGAAGGTGGGCTGTTATGGCATTCAACACTGCTACCTGCTGGAACAAATGCACCCATATGGACCAGCTACATACAGCAACAAAAAGAGTGCAAGAAAAAACCCACAATGACAGGTGCTGAAATTGTGGAAAATTAGTTCGAAATATAGCAAATTGTGGGGTATTGGTTTGTCTTTTGGTCCAAAACACTTAAGCTTGTGAGCCACTACACGGCTCCCCACATATCACAAGTCCTATCCACTAAATTCTTATCTAAAGTGAGCAAAGGACACAAATAGAAAATATATTTTCTTACCACAGCAGATTTAGGTTTTGTTTTAGATTTTGTTGCTGTGTGTAGCTGGGCCATATGGGTGCGTTTGTTCCAGCAGGTAGCAGTGTTGAATGCCATAACAGCCCACCTTCTGAGATAGGGGTTAATGTAAGAGGCTGGGCATACACTGTGTAAACCTATGTGAACAGTGCCCTATATGAGTCCCATTCTGTTTGCAGGACAACCAGTGATCACTCCCTCTGTGAGAAAGGAGGTTGCTAGTGATTTGGGCTGGTGTCCTGCATTCATGATGCCTTCATTTATAACCTGGGCAAAGCTGCACACAGCACTGAGTGTAATGGTCCCCTGACCTAAATCTGCTGTGGTAAGAAAATGTATTTTCTATTTGTGTCCTTTGCTCACTTTAGATAAGAATTTAGTGGATAGGACTTGTGACATGTGGGGAGCCGTGTAGTGGCTCACAAGCTTAAGTGTTTTTGACCAAAAGACAAACCAATACCCCATAATTTGCTATGTTTTGAGACGGTAGACATGTTCCTGAACTTCTGAGGGATCAGACATATCCTGGCTCCTGTCCCTTCCTCTACAAATTTCATTCTCTTGTTGGATGATTCCAGTAAGAGTAAAATGCAGTTACATGTTTATGCTGAGATCTGTGGAAGCAGGTGTAGGCTGCAGCCATTGTATAGGTGTACTGTGATTCTCTACCTAAGGCTGGTTTCACATAACGATTTTGTGCCTGTCCGTGGGATCTGACTTTGAAGGGGGACCCCACGGACAGGCACGGATCCATACGGATCCCTGCAATCGGATGGCAAATAGCCATCTGATCTGCAGGACCCGTGTGGATCCTGCGGTCCCCTGTCTCTCCCTACTCCTGCCTCCTCCATCTTCTTCCCTCTCCTATGCTACTCTGTCCCCCCACTATTCTTTGCTGTGCCCCCGCTATTCTATCTTCCTCTATCCCTATCCTGTCCCCTGTCCTCTTCCCTGTCCTCTCCCTGTGTGTAAAAAAATAAAAAAACCTCCTCCCGGAGGATACATCACCTGTCACCGGCTCCAACGCTGCCGCACGATCAGGACTGAAGGACCTGTGATGATGTCAGAGTCACATGACCCGGTCAGCTGACCGGGTCTCTTACATCATCACAGGCTCTTCAGTCCTGATCGTGCGGCAGCGTTGGAGCCGGTGACAGGTGATGTATCCTCCGGGAGGAGGTTTTTTTATTTTTTTACACACAGGGAGAGGACAGGGGACAGGATAGGGATAGAGGAGTATAGAATAGCGGGGGACACAAAATAGAATAGCGAGGGCACAGCATATAGAATAGGAGAGGGCAGAAGATGGAGGAGGCAGCAGCAGGGAAAGACAGGGGATACGGAGACGACATCGGATCCGAGGTGAGCTCGGATCCGATGTCCATAGGCTCCCATGTTGTGGGCACTAGGATCAGCCTCAGATCAGCAGTGATCCGAGGCTGTCCGATGTGAGTCACGGACACAAAATCGTAGCAGGCTACGATTTTGTGCCCGTGATTACATCGGATGGGATCGGATGGTGCCAAAATCGGATGCTAATAGTGGCACATCCGATCCCATCCGATTCCCATAGGGGAACATGGGGTCCGATTTCGGATCCGATTGTATCCGTTTTGGAACGGATACAATCAGATGACCGAAAATCGTTATGTGAAAGCAGCCTAAGTAAAGACTCCAGCAGTACATGCAGGCAGATTGTACAACTGTGCTAGTAGCATGAACATTGCCCTAGATAGCCAGGTTAACTGCATTCTGTGTTATACTGTTACTGTGCAGTTTCTGTAATGCCCCAGTACTGGTAGTAATTGTATTTCTGTATCATACCACTGTTTTTATGATATGTCAGTACTGATTCAGACTGTTAATTCTTTGTATTATAGTTTTTACCACATTATCGTTAACTATCAATTTCACATAACCTCCATAAATATAGACTCCAGAAATCCTACAGTCTGTTCATTGGGATGTGAACGAAGGTTAAGCTGTATGCCAGATATCCGCAGCACCACATGTAGAAAAAGGCAGAACAACATATATTTATGTAAAATAAATAAATAAAAATGAAAATAAAAAGTACACATATTTGGTATTGCTACATCCTGGACCCAGTCTAACAAACTGTCACACTAGTTAACCCTTTCAGTGAACATCGTACAAAAAAATAAAACATAAAAAACATTGCAAAAACACTATGCTTTTCATCGTACCACTAAAAAAGTGGAATTAAATGCGATGAAAAAGTCTCAGGTAAATAAAATTGATATTGCTGGAAACATCTTGTCCTGCAAAAAAAAAATGCCACCACACAGCTCTGTCAGCAGAGAAATAAAAAAAAAGCTATAGCTCTCAGTCTTCAATGTAAAAGTAACAGCAATTATTTTTATAAAATTGTTTTTTATGGTATAATAGTGGTAAAATATAAAAAATGATATGGCCTTGGGAGGGGCATCCCCCTCCTGGCTTTCCACCCCCTTTCTTCCCTAGCCCCCCTCATCTTTTTTTTTTTCCTCCACATGTTCATGATGTGCTCGCGATCACTGCGACTCTTCTACTAGTACCCTCTATCTATCTAACTTTTATATTTGTTTTCTTTTTAGTTGATTCTCTCTCTTTTTCCCCTTACGATTAATTTGTTTTTTAATTATTGTTGATTGTCTGATTGTATACCATCGCGGCTCATTTTTCTTATAATTTATATTTTCTTTTCTTGTGTAAAGAAAAAAACATTTTGGCTTTCCAGGATTTTACTGGCTCGCCAACGCTCTGTGTAGGATCATTCGTGATTCCAGCACGTAGTTTCAGCGTATACCTCCACGAATAAATTCCTATTAGATGTCCGTTTGGAATATGTGATCAATAACTGATGGAGTTAAATTTGTAATATTCTAAATAAAAAATGATAAAAAAAAAAAAAAAATTATATACATAATAATAATCACTCATTTATATAGCGCTATTAATTCCATAGCACTTTACATACATCAGTAATGCTGTCTCGAGAGATCCAAGATGGCCGCGGGTGAGGGAGGCTGCACATTCTAGCTCTCCCACAAAAACATCTCCATCCGTGCCATCCACCCTCGTGAGGGACCCCAAAAATCCCAGAAGACACCCCTGACTGTGTCTGAGACCCCTCTACACAGGACCTAGACACTATTCCGCCGTCTGCACCAGCCCCTGCTGCGGAGAAGAACCCTCAGGCCACAGCACGCGGCTCCCAGGAAGGAGAGATAGGCCGGACCGAATCTGCTGCAAAAGATCACAAAGGAAGCGGAGATAGAGACGGTTTACCCCTGCTAAAGATCCCCGCGACCGGTCCACACCTGATCTGCGGGGAGAGCTGAAGTGAGACGGTGCACCACGGCTGCAGGAGAAGCCCGACGATGCGAGGCTCCAGGGAGCGGAAACGGCGGTAAGAGAGACACTGAGGCGGGCGGCCGGGGAACAGTGCAGCTGCTGACAGCCTGCGATCCCCCAGAGACCCAGCAAGCGAGGTAACAGAGTTGAGTGACCGGGTGTGTGTGTGGGGAGATCGGTCCCGCGGGAGCCTCCTTAGAGAGCCCAGACAGAACCAGGGTCACACTAAACCCCGCGGCCCCGGCGCCTGTTACCAGCCTAGTGCTACAAGCCGGAGCTCCTAACGAATAACGCCATAAGGCCCTCAGGAGCAGAAGTAGATAAAGATAAGGGGCACCATCTTCTAACTTTATACCATCTAAACCGGTTGCACACAGGGTCAAAGAACTACACTAAGTCTGCAGGACGGACAGTTAAAGAAAAAACCCTCCCTGACCGGTGCCTGGGCTAACTAAACTGGTAAACCAGATCCCTCAAATCACGAGACTGGTATATAACAGCAAGATACCAGTAGATCTCCACAACAGTTAACAGATCTATCTACTATTTCTCTAACATAACAGCTCCACACTAACATGCTGCAGTAATCCCCACCAGCCAGCAGGGGGAGCTCCGTAACCAAATCATCCAACCAGCACTAAAAATTAACTCAATACTAATATGGGGAAAACTGGAACGAAAACCCCTAAAGGATCCCTGAAACTTGCTAAAGCAGTCACGCAAGCTGACGTAGACAAATTCTTAAAGAAACAAGCTACATTGACTGACTCAGACGTGCCCTCTAAGTCAAATGACCCAAATCTGATGGACGACTCAGACACAGACATGGATAGTGAATCTGAAAGTATGACTACTGACAAAGACACACAAGTTACTCGCTCATTCATAGCAAGAATCCTCTCACAGAAATTAGATCCAATAAGTAAGGAACTTGCAGAAATAAAACGCGACCTCACTCAACAAGGACAAAGGCTGGATACGGCAGAAAACACACAGACGACCATAATACAACAGTCTAATGCTATGCTGGAATGCCTACAACAACATGAGAGCATCCTCCACGCTGCACACCTATCCTTGGAAGATCACGAGAACCGGGAGAGACGCAACAATATTAGAATGCGGGGCATGCCGGAGTCTGTGGCGCTGGAAACGCTCACTAAAGCGGCCATTGAAATATTCAAAGACATACTGGACCAAGACAATCCGGAAAATATTGAACTGATAAGAGTACACAGAGCCCTCAAACCTAAACCACCACAAGGTGAACAGCCTAGAGATGTACTCTGCCGTTTCTTAGACTTTCGAGTGAAAGACCTAGTGCTACGGAAAGCAAGAGACAAACGGACGATCACCTATGAGGGAGCCATGATTCAGTTATACCAGGACCTATCATCCATCACACTACGAAAACGGCGACTCTTGAAGCCATTCACTGAGGCCTTAACAAAAAAGGGCTGCAGATTCAGGTGGCTGTTCCCATTTGGCATCTTTATAACAGCAGGGGACAAGAGACTGCAAGCTAGGACCTCGACGGATGTCAGACAAGCCTGCGAGGAATTAGAGATCATACTAGAATCATATCCGGATCTGGAAGCGTTTCACTCAGCCTCCTTGCTCCAGCAAATTCCACCACCACCAGCATGGCAAGTAGTCACCACTCCTAAGGCTCAAAGAGTGAAGCGCAAGACATCCAAATCGCCCGCTGCAAAAGACCTGATCGACACGACCTGATACTCTGGTATCCTGCAATTGAATAGATAGATTCCTACGAATGGATAACAGAACTGTGCATTTTGTTCCTTTCCCCTTAGACAACTAAGCTTAATTGCAAACTCATGGACCTACTATCCTCCAAAAGGACTTGTCAACACTGAAGTAATGAAACAATCTTTACAGGAGCACCTATACACTTACACGCCATGTTGGACTAGATTGTATGAGGCGCCCCTTCTTTTTACAGTAAGGACGATTGCTGACAGTTATGGATACACTCAAATGAAACTCGGTCCATAACGCAAACCACCCCCAACCGACCCCCTACCCATCACTCAATACCCAGAAACCCTTCCCACCCCCCAACCCACATCATAGTTTACCACCATATTCGCTTAATTCTTAAGACTACCTACACACCCCCCCCCCCTCACCTTCACCCTCCTCCCCATCCGACCCCGACCCACACCTTCCCCTCTAACAATATGTTTCCTTTCTTGAAGATTTGGTTACACACCAGCATTCACAAACTTGAACGATGATATCCTCCCCAGAGCTGGCTGCTGAAGCCCTCTGTAACCCTATGTTAAACAGAATTATAATTACATTTAAACCTGTAAATTTATTGCAGTTACTGAAAGTTATGTTTTGTTTTTTCTATCTTTTATGTCTTTTCTTTCGCTATACTCGCTTTCACCTCCTCCCTCCCCCCCAGTCCAGTGATCCAGGAAGATCGAAGGATATGACGCCAACGATGCTGATACACAACGACCGAACCGACGGAAACAAGCTATGGCAGACATGACTAAGGTAATTACATTTGCTTCACTCAACACACACGGCCTAAATTCGCCGATAGCAAGGCGACACATACTACACAGACTTAAACAACAAAAAGTGTCAGTGCTACTCTTACAAGAGACGCATTTCAAACCTGACAAAATACCTGATCTGACCCGCTCTGGATACGATAAATGGCACCACGCTACAACGACTCAAACACGGACTAGGGGTACCTCAATAGCGATAGCCAAAGGGGTGACATTTCAACTGAGAGACACGCTAACTGACCCCCTAGGACGATATATACTAATCAAGGGACTATTAAATGGTACCTTAGTGACGTTATGTAGCCTATATGCCCCGAATAAAAAAGTAGCAAAATGGTTGACGGTAATAATGAAGAAAATAGAAATATTCAAAGAGGGTGTGTTGGTGGTCGGTGGAGATCTTAATGTAGCGTTGAACCCGCTAATGGACACCTCTAGGCAGAAGAGTACGCTCTCAGCAGAGGATCTAGCTAAAATACAGCGGTGTCTGAACTCCCAACATTTGGTTGACACATGGAGATGCCTGAATCCCGCCGACCGCGATTACACCTTCTACTCTTACCCCCATAAAACCTATCATAGGATTGATTATATTTTTGTCCACAAAACACAGATGTCCAACATTAAAAAATCAAACATATCTCCAAATATATATTCGGACCACTCCACTGTGATTCTGGAAATATCACTACAAAGGCAACACCCCAACAATAGAACGTGGCGCCTCAATGAAACCATACTAGCGGAACCTGGGGTCAAAGAGCGTATACAAGAGGCACTGCTCAGCTACTTCGAGCTTAATGATACACAGGGTATGTCGGCGCAAATTTTATGGGAGGCACACAAATCAGTCATCCGGGGCGAACTAATATCAATCTCCTCCCACCTTAATAGAAAAAGACAACAAGACATGTATGATCTTTACGAAGAGATAGCCTCACTAGAACTAAAACATAAAAGAAAACTTGACCATCAGACCATGCTTCTGTTATCCACAAAGAGACAACAACTAAAAGATCTTATAGCACTACAATCAGCAAAATATTACAAATCGTGGAAAAATAAATTGTACGCCCATGGAGATAAAGCGTCCAAATTCATGATCTCGCTCATACGTAAGAGACAAATGAACACTCAGATTGGTGCGGTCAAAAACAAACAAGGTGTCAGCTCTGATAATCCCACACATGTGGAAAACGCATTTTTAGACTATTATAAGCACCTTTATGATTTGAGACCGGACGAATCTGGTGAACAGGAGAGACTACGGAGAGAGGAGATTAAGTTTTTTCTGCAGCGCTTGGGACTACCCAGACTGACGGAAATACAAAAGAAAGAACTGATTAAGCCATTCCAAATTGCGGAGCTCCAGTCCACTCTGTCAAAGTGCCCGACCGGAAAATCACCGGGCCTGACGGACTTTCAGCACAATATTATAAAACTTTCCCCAATGTCCTGTTACCACGACTTCTGGACCTGTGTAATGCTGTACTCCAAGGTCTGCCCCTCCCACGACAAATGTTAGAAGCTAGCATTTCGCTGATCCATAAAGGGGGGAAGGACCCGAAGCAGTGCAGCAACTATAGACCTTTATTAAATGTAGACCTAAAACTGTTCTCCAGTTTGATAGCACAGAGAGTGGCGACACTGTTGCCACGATTGATCTCACCCAGCCAAACAGGATTTGTTGGGGGACGAGAAGGGAAAGACAACACACACAAAATATTACACCTGATGCAAGTAGCTAAACACCGTGGATCACCATTGGTACTCCTGGGAACTGATGCTGAGAAAGCATTTGACAGAGTGGACTGGACTTACCTTGAGGAAACCCTAAGCACGTTTGGGATACCAAATACACTTACCAGAGCCATATTAGCAATGTATAACAACCCTACGGCCAGAATCAGGATAAATAATTCGCTTACAGACACATTTGTCATAAAAAACGGCACGAGACAAGGTTGCCCGCTCTCGCCGCTACTCTTTGTGCTCTCCATGGAGCCTCTGCTGCATGCCATACAATCCCATCAGGACATTGAAGGCATCACAGTAAATCACTCACATTATAAGACGGCGGCGTTTGCGGATGACCCACTTGTGCTAATGACCTCCCCACTACGCGGATTCCCGGCTTTAATGAAATTATTGGACCAATTCAGCCACCTCTCAAACTTTAAAGTCAATCCCTCTAAATCTGAAGCACTTGACATCAACATCAACGCCACGACTCTATCAAAATTAAAAGAGCTCTATCCCTTCACATGGCCTACCACATATATAAAATATCTTGGGGTGAAACTGGGAAGGAACAGCAGAGATCTTTTCCGTCTCAACATTAAACCAATGCTTGAGGATGCAAAGACTACCATTGGCACATGGAGAGATAATTATCTCTCTTGGATGGGTAGGAAAAATTTATTAAAAAGCTTGATCCTTCCCAAGTTTACCTATATGTTCAATATGCTCCCCATGGCAGTTCCGACGACATTCCTCACTAAAGTTAATACCCTATTTAGTAACTATATCTGGCACCGAAAAAAGCCCCGCATTTCATATCGAACACTAACGCTTCATAAGAGTGTAGGGGGAATGGGAGCGCCTGACATTCGGAAATATTATCAAGCTGCGATAATCTCAAGAGTAATTGACATCCTTAGACACCCACGTGACAACCTATGGATTGCAATAGAAGAAGCACTAGCTCCAAAATCGCTCAGGTCTTTATTTCTCACATATGAGAAGACCACTAAGCTGACTCCAATCCACAACATACACACTAAGGCTACCCTCCAGGTATGGTCGAAGATGCGTCACATGATGATACCCCCACTGTCTCCCCTAATTACACTATCGGACCTTCTCCCTGGTAGACCCGGCACTTCTATTAATGATTCACATAAGATACCGGCCCTGCAAAACATAACTGTTGATCGAATCTTGATAGAAGGAACCATGCCAACCTTCTCCGAGATAAGGAACACACCGGGTCTCCAAGGACTGAACTTCCTACACTACACCTGCATAAAATCAGCACTGAAACCACACTTACAACAGGCAGATCTCACACGCGCCATGACACAGTTTGAAAAATTATGTGCAGCCACCCTGAAACCAAAAAAAGTACTATCTACATTATACCAAATACTACTGATGTCTGACTGCAGCCCAAAACGGAGCTATATCACACTCTGGGAAAATGACCTGGGATACTGCTTTACCCCAACGCAACAACGATTTATATATGAAAGATCCCATGGCCCATCGCAATGCGTACGGGCCCAGGAAAATACTTTCAAAATTGTGTCGCGGTGGTATCTGGCACCTAAGCAAACCTACCACTGGCAAAAAGAGAGTTCAACAGACTGCTGGAGGTGTGGGGGTCCCGACGGAGACTATATTCATATATGGTGGACATGTCCCAAAGTCAGCGATTTCTGGAAAAAAGTAGCCAGAATTATACAGACTGTGACGAACAAAACACTAACACTAACACCTGAGACCACACTATTAAACTTCCCACTCTGGACAGAAGACAAACACGCATCTGACTTAGCACGACACTGCATAACTGCAGCAAAATTACTGATACCACAATACTGGAAGACACCAGATTTACCGACCACCGAACAACTGTATGACAAAATACATGCTCTATATCGAGTAGCGATGACAGTAGCGTCAGCTGAAAATAGACAAACGAAACTCAGACGCACATGGACTCCATGGACTACCTTTCGGAAGACGCACGACTATCCGCATAACCAAGATCTCACCCGTTCTAAGATAACTTGAATGGCATCGGACTCTAACTTCCTGGTAACAGGACTACATTCCCCCCTCCTTACCCCCCCTTCCTGCTCTCTTTTATTTCCTTCCTCTTTTCTCTCCAATCTAAACCCACTATCTATCAATCGCTTTAACATAATCTTATACTTTCTCTCATTATTTTTTATATTTACTGTTACTCTCCGATACACATGGTATTGCATGGACAATGGTGACTGAGGCGGTCCCAGGCGTAAAGATGACATGCGTCTGAGACTATGTAAGAAACAATGCGACTGAGAGATGGCACATCCTAAATCTCCTGATACGAGCTAGTCTGCCACCTCTGATGAATAACTTTGAGAACTTCAGTTAGATGCCGTATACAGATGAATACCGTGTACATACACTATATGGTACTCATACCATGCAAACCTTTGAAATACCATTGTAACTTTGAAATACCATTGTAATTTTCTTCTGCCATTTGCTTGATATTTCTATTGATGTTCTTACACTCTTAATGATTAATGTTATGTTATGCAAGCATCACAAATAAAAAGACCATTGAAAAGAAAAGTAATGTTGTCTCTCTTGGAGCTCACAATCTAAACATCCTATCAGTATGTCTTTACAATGAGGGAGGAAACCGGAGCGCCCAGAGAAAACCCACGCAAACATGGGGAGAACATACAAACTCCTTGCAGATGTTGTCCTTAGTGGGAATTGAACCCAGGACCTCAGGACCCCAGTGCTGCAAAGGCTACAGTGCTAACCACTTGAGCCACCGTGCTGCCCGATAAACATGTGGTGTCGCTGTAATTGTACTGACCTGAAGAATAAAGTGAAGGGCGTAAATAAAAATAAATTCCTGAATTTCTGTCTTTTCTTGATTCTGGCTCACATAAAGCGAAACAGAAAAAGATTAAAGAATATTATGTGGCCCAAAATGGTAACAATGTAAATGGCAATTCATCTGGCAAAAAAACAAGCCCTCACATAACTCTGTTGGCAGGAAAAAATGAAAAGCATACTTTTAAAATGAGTTGATGCCAAATACCTTTATTTTGTAAAAAAAAAACATTTTTAGGGCTCAGACACATGGGCGTTTAAACTGGATGAGTGCAATGCGAGAAATTCTCACATTGCACTCTGACTAATGTTAATAAATGAGTGAGAGCATATGAATGTTTGTGTTCATCTTTTTTCTCATCCAAATTCTGGATGAGAAAAAAGTTGCAACATACTGCGACTAGATCCGATTATCGTGCGAGTCTCGCCAATGTAAGTCAATGGGTGCGGCAACAAATTGCACAGCACACGGGCAAGCACACTCATAGCATGGGGATAGAATTTTTAACATGGTCTTTCCCATGCTGGAAAAAGTTAGAATACAATAGAAAGATAGGATAGATAGATAACAGGATAGCTAGTTCATCTTATCAGTCTCCCGCTGCTGTTTCCGGGGCAGCTCTTTAAGCGTCATGCATATTCATTGCACTAACCATCAATGGCCAATCACAGATGCTCACACTCTGTGAGAGTGTCTTTGCTTGGTTATTGCAATCAGACTGCATTCCCACAACCTGTACACTGTCTGTGCTTGGTTGTCTTTCGTGTATAGCAACTAACCTGCCATTATATGTATAAAATAAATAAATAATAGAGATGAGCGAGTACTAAAATGCTTGGGTGCTCGAAGCTCGGGCCAAGCATCTCAAGATACTCATGTACTCGGCTCAAGCACCGAGCCCAATGTTATGCTATGGGAGATCCGAGTATTTTTCTGGCATGACCCCCGGCAGCATGGATAAACCCTAAAAATGTCACAAAAGTATCAAAACAGTGCTCAAATGACATGGGAACAGCATGGGGGAAGACCCCTGTAAGCATTTCAGACTCCAAGGTCACTGATGTCAACAATGTTGTCAGAGTATTATACCACTTTTACGGACTGTCAAGAAAACGTTACAATATGAAACCAAAATGGATTTTCCTAGAGTAAATATTAAGGGCTCATACACACTTGTGAGACAGAGTTGGTGTATGTTAGTTTTTTTTGATTACATGAAAGAATTTTTTTTTTAAAATTGTGCGGCACTCCGATGCCCCTGGGAAGAGACGTACATGAAGGCCTCTTTAAATAATGTGCCCATTATAAGGAAGTGGGTCTTTTGCAGTATTGCCCTAGGCAGGGTTGCTAAAAATTGGGAGGCACCCTAATGCCCCTGGATAGAGAGGTGCATGAGGGCCTCTCTATATAATGTGCCCATTATAAGGAAGTGGGTCTTTTGTAGTATTGCCTTAGGCATGGCTGCCAAAAATTGGGAGGCACTTCAATGCCCCTGGATAGAGACGTGCATGAGGGCCCACTTAAATATGGTTCCCTTTGTTAGAAAGTGGCTCTATTCAAGCATTGCCCTTGGCAGGGCTGCCAAACATTGGGAGGCACTTCAATGCCCCTAGATAGAGAGGTGCATGAGGGCCTCTTTAAATAATGTGCCCATTATAAGGAAGTGGTTATTTTGTAGTATTGCCCTAGGCAGGGCTGCCACACATTGGGAGGCACTTCAATGCCCCTGGATAGAGATGTGGATGAGGGTCTACTTAAATATGGTTCCAATTATTAGGAAGTGGGTCTTCCATAGTTTTCCCTAGGAAGGGCTGCAAAGAATTGGGAGGCATTGCAATGCCCCTGGGAAGAAACATGGAGGAGAGCCTCTAAATATTGTTACCATTACAAAGGAGCGGATCTCCTGTACTTGTAATGCCCATTCTCTAAGTATGGACTAAAACATGTACCCCTGGGGGTATACGTGAAACTACTGTCTAACTTTTTAACGGTTAGGGTCATCATCATCATAAATATGATGTAAATAAATTATGTTTTTGTGGCATGATGGACCACGGTTGCACTGATCACATGATGGTGGCAGATAAGGAGAAGGAGGAACAATACAGCAAGTAGCCAAAGTCATGAACTGTGTACCCATGTGTGGGTGTGAGGAGGGGCATGGCAATTTACCAGCAAAAAAAATACAATGCCTTTGACTTTAGATAACGCTATCATTTGGTGGTGGTGTGGTGGGAAATCAGGCCCAATCCAACCCTTGTTCATCTTGATCAGAGTCAGCCTGTCCGCCTTCATTTACTATTTTTTGAGGCAGGAGGGGGTTGTAGCTCCCATTTGTATACGCCAAAACACTCAGTATACCCATCTCGGTGTTTGTGACTGACCGGTATACCTGCTGTAATTTAATTTCTAATCTGTCATCTCAGTGTCCAGCTAAAAACCATCTTTTGGACGCCTTCATTTAGCTGTATACAGGCAGCACACCATTGAAAATGCGCAAGGCCGGTGGCAAGGGACAAGGAACTGGACGTGATGGTGGTGCATGCAGAGGCTGAGGCCATGTGCAAGCTCGAATTGTGCTACGACAAACGCCCACATCATCTCACTCGACCTTCCTGTCCCAATTTGTAGGGGACCGCAGCAGTACACCACTATTAAACTCAGACCAGTGTCAACAGGTTGTTAGTTGGATAGCGGATAATGCTTCCAGTCAGTTTGGCACCACCACAAATACCCTGTCTTCCACACGGTCAAGTGTCAGTAGCCGTGAGACTGGTCCGCACATTCCACACCTTGATACTCCTTCCTCTCACCATGCTGAGTGCCCGGCCCCGGATATAACTGATCCCACACTTGGCCACTCTGAAGAGCTGTTCACTTATCCATTCGTAGATTCTGGCTTCTCGCCAGCTCCAGTTGAAGTGGGTCATGAGGAGATCGTATGTACCGATGCCAAAATATTTGAGCAGCCACGGTCTCACGAAGGCAACGGTGGGGACGTGTCTCAACAAGAGGTAGATGATGATGAGACACATTTTTTCTTAAAAAGCAAATATGTGTTAACGCATGCATTAACGAATGGTACCTATATATGTATGTATATGTTTCCCATAGGGCCCCATGTTAAAAAAAGTATGCGCTTTTTTACTGCACCCAAAAACGTTGCTAGCAGCGTTATTTGGATGCAGAGCAAAAATGCATGTTATTAAAAAACGCTGTGACACTTAAGTGCACCATCCGTTAACGGAATGCGTTTTTGGACTTAGAACAAAAAAGTAAAAAAATAACTGCCAAAAACGTTTCCAAGGCTTATGGATGACACTAGCCATTTTTTCACCTTTGAAAAGAGGGACAACTCTTCTGCTTTATTAGTGAATAGGGATGGGCGAATCCTAAACTACTCGGAATCGCTAGCCTCTGACGAGTCTGAGTCCAGCACTCGCTACTCGTTGCGAGTCTAGCGAGTCCAATGTAAATGAATGGGGAAGCGAGTATTGCAGCGATTCCTCTGCTGATGGACCCTATAAGGGGTCTGGCAGCAGAGGAAAAACCTGCAATTCCCCATTTTATTCTTTTAAAGCCAGCGGCAAAAAGCTGCTGGCTTTTAAAGAATAGTAAAAAAAAAAAAATGGATTGAACCGGGGGAGCAGGAGCAGGGACGCAGGACTCAGGCAGGGAAGCCGGCGGTGAAATTTGCTCACTGCCGCTTCCTCCTCTGAGTCCTGACCAGGGGTGGGCTTTGGGGAACGGGGGGGGTGTGAGTGCACCCGACCGGCCGGCTACTTACCGCTGCAGACTCGCTCCCCGCCTCTCTGCTTCTGCCTCCGGAGCTTCCCGAGCGGTGACAGAGCATTGAATAAATTAACTTCTGTCACCGCTCGGGGATCTCCGGAGGCAGAGAGAGTCGGGTTGACAGCAGGGTTCAGCTCAGGTCATAATGACCTGAGCTGAACCCTGACTGTTTAGTCAGTTCTCAGCTCTGCTACATCCCTGTGTGTCTAAGCACAGACAGGGATGTAGCAGAGCTGAGATTGCGTTTTGGACTACGTCAGACTGAAGAGGATTTTTTAAATAAAGATACAGTCCCTAATTGTGTTCTGTTTTATTTCTAATAAAATTATTTTTCTCGGTGTTGCATTTTTTTTTCTATTGATCACTGAAAATTCATGGCGGTCATGTCTAATATTGGCGTGACCACCGTACATTTCGGGCTTAGGGCCATCTGATAATACAAAGCTGGCCCTAACCCCTTTATTAGCCAGTGAGCCACCCGGCACCAGGGCCACTGGAAGAGCAGGGTTCAGGGCCAGAAGTTGGCGCTCCAATGAACTCGCCATCTTCTAGGGTGGCTGCGGGCTGCAATTTGCAGTGGGGGGTGCCCAGGAAGCTTGGGCCTCCCTGCACTGCGGATTCCAGCCCCCAGCTGCTTAGCTGTACCTGGCTGGACATAGAATTTGCGTGGAGCCCCACGCATTTTTTTTTTTATTATTTCATGAAATTCATGAAATAATAAAAAAAGGGGGCTCCCCTATATTCTTGTGTCCGGCCAGGTATATATAGGCACCTGGGGGTTGGGGGCAGCCCGTTGCTGCCGGCTGGATCTGACTGGTTGCAGAAATACGGCGAAGCCCACGTCAAATTTTTTTCTGAAATATCCATAAAACAATATAAATAAAAGGGACTGCATCTTTATTAACCCCTGGACTATGGTCGAGGGGTTAATAAAGATGCAGTCCCTTTTTAAGGATTGTTTTATTGATTTGTCAAAAAAAAAAAAAACTGACGTGGGCTTTGCCGTATTTCTGTAACCAGCTGGATCCAGCAGGCAGCGACGGGCTGCCCCCATCCCCCAGGTGCCTATTTGTACCTGGCCGGTCACAAGAATATAGGGGAGCCCCCTTTTTTTATTATTTCATGAATTTTATGAAATAATAAAAAAAAAATGCGTGTGGCTCCGCACAATTTCTATGTGCAGCCAGGTACAGCTAAGCAGCTGGGGGCTGGAATCCGCAGTGCAGGGAGGCCCAAGCTTTCTGGGCACCCCCCGCTGCTAATTGCAGCCCGCAGCCGCCCCAGAAGATGGCGCGTTCATTGAAGCGCCAACTTCTGGCGCTGAACCCCGCTCTTCCAGTGGCCCTGGTGCCGGGTGGCTCACTGGGTAATAAAGGGGTTAAGGCCAGCTTTGTATTATCAGCTGGCTCTAAGCCCGAAATTTATGGCAGTCATGCCAATATTAGACATGACCGCCATGAATTTCCAGTAATCAATAGAAAAAAAAACACAGAGAAAAATAATTTTATTAGAAATAAAACAGAACACAATTAGGGACTCCATCTTTATTTAAAAAATCCTCTTCCGTCCGACGTAGTCCAAAATGCAATCTCAGCTCTGCTACATCCCTGTCTGTGCTTAGACACACAGGGATGTAGCAGAGCTGAGAACTGACTAAACAGTCAGGGTTCAGCTCAGGTCATTATGACCTGAGCTGAACCCTGCTGTCAGCCCGACTGCCTTCGGAGATCCCCGAACGGTGACGGAAGTTAATTTATTCACTGCACTGTCACTGCTCGGGAATCTCCGGAGGCAGAAGCAGAGAGGCGGGGAGCGAGTCTGCGGCCGGCGGCGGTGGAGGCACCGGTAAGTAGCCGGCCGGTCCGGTGCACTCACACCCTTCCCCCCCCAAGCCCACCCCTGGTCAGGACTCAGAGGAGGAAGCGGCAGTGAGCAAATTTCACCGCCGGCTTCCCCGCCTGAGTCCGGCGTCCCTGCTCCTGGGGGTGGAGGGATGATGGACTCGTTACTGTGCGAGTAATAGCTTGGACACTCGCAGAGTACCGAGTCCTGTGATTCCACTATTACTCGCAGAGTAACGAGTCCTAGCGAGTAGCCCATCCCTATTAGTGAATAGATCCCTCAGAGGTTTCGCCTGAATCACATATTTCAGTAATGTAGCTGGAAAACCAAATGTAAGTGCTCAGCATAGAGCACAGGTCAAAGTTGAACTGATATAAATTGTTCTGTACCCAAACTGTCACCAATAGCATTCAGCTTACCCCATAAAAACAAGTCCCCACCAAGGTTCGTCAGTTCTTAACGTAAATATAGGGGATTCCACATTACAGGTAGCACAAAGGATCTGGAACAGAGCTATGGCTCCTTACCACCCAAGAAGAAAACCAGCAAACCTGCGCTCCCATATCCGAATGCTAACATCCCTTCTGAGCCGCACAATGTCTAAACCACAGTTAACATCCGCATGATTGGCATTGCAGTAGGGTGGGCTTCTCCAGAAGCATGAGCTGGGATCAAGGTATGAACACTACAATGCTCTGGGAACTACAAAAGCTTATTTGAAATTGTAATTCTGCAACATTCACTGCATTTGACTCCATGGGTATTTTCCAGATATGAAATTGTCACTCAGAGATGAATTTCCAGTGGGGTGTAATTTCCAAAATGTGGTCACTTGAGGGAGTTTCTGCTGTTTTGTCACTGAGGGGCCCTGCAAATGGAGTCTGCATACTATTTTAGGAAAATCTGTGCTTCAAATGGTGCTACTTCCCTCCTGTGCCCAGGGAAGGCCCAAAAAAGTACTGTACATTCATATGTGGGTTATTGTCATGTTCAGGAGAACTTGTGTAACACATTTGGGCTGTCATGTGTAGTCTGCTGTGTGGCTCCTTTAACTGCTCTGCAGTGGTTTAAATGTGTTTATTTCTGTAGGTTCCTTTAGGTATAATGTCAATAGTTGCTGCAGTAATTGCTATCCAAGGTATTAGCTGTTTGAGACTCCTCAGCCTCAGGTGAGCATTGCTTGTGTCTGGTGATGCATTTACTCCCTTAGTCTGGATGCTGTGCTGTTCACTGAAGCTTTCAGAAGCATATACTTTCCTTTGAGTCATCTTGATGGAGTTGCTGTTTATATCCCTGGGTGGAGGTGAGAGTGTGTTAGCCAAGGGCTGCTCAGTAGCAGGGCAAGGTTGGCAGACCAGGCATCCTCACTTTTAGAGGTATCTCTTGGAAAAGGCTCAGCTAGGGAGCCCAAGTCTACAGGGTCAGACAGTAATGACCAGAGGTCCAAATGAAATCCAGCAAGTCACAAAACAGTGAGAATGGCAGAAGGACCACAGCACAATTTTTACTGAGGAATATGAAGAAGGGTTTCATAAAAATATAGAAAATTTAAATACCTACCTGTCTTCTAGGTCTATAATACACATACACCCAGCTACTGTGGGCGTCAGTGCATTAGTTCCAGAGCCCCTCCAATGTAAAAGTAACAGCAAAAAGGATATCATTTACCTAAGAAAGATATACAAAATCAACAATAACTCACTAACACAGCAGCAAGCACAGTATAAATCAAGTGGGTGAACTTTATTTAGAAACTCTGGAATAATGTGCCAGCTCACAACTTAACAATTGTACCTTAGCACATAATTGTGTAAACACAACAGATATATGCAGATCTAAAGCTGGCTTCACAGCTGATGGCATGCAGACACAAACGCAGTAAAAATCAGGGTCATTTTTTGTGTCCACAGTGGAGAATGTCCGCCTGCGGACACATCACTATGGAGCCCGGGCAGCCAATCGGCGGTGTCCGGGGGCGGGCCGGAGGCGGAGATCAGCGGCGGAGATCTCCTCCTCCCGGCTGCCGGTAAGCTCCGGGACATGTCAGCAGGGTTAAACAGCTGATTTGACAGCTGTTTGAATCTCCCGCACCGACACCGAGAGGAGATGTCGGCGCGGGAAGATTCAAACAGCTGTCACATCAGCTGTTTCTCCCCGTCGACACACCGCTAGGAGATTACCGGTGGCAGGGAGGAGGAGATCATCAGAGGCTCCAGCTGATCTCCCGGTGGCCATCGGTGATCTCCTGTGACATCACCGGCGGCCACCGGGAGACATCTCAATGTGATCTGCAGCGTTCTCCTGCGGTGTCATGCAGAGGACACTGCGGATCCATTGAGATCAATGCATTTTTTGTGCACTTGTGGGCGTTTGCTGATAGAACAAGTGCCGCAAACGCACAAAAAAATGCTGCATTCTGCGTCTGGTGTGCGGTCGGAGGGCGCATAAATTATGCGCATCTGAACGCAAATGCGGCCAAACGCAGCCATACGCAGGCACATGCGTTCCCATGTTAAACATTGGAACGCATGTGCGCAAGCGTTTGGCTGCGTTTGGTACGCTGCGCTCCATACGCAAATGTGAAAGCAGCCTAAGCTAGTTGGATATCTGGGTATCTAAACTGATAGTACTGTGTGCTCTGCAGAATTCACCACATACCTCTGGATAGAAAGTGATAGAGGTGGGGTGCAGCCACCCAGACAATATATAATGTGGATGCAACAACACGGAAGTAAGTAAATCTGGAAGTAAGAAGAGAAAAGAACTTCCGTATAAGAAGTGTGCAACCAGTTATTTATGCAAACAGTCATTTTTATTGTATACATAGACAGCAACAGGAACCCACTAAATTTAGAAACATTTAAAAACAATGGGTCCAGGCCACTCATACACCTGTGTACATTACGTCAACACACAAAAGGGTATACACATAATCTGTGTAGACGGGAATAGTATAGTATGAGTTAAGACACCATATCTGACAGTTTTCAATACCCCCAAAACCTGGATTTGAAGATTTAGCTTACAATAAATATTTAAGGCGTGGGGATGTCAGGAGAAGAGCTCAACCAAGGGTAGGCAGATACCTCATAGTGACCCCTATGAATGAATCAGTAGTTCATATCAGGGCTTGTATAGGATTAATACTCAGATGAAACATAGTAACAGAGAGGATAAAATGCAAACACCATCATAGTGATCAGATGAGGGGACTAGAAACTCAATCAGACTATGACTATAATAGTATACAAGAGCAGAATCTATTATATAATTGCGAATGGGTTTTTTGCCCCTTCTGAGTCCACTCTCGCTGCGAGTCAGCGTGGTCATGTGGATACGCCCGAAGCATTGGCCGCGCAGCGGCCATTGCGAGCAGTTCTAAGGCGACTCGCTATGCCCGCGCAGCGGGCATGGCGAGTCGCCTTAGCAGCGCGAAGCATTGGCCGCGAAGCGGCCATTGCGAGTCAGAGACTCGCTCTTCTAGAATCCCGATGCATGTGCATCGGGCACCCAGCTAGTGCAATTATAAGTGCAAATAGTCATAGGGATGAATGTCCCTGAATCACTGGCATTCAAAATCACCCCTGTATAATAAACAGCAATTCTAAATAAATCCCAACAGTATAAGAGTTAAACAACCTATAGCAAATAGTGCAATGAACATAGAAACACAGGTGTGACCAATAAGAGGGTCACCGATTGGTTAGTATACGGTACCCAAGGCCCCTTTTTTGGTGGCAGAGGTGGACCTCCCGGCATGTAGAGTGACGGACAGGCCCCAGGCTTATCGCCGCTATGGCTTCGTCAGGCCTCTGGATAGAACTGGCTGAAGCCAATTCCTGGAATCTTTGGTGCCATAAACAACAACAAAAACAAAAAGGGTCTAGTATCTTGTTTGCATAAGGACAACTGCAGAGCCCACACAATGGGGATTTACAGTTCCGGAGTCTCCAGGAGTCAGAGTACATTCAGGGGATGACACTACACCATGCTTGCAATCCACCTCAGGATCCTCTCAATATGGATGACCAAGAATCCAGTCTCATCATTTGTACTAGTTCACAGTTGCCCTGGCAGCTCACAGCCAGCATCTTCATGGGAAAGATGTTGTTTGTCCTCTTGTAGGTCCTGGTTGCATGGACCATACAGTGCACAGTCTCTAGTCTGTCCAGCATGGACTTCCACAAAACTCTTCAAGACTCACACAAGTCTGCCATGCTCTGCACTGTCCTTTCATGTTCTTCCCTTCTGCATAACAACTCCCTCACTTTTTCAACCCCTGCCTTTGCAGTCAGGAAATCCCTGGAGTCTAGAGCCCTCAGTGCACTTCCCACATACACTGCTGCATGGGACTAAAGGGAAACTGTCACTACTCACAGTTCTTTGCATACTCTTACAAAACTAGCTTCTTTAAATCCCTTAGCCCACCTCTACCATTCTGCAACAACTCTGCTTGTGTGCTATTGCTACCCCTGTGAAACAGGCCTTTTTTTACCTTTTCCCATTGTCAAAATTGAAAATATGGAGTTAAAAAAACATTTTATTAGTAAAAATTTAATTATTTTTTCTTCACTGCCAAATAGTATACAATTTTGTTACACACCTGTGGTGGTAATATGCTCACTGCACCTGGAAATAAATTCAATGATGGGTGCAGTTTGTAAAATGTGATAAATTGTGGGGAATTTTTATGTTCTTAGGGGGTCTGGTAATGCAACATGGCTTCCCCATTCCATTCCAGCTAAATTTAAAATCCAATATGGCGCTAGCTCTATTCTGAGCTTTATACTGTACCTCAAAGGTAGTTGTCAATCACATAAAAGGTATCAGTGTACTTAAGTGGAATTCTAAAACAATTTTTATGGTGCATTTTCTCCAGCTACCCTTGTGAAAATACAAAATGTGGGGTTAAAACAACATTTTTGCAGGAAAAAGTGCTTTTTTTTTTCTTTTCATGGTCAACATTCTAAAATTCTGTGAAGCACTTGAGGGTTCAAGGTGCACATCATATCTAGATAAGTTCCTTGAGGTTTCTAGCCTCCAAAATGGAGTCCTTTGTGGGGTTTCCATTGATTAGGCACATCAGGCATTGTCCAATTGCAATGTGGTATCCGCTAACAATTCCAGCTAATTATCAGCTTGAAAAGTCAACTTGTGCTCCTTTCCTACTGAGGCCTGCCGTGTGCCTAAACAGTAGTTTTCCACCATATATGGAGTACTCAGGCGAAGTTGCACAACAAACTGCTTGTGCACTTTTCTTTGTTACCCTTGTGAAAATACAAAATTTGAAGCTAAAAGAACATATTTTGTGGGAAAAATGAGTTTTTTTATTTTCACGGCTCAACATTTTAAAATTCTGTGAAACACCTGAAGGTTCAAGGTGCTCACTACACATCCATATAAGTTCTTTGAGGGATCTAGTTTCCAAAATAAGGTCACTTGTGGGAGGTTTCCTCTGTTTAGCCATATCAAGGTTGTCTCCAAATACGAAATTGTGTCCTCAAAAAACATTTTTATGGAGAAGATGTGAAAAAAAAATTTCACAGCTCAATATTTTGACATTCTGTGATGCATCTGAAGGTTCAAGGTGCTCACCACACATCTCAATAAGTTCCTTGAGGGGTGTAGTTTCCAAAATTGGCTGGGGTCAAACTTGCGTCTGCCCCAGCTTCTGACGGCTCCGCTGAAAACTTAGAAGGTTTCAGCAGAAGCGGGCAACCCTGGCGGCCGGTGCTGCCCCATAACAACCCGCAGTGTTCCTTGACAGCGGCCACACACAAAGCTGAATGATGGTCGCTTTTCAGGAGCACACAGGAGATGACATCGTTTTCCTGTGCGCTCCTGAAAAGTGGCCGCCCAGCAGCTCTGTGTGCGGCCGCTGTCAAGATACACTGCGAGTTGCTGTGGGGCAGCGTTCTCCAGAAGCACATAGCATTAACGGCATGCGCTTCTGGAGAAAATTTCTAAGTATTAAGCGCAGCCCAGTAAAATCTGTTAATAACGGTAGTGTGACCCCAGCCATTGGGTCAATTATGGGGATTTCCACTGTGTAGGCAGCTCAGGTGCTCTCCATATGTGACATTACATCCGTTAATGATTCAAGCCAATTTTGCGTTTGAAAAGTCAAGCTGCCACATTTAAAGTACAATATAATTATATAGAAAATTTAAATAACAAAAAAGATGATGTGGGGGCCTCTTTATTTTGCTATCTCGCCAAGATAAAGCACACAGCTGCAGGCTGTAGACTCCAGCTGTCGGCTTTATCTACACTGGGTATAAAAATATGGGGGACCGCTAACCATTTTTAAAAATTATTTAAATGAATAATTTTAAAAAATGCAAAAAGACACCAAAAAAATTCATCAAAAACGTGTAAAAACCATGTTTTGGTGTATTTTTCTGCCAAAAGATGCAGATGAACATTTTGAAGTCAATACATTCAGTTTTGTGACAAAACTGTTCTACAAGATGCATCAAAAATGCGTCAAAACCTGAGGTACAGCTAGGGTACTGTAGGTAGCGCCTGCTGTGACCTCAGGTGAACTCAATGATATCACAACCACTATCACAGCTAAATTCAATAGTGTGTTCCTGAGGCAACAGTGATAGGTTGTGTTTTTTAATTTGATTGAGCAATGCGATTTCAGATGGATCATCGTCGTGGGACGTCACATGCAATTGATTACCCCAGGCCTCCTGAGGTATTTTGGGGCATAATAAATTGAAGAAAGAGTGTTTTTTATGTTTGTTTGTTTGAATAAAGGTAATTTCTCCATGTTTTGAGTTTATTTTTATTCACTTAAGCGATTAATAATGGGGGGGGTGTAATTGACAAATCACAGTTCTCATTAACTCCTTATGTTACCCCAGAGTATTTCCTGAAGAAGAAGTGGGGACTCACTTTGAAGCATGAAGAATAAACCACCATAAGCTCTAATACCTTCTCTAGATCATATCATTTGGCAGCAACACAAATTTTATAGCACTTTTTCTCCGATGCTCTGTATCCTTGTATTGCCTTCGTGCATGTGTTAACGCTTTCATTTGGTTGTCACAACCTGACCAGATGAGATGTTTTTTTGCTTCTCTTCTAACCCCTTGTGTGCTGGGTAAGGCTCTATTGTACTTCTCTTTTCAGTTTATTGCAGGGTATTACAGCAGCTTAGGTATCCACAGTTATGGCAATGAACAACTAAGGGTGCGTGCACACGGTCCGGAGGAGCTGCGTGTCGGACGCAGCTCCTCCGGACCTGAGGGAAGCCGCTGGTGGCCGCAGGGAGATTGCAGCTGCCCTGTACTCAATGTGTGTGGCGAGTGCAGGGCGGCTTCTCCCTGCAGTCACCCGATGGGAGCCGCTTCCGACTCCGCAGTATGAAATGAACATGCTGCGGAGGAGCGGACTCCCGGCCACCCGCACCGCAGCTCCAAACATGCTGTGGACGGGTTACGCATAGTGAGGATGGGATTTCTTGAAATCCCATCCACTATGCTTATACTGTACTACGCAGCGTTTTGGACGCAGCGGCAAGACACTGCGTCCAAAACGCTGCGTACACTGATCGTGTGCATGCACCCTAAGTGTCAATATATGAGTAGTTGTATCCATAGATACCTAAGCTACTGCAATGTTCTGCACATGAGGTAAGAGACATAGTTAATCAGGAGAACTGTACTACATTCCTAATTGGAGTTATTTGCTAATAGTATTATTATTACACCTACTACATATTGAGATAGAATCCTAGAGATGGGAATATCCCTTTAGGGAATGCTCATAGAAATCAAGGTAGTACCTTATTTTTCATGGCAGATATTTCTCTGGTTTATTTCCCTATGTGTATTCTTGATGGTACCTTTACACGCGGCAACATTTCTAGGGTGTCAACAGGTAACTTACTGGTTGCAGTGAAATCAAGGAGACAAGGTTCTATCTTGTTGCTGTGTACAAATGGAATAATGTCTCCATGATTTCACTGCAACCTGTAAGTTACCTGTTGACACCCTAGAAATGTTGCCGCGTGTAAAGGTACCATTACAGTTTATTGTGTTACTTTTTACTTTGACTGACTCTTTAAGGTTCTTTATATTAAAATCACATTTTTCCGTTGGCTTAAAGCTTAATTTTATTTTAATATGCAATTTAGGTTCCAGGAAAAATTAATATCAATTTTCTAGTTATGCATTCAGAATAGTTACTTGTGCTTGCATGCTAGCAATCACTGGAATTTGTTTGATAGAAATCTTTAATTAAAATGTTAAGCTATTATATAGAACAATATGTATTCCAGTCAATCTACTGACTGCTTTAAGATCAAATAATGACGAAATCCACTGCAATTTACATTTAAAAACATTATGTATTTATGATAATTGATGTGACATTATGTTTTTTACTAAAGTAGTTGGAAACCAAATGGAAACATGATTACTAAGAGTTGGACAGAATTGTTTCCAGTAATTTGTGTTACGTCATTGAATGAACATGAGCAATATTCTATTAATATTGTGCTGACTAAAGAAGTAAGCACCAAGATATGAGAAAACAACAATCTGTATGCACCTCACAAATTAGAATGCAGAATTTCAAATAGGTAGGAATACTATTGATATTTGATGGTTTCCATATTCATATTTTGTTTGAATGCAGGGCAGCCTAAGCCGGAATGTCGTCCTGTGCAAAGTTACCCTTTGGTGCCCCCACCCGGTTGATTTTTTTACCCAGTTCACAAAACACATCTCATACAATGAATTACAGCATTCTTTGCATAGTTTTTTTCTTAACATGAAATGAAGCCTCACATGAGTTGTACTATTAAATTTCTCCAAATATGTTACGTGGAATCTGCACCTCAAATTCACATGAATTCACAATCCATCTCATCTGAAGTCATCCTTAATAGAGTATTTTCATGTATATTTATGCCATATCCATGCATAGTACATGGGGATCTCATGGATAGGATCCACATATATTTGGAGAATGAAGCGCTGCTGCTTTTCATGGAGGGACCGTATACACTGTGTTCCAAATTATTATGCAAATGTTCTTTTTTTTTCTGATTTTCCTAATTGGTCGGTGCAAATGACAGTCAGTGTAATAAAAGTCATCACCCGTTAGAGTATACATCAAATTTTATTGAAGATACCTCCCAATGATAACAGTATAATCTTCAAAATTAAAAAAACCTCTAAATGAACTGTTCCAAATTATTACGCATAGTAGAGTTTCTAAACATTTGATATGTTTGAAAGAACTGAAAATGCTCATTTGTTGAATTTGCAGCATTAGGAGGTCACATTTACAGAAATAAAAAGCTATTTAACTCCAAAACATCTTAACAGGTCAAGTTACATGTTAACATAGGAACTCTACTTTGATATCACCTTCACAATTCTAGCATCCATTGATATTGTGAGTTTCTGGAGAGTTTCTGCTTGTATTTCTTTGTCAGAATAGCCTTCCAGAGCTGCTGTTCTGATGTGAACTGCCTCCCACCCTCATAGATCTTTTGCTTGATTATACTCCTAAGGTTCTCTATAGGGTTGAGGTCAGGGGTAGATGGTGGCCACACCATGAGTTTATCTCCTTTTATGCCCATAGCAGCCAATGCCACAGAGTTATTCTTTGTAGCATGAGATGGTGCATTGACATGCATGAGGATGATTTAGCTCCTAAAGGCACGTTTTTTGCCTTTTGTACCATGGAAGAAAGTTCTCAGTCGGAAACTCTATCTACGTTGCAGAGGTCATTTTCACGATTCACCGAATGGGACTTAAAAACAGAGATTAAACTCACCAAAAAATACAATATTAAACAGACATGTCGCAGAAAGCATGTGGTTAGGACTGGTAAGCGTGAGGGCCCTTGACGGTGGGTTACCGCCTTACGTATTTTGGCCAAAATACCCACAAACACCTCACATTTTCATCTTTAGTTGTTTTATTGCCCTTTTTTTTATCTGCAGTTTGAGGCTGGGCCCTCTGGGGGGCGTCTGTCATTTTGTGAGGCATGTAATCAGTGCGGAGCAGCCCGCCTGATCTAATAGAAGGGCGTGACCAATAGGCTGCTCTGACACTATGCCTTGCATGCACCGTGAGTGTCAGAGCCCTATGGTAACCTCGTGTCTTTAGATGCCACCATTCACCTCCCTGACAGCATGGTCGGACGCTGGTGCCACAACCGCCCCCACTGTGGGTTGCAGGTGATTGAGTACCGGCATACAGACACCTGTGTTGCCTCTCAGGGGAGCTGGCAGCTGCTGCTAAGTGCAATGGGTATTTACCTGGCAAATTATTGGTGAGTTTAATCTCTGTTTTTAGTCCTATTCGGTGAATCATACAATATTAAACAGACAAGTCACAGAAGGCATGTGGTTAGGACTGGTAAGCATGAGGGCCCTTGACGGTGGGTCACAGGCTTACGTATTTTGGCCAAAATACCCACAAACACCTCACATTTTCATCTTTAGTGTTTTATTGCCCTTTTTTTATCTGCAGTTTGAGGCTGGGCCCTCTGGGGGGCGTCTGTCATTTTGTGAGGCATGTAATCAGTGCGGAGCAGCCCGCCTGATCTAATAGAAGGGCATTACCAATAGGCTGCTCTGACACTATGCCTTGCATGCAACGTGAGTGGCAGAGCCCTATGGTAACCTCGTGTCTTTAGATGCCACCATTCACCTCCCTGACAGCATGGTCGGACGCTGGTGCCACAACCGCCCCCACTGTGGGTTGCAGGTGATTGAGTACCGGCATACAGACACCTGTGTTGCCTCTCAGGGGAGCTGGCAGCTGCTGCTAAGTGCAATGGGTATTTACCTGGCAAATTTTTGGTGAGAGGTCATTTTCACACCTTCAGGAACCTTAAAGGTGCCTACCAGCTTTTTCCCAATGATTTCAGCCTAAAACATGACTCCTCCACCTCTTTGCTGCCGTCGCAGCCTTGTTGGGACGTGGTGGCATCCACCAACCATCCATTACTTTATTCATCTGGACCATCCAGGGTTGCTCGGCACTCATCAGTAAACAAGACTGTTTGAAAATTAGTCTTCATGTATATCTGGACCCACTGAAACTTTTTCTGCTTGTGAGCACTGTTTAGGGGTAGCCGAATAGTAGGTTTATGCACCACAGCAAGCCTTTGAAGCATCCTACACCTTGAGGTTCGAGGGACTCCAGAGGCACCAGCAGCTTCAAATATCTGTTTCTTGGTTTGTAAGGCCTTTTTAGCAGCTGCTCTCTTAATCTGATGAACTTGCCTGGCAGAATCCTTCCTCATTCTGCCTTTATGTGCACGAACATGTCTGTGCTCAGAATCAGCCACAAATCTCTTCACAATACGATCATCACGTTTAAGTTTTCATGCAATATCAAATGTTTTCATCCCTTGTCCAAGGCATTGCACTATTTGTTGCTTTTCGGCAGCAGAGACATCCTTTTTCTTTTCCATGTTACTTGAAAACTGTGGCCTGCGTAATATTGTGGAACACCCAGTTTTCCTTTTATTGGGCTCACCTGCCAAACTAATTATCACAGATATCTGAGATTGATTTCAATGATCCAAAGAACCCTGAGACACAATACCATCAATGGGTTTAATTGAAAAAAAAAAATAAAAATAAAACCCCATGACACATAAAACCAATTTGCATAATAATTTGGAACACAGTGTAAATTCCAATACACATGGAAGGGAGTTCTACCATCTCTTGAGAGCCATGCAGTTCATTGCCCCATTAGTGAAATCCACACCTACTATACAAATCCTGTGGCTATGCCATAAATGTACAGGATGAGAATGTCAGAAAATGTACAATGTAGCTGGCGGCTTGCGCTGAGTATACTCAGAACTAAAAAGGCTACTATAACAGATACTAAAGGGGATTATACGAAATTAGAAAAACAGGTCTGCCTTCTGCATAATAACTTGTCCTTGGGTTACATATGGTGCTGTCTCTTAGGCTGATTTCACATTAACGTATTTTTCAATCCGAGGGCATGCAGTAAAATCCTGCATGCCCTCGGATTCCCACGCAATGACAAACTTGATGCTCCTGCACCCCATGCAGGAGCATCCATTTGCATATTTTATCAGGATCCAGAGGATGGTAAATAACATGCTACCTAGGGTGTGTGTCATTTAGAACTGCATTCTGCACATGCTCTGTTAATGCACAGTTCATAGAACATGGACCAGAAGTCCGGATCCACTGGGATCTGGACATCTAGTTGATTCCTTGTCCATAGGCCCCCATTGAGATTTCACACATGGTGCCCTGGATCCGTGTTGACCCAGGGCTTCACTTTTTGTTTTACGAAGACCAAAATCACACCAAGATGCAGATTTTTTCTCTGTGAAAAATATTGTGAACATGTGGATCCAGGGCAAACTGGACACAACTAGATGGACATGCAAGTGTCTTCGGCAGAATTGAAAGTCAATGGGGCCAAAAACTGATGCATGTGCATCCAGTTTAAGCTGGATACACACGGATGGCAAAAACACTAGTGGGAAACCAGCCTCAGCTCCTCTGATTTGAACAGACTAAGGTGCAGCACAACAAACACAACATGAGGACAGGGGTTGCTGTTTATGGAAGACCTCCTTCATATATTGTAACTTTATTGATCTGTCTGAGCTCACACCAGTTGGAAATGCTGCAAATCATTTTATGGAAAATCTAATAAACAAATCCAAGCTGAAACATATGATAATAGCATAGGCTTGACCCAGATTTCTTTGCAAGTTATGAAAAGAAAAAAATATTGATTTAGAAATCCACAGAAAAATATGCAATACATAATACATACCTTAGCTGCAACAGATCTTGAGACTAAATACCTAATCTGCTGCGGAACATCACAATACAAACCTCAGCTGCTACAGAATCTCATAACACAAACCTCAGCTGCTGTAGAACCTTAAAGTAGAGACCTCAACTGCTGTAGAACATCATAATACACCCATCAGTTTCTGAAAAACCACATAAGACACCTCAGCTGCTGCAGAATAGCATAATACACACCTCGGCTGTTGCTGAACATAATACACACCTCACCTTCTGCAGAACAGCATGATATACCCCTCACCTGCTGCATAATAGCTAGTCCTCAGCTGCTGCCGAACCTAATACAACACACTTCAGCTGCTTCAAAACATCATAATGGGAGCCATGAAGCAATTAGAGCAGGGGCGTCATGGGATTGGGGACCCCTCAGTTTTAAATATAGGAACGTTTTTGCTATAGTTAAAGGTGTTTTAGTTATCCTAAGGTCAAACATACAGTCTGCCTTGAGGATTTGCATTGGCGTGGATATCTTCAATGTGGGTTTGGCCAATTCGGTGGAGAGTTGGCTGCGAGGCGTTATTGGGGGGGCCTCTCTTTGATCGGCCGTTTGGGTAAAGTTACTTAGAGCCGGTTGGTTAGTGGTAGTTTAGCCAAGTCTCCGGCTAACTACATATTGATTATTCATTATTTATTTATTTATCTATTGGTTTAAATTATTGGTAACTCTAAATAAACGCCTCACGGCCAGCTTTGCCATTAGAAGTTTGTGTTTATTGTGTGAAAGGTATTAGTATGGGTAATGGGTTCTACAATCCCATGGGAGCCACGAAGCAATTAGAGCAGGGGTGTCACGGGATTGGAGACCCCTCAGTTTTAAATATAGGAACGTTTTAGTTATCCTAAGGTCAAACATACAGTCTGCCTTGAGGATTTGCATATTGTTATGGTAACAGAGGCTGTGGCTGCTGATTGGCTAAGCCGTCTGAGGTAACTGCGACGTGATTGGCCGTAGTTAAAGCGGGAAGCCTGAAAATTTATATCACCTCACAGAGTCTCTGGGCAGCATTCAGCTGGTCAGCTGCCAGAGGAGAAGCAGCTATGGAACAGCTCTTGCAGCAGTTTCGGGAGAAAGTGGCTGGAGAAGGCGGTTTGGACTGGCTGAGGGAGTGTTTAGCCACGGAGCCGGTGAGAGTAACAGCGGGCGGCGATTTACCGGTGGCTGGTGAGAACGTGGTAGCGGTATCTGCCGATGGAGCTGCTGGTGACGGGGAAACAGCAAGAGCTCCTAGGAAGAGGAAAACCCGGGAGATATATTCGCCGCCAAGGCCCAATGCACGGAGGAGCGGCACACTGAAGACATCGGCGCTTAGGAGCCAGGGACGGCCGGTGAGTCCACGAAGACAAGCTGAGGCGCTGCGGGATGTTAGCGCGCGTGCCCGGTATTACGAGGAGGTCGAGGATGTTGCAGCGACCACTAGCGGGCGCAAGGCTACGAGCCAGAAGAAGCAGAAGATCTTGGGCAGGAAGGAGGATGGCGGTCATAGACGGGGCAGCCCCGGGTCGGTGAGGAGGAGTGAGTGTGAACCGGGTCCGAGCGCAGGTGAATGGGGGCTGGCCTCCGGCATGCATAATCAATCAGACAGGATACAGCACGACCTGGCGCAGAGCTGCAGCAAGCCTGGGAGTCGGTGAGAGCTTCTAGTGAAGAGGAGGACCTCGCAGCTCCACAGCTAGTCGAGCTGGGGGAGGCGTTGGAGCAGCAGATGGGACGCAGCCAGAGCCTTGGTCATCTGCCTTGACAGGGTGAGATTGGATTCAGGACTGGGGAGGGAGGGGTTACAGTTCCTAATGTATTTCAAGCTATGGTTCAGAGAGAGGTTCGGCAGGCATTGGCTCAACAGTCTGCTTTGGTTACTTCCCTAGGAAGTATAGGGGGTGGACAACTGCCTGTGTCTGCTGCTTTATTTAAAGAAGCTATGACGTGCCAGGTTTCCCCATTGGGGTTTCATTTGGCTCAGGGAGTGAAAGAAAAAATTTGACAACAGGAGTATTTAGAGATTTTTTTTTCTCTTGCCATCCTTTAAAATGCCTAGCGCTGTGTCTATAGAGAAACCTGATAATGCGGATGACAAAAAGAATTCCTTTAAATCTTTTTACAACTGGCTGCAGGCGTTTGCCATTGTTTCAGCAGTGATGGGAGAGAGGAAGCCGCAGCTGTGTACTGGCTTATTCCAACATATGGATATTATATTGGAGGCTTATAGGCACTTTGGTGGATCTGCTTGGTTGATCTACGATGAATGCTTCCGTCAGAAGATGGCGGTTCACGCTAATGTTATTTGGGGCGTGAAGGATGTTGGTCTCTGGATCAATTTGATGATCCCCCAGAGACAGGCTTCCGTTAAGCCGACCACTGCATCTTCCAATAAGCGTGGGGTGTGCTTCTCGTTTAATGATGCGGGGTGTAAGTGGCCCAACTCGTGCCGTTTTCGGCACGAGTGCTCTTTTTGGGGAGGAGCACACTCAGCGACCAAGTGCTTTAAGAAGTTGGGGATTGTGCCGGGGAGTGCGCCTAGGGAAGTTGCTGGAAAAGGGGCGGACCCCGGTGAGTCTACCCGCAATGCAGCCGTGGTTAGACAAGTACCCCGATCGGGAGAAGGCGGTGCTAATCACTAATGGCTTCGCCAATGGGTTTTTTTGTGCCGGAGTTCGATGGCAAAGGTTGTTCTGTTTATGATAATTTGCGTTCGGTTGGTTTGCATGAAGATGCAGTGGAGGATTATATATCGAAGGAATTGTCTTTGGGATGTTTCGCAGGCCCATTTGCTCGCCCCCCCATTTCAGGATTTTCGGGTATCACCGCTGGGCGTGGTGCCTAAGAAGGAATTTAACTCCTTTAGGGTGATTCATCACCTGTCGTACCCAAAAAGGTCATCGTTGAATGATTCGGTAGCGGGTGTTCAGGCTGATGTTGCTTATACTTCTTTCGATGCAGCGGTATCTATATTACTTCGTTTTGGCCATGGTTGTTTGATGGCCAAAGCAGATGTGAAATCTGCTTTTCGTTTGCTTCCTGTGGACCCTAAAGGTTTTTGTTCATTGGGTTTCCACTTCGGTGGTAATTTTTATTTTGATAAATGTTTGCCAATGGGCTTCTTCTTTTTTTGCAATGGGTGACAGTACAGCAGGGCCCGGTGGGAGGCATGATCCATTACTTGGATGACTATCTGTTTGTGGGCCCTCCTGGAAACCTGGATTGTGATCTTTTAATGGACACGTTTTGCAGGATAATGTATGAGTTTGGGGTGCCACTAGCTTTGGATAAGACGGTTTTTTCCATGTACGGTTTTAGAATTTCTAGGGATTACTTTGGATTCGTCAAGGATGGAGTTACATTTATCAGATGATAAAGTATATAAGTTGAAATCTGAGATTTATGGGGTTGTGCAGGCGGACAAAGTGACTGTAAAGGTTTTACAGTCGCTGTTGGGCAGGCTTAATTTTTCTTTAAAGATCATGCCAATGGCCAGGGTTTTCTCTAGGCGTTTATATGAGTCGGTAGCTGGATTTTCTTCGCCTCATATGCATGTTAGGGTAACTAAAGTGATGAAGGACGATTTGTCAATATGGTTGCAGTTTTTGGAATCCTTCAATGGGTGTTGTTGTATACAAGCTCCATTTGTGAGAATTTCGTCTTTGCAGCTGACAGTGTTATCAATTTGGAAAGATGGATTTGTGGTTTCTTGCGGTGAGCAATGGACATGGGGTACTTGGCCGAGCCGTTTTATACTCCAGGTGGATAGGATTTTTGGTAAAATCTTTACTGTACTGTTGTCCGTACATTTGTGGGGTTCCGTTTGGCAGGATAAACGGGTATTGATCCAATCTAGCGACAAAGGAGTTGTTATGGCTTTGAATTTGTTATCCTCCAAGTCACCGAAAGTTAGTAAGCTTTTGAGATCTTTGGTGTTACTGTGCTTACAGAGTAATATATGGCTGAAAGCATAACTGGTGGAGGTGGATTACAATCGTTTAGATGATCTTCTTTTTCATCAGGATTGGACGGCGCTTCATTCCGAATTCCCTTACTTCGATCGGGAAGGGATACCTTGACCGCGGGAAGTATGGACGTTGATTCCAGAGTAATGTCGGATTACATCCGGGCATCGGTTGCTCCTGGAACATGGGCCACTTATTCGTCTGCTTGGTGTGATTGGTGCACATTTTGTGCGTCAATAGGAGTGGATGTGGAGTCGGTGGACGCCAGCATCACGTTGCAATTTTTGCAAGGTATGGTTTTGAAGAATTGTAGTTATTCTAAAATTCATAAGGCCTTGGCCGGTATTTCTTTTTTTCTCAAGTTAAGAGGGAAATGTTCATTATTGGGTTTATTTCCGGTAGCTCAGTTCTTGAAAGGTTTTAAAAGACAGCATGTGCAACCAGATACTAGAAGGCCGGTTACACCAGGCCTCTTAGCACGACTGTTGGATTGGTGCAATGGGCTTGCTATAGTAATTATGAAACTTTATTATTTCGAGCCAGTTTTGTGTTGGCATTTTTTGGAGCCTTTCGAATTTCGGAGTTGGTGGCTAGGAGTAAAAAGAGTGAAGGGGGTCTGCAGTTGCGCGACATTACATTGTCGGGCGATTGTATGACCCTGTAACTGAGGAGATCAAAGACTGACCAAAATGGTAAAGGGAATTCGATTAAGTTGCATTCGCTTCCAGGGTCGGAGTTATGCCCCCTGCATCATTTATCAGCATTTTTTACAGTAAGGTCCGGTTGGCAAGGCTCCCTTTTAGTGCATGAAGATGGTTCAGTTTTGACCGTTTATCAGTTTTCTTCAGTATTTCGGGCCTGCTTACAGAGACTGGGTTTAGCAGGGTACCGTTTCTCGTCACATTCTTTTCGTATAGGTGCGGCCACTGAGGCCGCCTGTCTGGGGCTATCGGATGAGAGAATTAGACAGATCGGGAGGTGGCGTTCAGATAGGGTGAAATTGTATATTCGCCCGTCTTTGTGTATTTGATTTGTTTTTCTTTTCTTAGGTATGTTTAATGTTTGGATTATCGGACATTCGTTCGTGTTTTGGGCTCAGAAGAGGACGGATGAGCGAAGTGGATTTTCGAGCTGTCCGTTCGTTATGGAGAATGTCCGATTATGGTGGTATGGTGTTAGGGGTATGCAATGGGACTCGTTATGTGGTTCATTAGTTCAGCTATCTACTAGTTTTCCCCCTCCTGATATGATAATTATCCATCTGGCGGGGAATGATATCGGCAAGGTTCGGACCCTGGACCTTTTATGGCAAATGAAACACGATTTGAAAGTGATTCATTTTATGTTTCCTTCAAGTCGGATAGTATTTTCTGAGATTGTTCCTCGTCTGATATGGGATTGTCGGAATTTGAAGTTCTTTGAGGCTATTAGGAAGCGAGTTAATAGGGTTTTAGAGCGATTTTTGCCAGCGGTGGGAGGTTTTTCGATACGGCATCGGGAGCTGGAAGGCTTCGTTCATGGGTTGTATAGACGGGATGGTGTCCATTTGTCACCGATAGGCGTGGATATCTTCAATGTGGGTTTGGCCAATTCGGTGGAGAGTTGGCTGCGAGGCGTTATTGGGGGGGGCCTCTCTTTGATCGGCCGTTTGGGTAAAGTTACTCAGAGCCGGTTGGTTAGTGGTAGTTTAGCCAAGTCTCCGGCTAACTACATATTGATTATTCATTATTTATTTATTTATCTATTGGTTTAAATTATTGGTAACTCTAAATAAACGCCTCACGGCCAGCTTTGCCATTAGAAGTTTGTGTTTATTGTGTGAAAGGTATTAGTATGGGTAATGGGTTCTACAATCCCATGGGAGCCACGAAGCAATTAGAGCAGGGGCGTCATGGGATTGGGGACCCCTCAGTTTTAAATATAGGAACGTTTTAGTTATCCTAAGGTCAAACATACAGTCTGCCTTGAGGATTTGCATATTGTTATGGTAACAGAGGCTGTGGCTGCTGATTGGCTAAGCCGTCTGAGGTAACTGCGACGTGATTGGCCGTAGTTAAAGCGGGAAGCCTGAAAATTTATATCACCTCACAGAGTCTCTGGGCAGCATTCGGCTGGTCAGCTGCCAGAGGAGAAGCACCCACCCGCCCAGCCCGGGGTTAGATGGATCAAGTCGTTTGGTGTTTATTTGAGGGTAAAGTTACTCAGAGCCGGTTGGTTAGTGGTAGTTTAGCCAAGTCTCCAGCTAACTACATATTGATTATTCATTATTTATTTATTTATCTATTGGTTTAAATTATTGGTAACTCTAAATAAACGCCTCACGGCCAGCTTTGCCATTAGAGGTTTGTGTTTATTGTGTGAAAGGTATTAGTATGGGTAATGGGTTCTACAATCCCATGCACTTTAGCTAGTGCAGAACCCCATACTACACACCTCAACTGCTGCAGAACAGTGTAATACACCTCAGCTGGTATTCTTGCATTTGGAAATGTTACTGTTTACGTAAACCTTATCACAAGCGACCACTTTATACATTCATCTTGCTTACATCATAAAAACATACAAGCAGAGAGGACTAAAACTCTGAATCTTAAAAATGCAGTTTGAACATGTTGAAGACTGCATTCCTAGACACTGACTGTGAGCACCTACCATCAAAAAGTGATAGAGATGCCAATGATAAATGGGTGCTCTTTAACCCCTTCATGACCTTGGACGTATGGGTATATTCAAGGCCGCTTATTTCCCTTTGCTGCAAGCTCAAACGCTGAGCTTGCATCATTCCCTGAACATGTCTGCTGATTTGATCAGCTGATATGTGCAGTTTACAGATGCGGGTGGATTAGCGATCAGCTCGCAGCTGTTAACCTCTTATATTGCACTGTCAAACACTGACTGGGCAGTCTAAAGTGAAGGGATTGTGCTGGTGTATTGCCATGACAGCCCGCAGTCCTGCAAACACTCCCTATGCTGTCATTACTCACTTCGTGTGGCTGCCTGGCGAGTGCCTGCATTTACAGAAAAGTAATCATTTGTGCTGTTCAGAGCTGCAGATCATCTCAGTTCTGCACAGCAGAAATAATCGACTGTGCAGTGTTGAGGCGTCCTAAGGAGCCACCTAAAATAAAATAAAGTGAAAAAAAGATTTTTAAAAATATTTTAAAAAAAGCCACAAAAGTTCAAATCACTCCACTCTTTTGTCCCACTGAAAATAAAATAAAAAGTACATATTTGGTATCGCCACGTCCTGAAATGCCCAATCTATCAAAATATAAAATCAGTTCATCAGATCTGTAAAGTACATATTGAAAAAAAGGCAAAGCACCAGCAACTTTGCAAAATAAGGCAATCAAAATATTGCATCTACACCAAAATTAAATTTTTAGAAACGTCAGCTCAAGGCGCAAAAAATAAGCCATCACACAGCCCCAGATCCCAAAAAGTGTGAAGGCTACAGTTCACAGAAAATGCCACCAAAAGTGCAATTCTTTTTTTTTTCTTTACATACTTACGAATTTTTTTTCACCACTTCAATAAAAGTTAAAGTACACGTTTGGTGTCTATGAACTCGCACAGACCAGGGGAATCATAATGTACATTATATGGTAAAATCGTGTAATTCAATAGTACAACTCGTCCTGCAAAAAAGAAGCCCTCATATGTTTAAGACATAAAATCAAAAAGTTATGGCTGTTGGAAAAAGTAGAGGAGGAAAAAACAAACATGAAAAATGCAAAATCACCCAAGGGAAGAGTTAAAGGGACTATGTCAGCTCAGAATGACTGTTCAGACCAAGTACAGATGCTCGTGCATCATGGCAGAGCTAACTATTTAAGTGCATCTTCCCACCTGCTTGTTTCCCTCCACCTCTATTTTGATTAAGGCCAGCTTCACACCACTTTTTTTCTCTGTCAGGTTCTGTCCGGAGTATTGCAAGATGCATCGGACAGAACCTGATAGCCCCGGACAAACAGAACCGGAGGGCAAATATGCCCTCCAATCCTGTTTTGTGCCAGAATCAGCAGTTGCTGCTGTCCAGTGCTGAAGTATTAGCACAACAGTTTGCAGAGGAGCTGGCCGTGTTGCTGACATTTCAGCCATCGAGCTCTCCAGGTGCTGAAATTCAGCGATGGCTGCTTTTAACAGCCACCAGTCTTTCAGCACCCGCCGTCCGGGAACCAGTCTAATTTTATGTCGGATCTGGCGCGATCCGGCGCCCATAGACTCCCATACTACCGTTTTTTTCAGATTTTTGCATCGGACACAAAAATGATGCAGACTCTGGTTTTGTGTCTGATGCAAAAAATCGGACAAAACCGGATCCTCCCGGAAAACCAGCAAACCGGATGCCAAATAGGCACAATCAAGCGCCAAAGAAATATGTGGGGGTAAAAACCGGATCCTGGTCTGTCCGGTTCCTACCGGACAGACCTGGACGACAAAAACCGTGGTGTGAAGCCTGCCTAACAGCTCTGGCTTATAGATCCAAAAAAAGGAAGGAGATAAGTGGAAAACAAGCAGGTGGGAAGATATATGTAAATGATTGGCCCGGCAATGAGGCACCGAGCATCTATACTTGCTTAGAACAGTCATTCTATGCTGGCAGTCCTTTAAGGGTGGCTTTACACTGCGCTCAGGTCCGGTCCGGGGCTGTCAGGGGTGAACCTGACAGCCCCGGACCGGATCAGCACACAGAACCGGAGGGCTAATATGCCCTCCGGTCCAGTGTGCATCCTGCCGCATCTGCCACTGCTGATTATTCAGGACCGCGGCTGGCAGGGAGCTAGCTGCGGTCCTGAATTATAACAGCGGCGTGCAGCCGCCGGTATCCGGTTCCCAGATCCTCCCGGATCGGAGCAATCCGGCCCCATGGGTCCCATGTTAAGGGAGTGCCGGATTGCCCCGGAAGGATCTGGGGGAATCCGGGAGGATCCGGGGGAATCCAGGAGATGAGAATTAGATGCAAATTGGTCTCCCCGGACACAAAAACGTTGCATGCAACGTTTTTGGATCCGGGAGAAAAATCCCACTTCTCCCGGATTCTTCCGGCGAGATGGCAGCCAGATGGCAGATAACTGCCATCCGGCTCCATCCGGCCCCATAGTATCCTATGGGGCCAAAATCCGGTCCAGGGCTGTCACCCCTGACAGCCCCGAACCGGACCTGATCGCAGTGTGAAGCCACCCTAAGTCTACATTGGTTAATTAGACTGAAAAAGTATTTTCAGAAATGTAACATATGTATGAATGAAACAAATGAAACGCCACATGGATTATCCTTTTTAGGCTGACCATTGAAATTAAATAGGGCGTTTATAACATATAAATCTGTGAGGTCAGATCTAGCACTTGAAAAATCTAAAGAGCTGAATACATTGTTTAAAAAATGTATCAAATCAGCTAAAACAGTAAATGAATGGCAGGTAGCTAAAAAAACCAAAGCAAATCCCAAGAGATTCTTCAATCACTTTACAACTAGGCCAATTTCTGTTTATTATCTATCGTTTTTTTTTCCAGAGCCATAACTTCTTTATTTTTCTGTCCATGTATACGCTTCAAGGCTTTATTTTTGTGGAATTTTAGTAGTGAATAAAAAATCTGATGTTTGAAAGAAAAACACTGCTTTTTGTCATGTTGCCATTCCCTGAGACCCATAACAATTTACATTTTTGCTCAATGGTAATTTGTGAGTGACTATTTTTTGGGGAAAGACTATAGTTTTATTGATTCCATTTTGAGATAGATATAACATTTTGATAACTTGTTACAGCATTTTCTGTCACCTCAAATATTTAATGGTAGTGTTTTTTTTTTTTATTTTGTTTATGTTTATCGTGTTCACTGAATGGGTTAATTATGTTTATTCTTTGTTAGATTAGAATTTTCTGAATGCAATGGTACCACATGTATGCTTTTTTATTAATATCTTTATTTTTATTGGGGAAAATGTTGATTTGCTTCAATCTCAGCCACAAGCAGGGTTTCAAGAGGGTTCCGTAATGACAAGCATAGAGGTTCTTCAGCAGACCCTCCACTGTCAAAGCAAACCATCAACGCTCTGAGATCACGGGCACGCAGATGCACATTCCCATATTGGCACACTTATAGTACTGCTGACAGGGGCATTTCTCAGGTTAATAATAATGGGTAGAGCTCAGCTCTCACTGCGATTAGGAGAGACAGGTCTTGGCTGAAACACACAGTGATCACCTCCAATGTATAAAGCATGCTCATCTCGTTAGTTGGCTAGGGACACCTGTTACCGAGTTAGCCATATGTGTATGGTGCATTAAGTGAAAGGTTTAAAAAAAGATCAAGAGAAAGCAGACTTATCAAATGGGTTCTTTGTCTCTGTATAAACCATATAAAGAGAGAGAGGTGGGTGTGGTCGATCACAGTGGTTTAAGTATGACATCTCATACATTCAGTTACCGTATATACTCGTGTATAAGCCAACCCGTGTATAAGCCGACCCCCCTACTTTTGCCCCCAAAATCTGGGAAAACCTATTGACTCGTGTATAAGCCGAGGGTGGACCCCAGCACAGGTATACAGCCCCCAGCAGTGTGGTATACAGCAGCCTCCCCAGTGGTATATACAGGCCCCAGCAGTGTTACAGCAGCCTCCCCAGTGGTATATACAGCAGCAGCCCCAGTGGTAGTATACAGCAGCCCCAGCAGCTCCAGAGGTATACACAGCAGCCCCAGTGGTAGTATACAGCAGCCCCAGTGGTAGTATACAGCAGCCCCAGTGGTAGTATACAGTAGCCCCAGTGGTAGTATACAGCAGCCCCTGTGGTAGTATACAGCAGCCTCAGTGGTAGTATACTGCAGCCCCAGAGGTATAAACAGCCCCAGTGGTAGTATACAGCAGCCCCAGAGGTATATACAGCAGCCCCAGTGGTAGTATACAGCAGCCCCAGTGGTAGTATACAGCAGCCCCAGAGGTATATACAGCCCCAGTGGTAGTATACAGCAGCCCCAGAGGTATATACAGCCCCAGTGGTAGTATACAGCCGCTCGCCCGCCACTCCCATCAGTATACAGGCCCCCCCATCAGGATCCAGGGCCCCCCCTCCTTGCTCCGCAAAACCTGCAAAGGAAAATCATTATACTTATCACTTTCCTATCGCTGCCGGACCACCGCTGCCATCGCGATCCCTGTCTTCTTCCGGCTTCCTGTGGTCGAGGAAGGAGCTCGGGAGGAGGCTCCGAAACGCGTCGGAAAATAAAGGCTGTAGCTGTACCAGACATTCCCGTGTCTGTGTTTCTTTGGTCTCGGAGCAGCAGCGCGGACACCGAAGCACTTTGTCCAAGAATCTACATCACGACCACGGTCACCGTTGAGAGTGCGGTCCCTGCAGCAGCTGCTTTGTACGCTATTCTACCAGTTGTGGGTTTCACAACTGCTAAAGGTGAGCAATTCCACATCGACAAGTGAAAGTGTTTAAATGAGATAAGACCCTACATGCGCATTCTTTCTTTCTTACAACTGGATTCTGACCTTGTTGCATATCAGGCCTATTGCGGATAGTGTGGTCCTACTCCAGTTTACATATGTAGACAAAGTATTCTCCCCTGTGGGCTGCTCCGGTTCTGCTGGTGAAGCACCCTTTGCCCCTTGGGGTGTTGAGGAATATCACATCCTCCAGAGCAGGCATGTCTTGGGGTGGATGCATCATGTCTTTAAACTGCAGACTTAATGAATATGGTAGCACAGTGTAGCTGCATTGTACTGCAATCCAAAGATAGCACCAGCCTACGTGGTGAAGTGTCTTTCCTTTGCTTATGAGCCCACTTCTTCCAGCGCAGGGACCAAATAACTTACAGGATATTATTGTTTATCCAATTTTGTTGCCTGGCTCCTCATTAACTCTTCCATGGGATGGGCTGCAGAAGGCACCTGACTTACAAATCCCATTCCCCTTGCTACAGGTAACATTTAACCTTGACGTTGGATGGAGTGATTATTGAAGCCTGACATGTTTGGATGAGGAATACAAAAAAGAAAATAGTTTATATTTAGCTCATGACCAATTTATCTGGAATGCTGAATAAGGCTAGGGTCACACATAGCAATCCATTTTTTGTAGTGTTTTCCATGACCAATCCGTTTTTTTTTTTGGTGCTTTTTGAGCCTCCTGTGCCCCTGAACATTTTTGGACTTAGTCATTTTTTTGCCAAAAAGTGCTAGAAAAAAATGGATCCATTTTATAAGGCACCAAAAAAAACAGATCCGTTTTTCCATAGGGCCCCATGTAAAAAAAATTGATCTGGTTTAAAATGGCCCCCAAAAACGTTGGGAGCAACATTTTTGGGTAAAAAACGTTCCTAGCAATGTTTTCAGGTGCAGAAAAACACGGATAGGGTGTTTATTACATATAATCCGTTTTTCTATCAATTTTTGGAAAAAAATAAAACTAAAAATGATGCCAAAAATGGAATAAGGGCTTATGTGTGACCCTAGCCTAAGGCTCGTGGGCAGCATTGCATTGACAGGTCCAAGATTAATGATACATAAAGCACACTTGTGCACATGCCAAAAATTTGTATTCTAAATGTATGGATTGAAATGAAATAAAGAGGATTGCACATTTTCAAGAAGCAATATTCATAGTATGATGTTTCATGACAGTGAACAGACCTATAAGACCATGTATGTTAACAATATAATGGACATATGTGGGATGGGCGAGTATACTCGCTACTATTCGGAACTCGCCGAATAGTAGCGGTATTCGTGTACTCGCTACTCGCCGAGCAAATTAAGATTACTCGGGAGTAGCAATTACCGAGTACTTTTGCAGTGTATCAATAGATACACTGCAAAAGTCCTGTAAAAGAGAGGAAAAGTGGTTAAAAAATAAAAAAATCGGATACTCACCTTAACCGACGGCTGTACCGGGACCGGCCGATCCACATCTATTCATGACTTTTCACTCTCTCAGCCAATCAGATAGCTGGGAGAGATCTGGCCAATCAGATGCCGCCACGTCACAATCACGTGATCGCTAGCAGCCACCTGATTGGCCAGATGGTAAGGTCCTCTCAGGTACACCGAGGACCTTTCCATCTGGCCAATCAGGTGGTCGCTAGCGATTACATCATTGTGACTTGGCGTCATCTGATTGGCTGAGAGAGTGAAAGGTCCTTTAACATGAATAGATGTGCATCGGCCGGTCCCGGTACAGCCGTCGGTTAAGGTGAGTATCCGATTTTTTTATTTTTTAACCACTTTTCCTCTCTTTTACAAGACTTTTGCAGTGTATCTATTGATACACTGCAAAAGTACTCGGAATCGCTATACTTGCAATGAGTAGCGAGTACCGAGACCTACTCGTTGCGGGTATAGCGATTCCGAATAGTACGGTACTCGCCCATCCCGAGACATATGCTATTTTTATCTGAATTACTATCAAACACGTGTAGAAGAGGTGGTATTGCACTCTGCTGACCCTCTGCAATAGTAAAGTTTGATCTCTCTAAAAAATATTTATAAAAATATACCGTATATACTCGTGTTTAAGCCGACCCGTGTATAAGCCGACCCCCCTACTTTTGCCCCCAAAATCTTGGAAAACCTATTGACTTGTGTATAAGCCGAGGGTGGACCCCAGCACAGGTATACAGCCCCCAGCAGTGTGGTATACAGGCCCCCCCAGTGGTATACAGGCCTCCCCAGTGGTAGTATACAGCCCCCAGCAGTGTGGTATACAGCAGCCTCCCCAGTGGTATATACAGGCCCCAGCAGTGTTACAGCAGCCTCCCCAGTGGTATATACAGCAGCAGCCCCAGTGGTAGTATACAGCAGCCCCAGCAGCTCCAGAGGTATACACAGCAGCCCCAGTGGTAGTATACAGCAGCCCCAGTGGTAGTATACAGCAGCCCCAGTGGTAGTATACAGCAGTCCCAGTGGTAGTATACAGCAGCCCCAGCAGCCCCAGTGGTAGTATACAGCAGCCCCAGTGGTAGTATACAGCAGCCCCAGAGGTATATTCAGCAGCCCCAGTGGTAGTATACAGCAGCCCCAGCAGCCCCAAAGGTATATAGAGCAGCCCCAGTGGTAGTATACAGCAGCCCCAGAGGTATATACTGCAGCAGCCCGCCACCCTCACCAGTATACAGGCCCCCCCCATTAGTATCCAGGGCCCCCCTTGCTCCGGAAACCTGTAAAGTAAAATCATTATACTTATCACTGTCCTGTCGCCGCCGTCCCCGCAGCTGCCATCGCGATCCTCCGTCTTCATCCAGCGTCTTCCGGCTTCCTCCTGTGGCGCAGACAATGACGTCATTGCCTGCGCCGACCAGAGGAAGCCGGAAGAAGACGGATGAAGCCGGAGGATCGCGATGGCAGCGGCGGGGACGGCGGCGACAGGACAGTGATAAGTATAATGATTTTACTTTACAGGTTTCCGGAGCAAGGGGGGGCCCTGGATACTAATGGGGCGGCCTGTATACTGATGCGGGTTGCCGGCGGGCTGCTGCAGTATATGACTCGCGTATAAGCCGAGGGGGGTACTTTTCAGCCCAATTTTTGGGCTGAAAAACTCAGCTTATACGCGAGTATATACGGTATATAAAAACAGATACACACCTGACCCTCTGCAAAAAAAAATCATTAAAAAAAGATAATAATAATAATTAAAAAATAAATAGTCAAATAAAAATGTATTAGAAACAAAAACAAATATTAAACTCTCTTAAATTGATATTTAAGGACATTTTAAGGTTCCTGAACTTCACAGCTCTTGCCACATCCGACACTGTTCCAAAAATTCACACCCTGCAGGTGTCTTAACAACTGCAAACTCAAGAAAGCTTACAAAATTATTTTAATGCTCCATTAAATTGTACAGGTTGAAAGAAAATGATAGACCGATGACTCGGAACACTCCTAGCCTTTAGGATAGGTGTTGTTCCAAGGCAGCAGGTCTTCAGGTGAGTGTTTTAGCCCCAAAGATCAGGAAACTTTAATGGTAACTTCACACGCCGCAATCTCGCCTGAGAATCCTAAAGGCGATATGTTGCCCGAAGCAATCGCCGTGAAATTGCCTCACAGTTGCAGCGTATGATTGGGGAATTTCGCTGTGATAAATCGCCTCTCGCCTGTCGCCTGATTCCTGAGCACTGTTCTGAAATCAGCCTCAATCATGAAGGCAATATTTCCATGTTGTGGCGTGTGATAAGGCGATAGTCATGGAATCAGCGTCGCCTATAATTTCTCGTAAGTGTGCCACAGCGTGATGTAGTCCGCGCCCCATCTGCGATGATTGGTGGTGGCTACTGTGTTCCCATTGGCTGTCAGTTCACAGGGCATCATATTTGAAAAGCTGTCTATTCAGCAACACACACATCTTCAATGGCGTCATGTATTATACAGCCTTCCAGAGCAGGCTGACCAATCATAACGCTGTTGCGTTGTCCAATGAGCGCATATGGGGCGCTGTGTAAACCACTTTGGCACGCCTATCTCCTCGCAGTGCTGACCATGTATGCCCACATTGCCTTTGGGATTGCGGCATGTGAAGCGGCGAGGGAATTCCACCGGATTGGTTCCACTGAGGATGAGGCGAATTCCGGGGCGACACATCGCCTTTCTTTCAGGGCGAGATTGCGGCGTGTAATATGGCCATTGGTGATTTGAGGCGAGCATTAAAAATGTGCACGCGCACTTTAGATCGCCTCATATCGCCAGCCGATATTGCGGTGTGTGAAGGTACCATTAGAGCCATTTTAAAATTTCAAACTTTTTCCGAAACAAAGCCATGTTTGCCATTTTGCTGGTGAATTGCTCGGGTTTCTGATCACGAAACAAATCTGCAATATTCGTGCCGAATTTGAAATTGGTGAGCATGTTCGGGGAAAGTTCACTATTTCTACTACAAAGTTAACATTTGATATTGTGCTTTTAGGTGATATAAAGTGCATTTTAACCTCCAAACACTGTGTGTATTAGGGCATCTTAGGAGTTAAATTTTAGTCTCAATTTACCAGACTATATTCTCTCAGTATTTCACAGGCTTGTATAAATGTTATTAAGCAAACTTTAAGCATGCTTGAACATGCTTTTTGTTCAGCAATGGAATCTGTCATGATAAACATGCATACAGGTCGTGGAGGCTGAGTGTATTACCGTATACACTCGTGTATAAGCCGACCCGTGTATAAGCCGACCCCCCTACTTTTGCCCCCAAAACCTGGGAAAATCTATTGACTCGTGTATAAGCCGAGGGTGGACCCTAGCACAAGTATGCAGCCCCCAGCAGTGTGGTATACACCAGTCCCAGAGGTAGATACAGCAGCCCCAGTGGTAGTATACACGCAGCCCCAGTAGTATATACAGCCCCAGTGGTATATACAGCCCCAGTGGTAGTATAGATGCAGCCCTAGTAGTATATACAGCCCCAGTGGTAGTATAGACGCAGCCCTAGTAGTATATACAGCCCCAGTGGTAGTATATACAGCCCCAGTGGTAGTATACAGGGCCCCAGCAGTATATACAGCCCCAGTGGTTTATACAGCCCCAGTGGTAGTATACAGGGCCCCAGAGGTATATACAGCCCCAGTGGTAGTATACAGGGCCCCAGCAGTATATACAGCCCCAGTGGTTTATACAGCCCCAGTGGTAGTATACAGGGCCCCAGAGGTATATACAGCCCCAGTGGTAGTATACAGGGCCCCAGCAGTATATACAGCCCCAGTGGTTTATACAGCCCCAGTGGTAGTATACAGGGCCCCAGAGGTATATACAGCCCCAGTGGTAGTATACAGGGCCCCAGCAGTATATACAGCCCCAGTGGTTTATACAGCCCCAGTGGTAGTATACAGGGCCCCAGAGGTATATACAGCCCCAGTGGTAGTATACAGGGCCCCAGCAGTATTTACAGCCCCAGTGGTTTATACAGCCCCAGTGGTAGTATACACGGCCCCAGAGGTATATACAGCCCCAGTGGTAGTATACAGGGCCCCAGCAGTATATACAGCCCCAGTGGTTTATACAGCCCCAGTGGTAGTATACAGGGCCCCAGAGGTATATACAGCCCCAGTGGTAGTATACAGGGCCCCAGCAGTATATACAGCCCCAGTGGTTTATACAGCCCCAGTGGTAGTATACAGGGCCCCAGAGGTATATACAGCCCCAGTGGTAGTATATAGCAGCCCCAGTGGTAGTGTATACAGCCCCAGTAGTAGTGTATAGCAGCCCCAGCGGTAGTATACTGGCAGCCCCAGTAATGCAGGGCCCCCCCAGCCTGACTCCGGTCACCTGTAAAGCAAACTATACTTATCAGTGTCCCGCTGTCCGCGCCCGCTCGCCGGGAATGACGTCATTGCCTGCGACGAGCACAGAGACAGGAAGAAGACGCATGAAGATGGAGGATCGCGGACGGCAGCGGCGAGCGGGCGCGGACAGCGGGACACTGATAAGTATAGTTTGCTTTACAGGTGACCGGAGTCAGGCTGGGGGGGCCCTGCATTACTGGGGATGCGGGGGCTGCTGTATACCGATGTATACATCGGTATACAGCACTGACTCGCGTATAAGCCGAGGGGGGGTACTTTTCAGCCCAATTTTTGGGCTGAAAAACTCGGATTATGCGCGAGTATATACGGTACTTGTTTTCTTTGTAATTGCTGAATCCAGGTCTTTCTGTAGCTCTCCACAGGTTGATCTTGATTCTTGGACAATGCTTCTGATAATTCTTTTTACTTCTGTGTCTCAAATCTTACAGCGAGCACCTAGTCGTAGCCAGTTTTTGGTGAAATGATGTTCTTTTCAATTCCAGATCATGGCTCCAACAGTGTCTTCAGTAGTTTAGCATTTTCTGTAACCAATGCCATCAGTATCTTTTACAACACTAAAGCCCCCATCACACATAACGAGATCGTTACCGGGATCGTTGTAACATCACAGGTTTTGTGATGTAACAGCGATCTCGCTAATGATCTCACTAAGTGTAACACTTAGCAGAGATCAGGCCCCTGCTGTGAGATCATTACAAAGTGCTGTGGGTCATTTTTAGGTCGTTGGTCTCCCGCTGGTCAGCACGCATCGCTGCGTGTGACAGCGAGAGACCAACGATCAGCGATCTCACAGGCTGGTAACCATGTTAAACACCTGGTATCTAGGAAGCACGCTGCTTAGATAACCGGTGTTTATCATGGTTACCAGCGCTAAGCAGGGAGGACGCTGGTAACTATGATAAACAGCGGGTATTTAGGCAGCGTGTGCTGCTTAGATACCCGCTGTTTATCGTAGTTACTAACGATGTGGAGGTGGCTCCCTGGTCCCTGCTCACTGGGGTGATCTGCCTGTTTGAGAGCTCTCCAGCGGCCAGGTAATGACGCACCAACGATCGTTATCGTTGTCGGGATCGCTGGTGCGTCGTTGTGTGTAATGGGAGCTTAAGACTGCAAAGGTCTTGACACTGCTCACTGGTTTTACTCATCATGACATATTTCTTTTGCATCATGTTGGAAATGAGACAGTTTTTTATAAGCCATCAGTGGAACCAGCTGATATTATTGTTTAATAAGTAGCAGGATTGATTTCTAATTACTAATAACGTTTGGCTAAAGTCATGACTTTGCCTGGCTTTTTTGTACTTTTCTTTTTTCATGTATTCAATAATGGTGTGGACTGTATCATGCATTACAGTTGTATACATACCTCATCCATTTTATAACTTCCCATTCTTTGGTTGAAATTTAAACATGTGTCTTTTTCAACCGAATTACCTATATAAATGTTTTAAATATGCAAAGTGCTATGTTTTATTGTAATACATGAAATCTACTTGTGTTACTAAAATATTTAATAATACTTAAATTACTACAATCTTTGCAATAAACATGTCCATAGTAAAGTAAGTACTATAAATTATAAAAATCTATGCTTATGTCAAGGATTTTCTATTTTAACTAGTTGTAGCTGCATATTTTTCGGTTTGATGTTTTTTTCTCCTTTTACATACCGTAGCTGTTACAGCCTAATGGAGATTTTATTACAGTGCCTCTTATTTAATGCTATGGAAATGAGGCAATTGTTCTTCTTAAATACTTCCCCTTCTCTCTCAAATGCTCTTAGATTTTTAATTAATCAGCATGAAAATGCATAGTTTATAATCGGATAAACATAATCTCCTTCACAAACAATCTAAACAGAACCCTTAGGTATAACTTCATTTGCAAAAAGAATTGGGATAATTTATTGCAACTCCTTTAATTACAGAATGCAATTAAGGTATTTAATGTTTAATATTGCATTTTATTGGGATTCAGCTTGTGTTTTTCTACAAAACAAATGATAAAAAAAAAACAGTTCTGCTAACCTTGTTTTTAGACTTGTCCGAGATTGAAGTATGGAGTGCTTTGCACCTTCTATTTCATTTACTAGCTGATGATATTATATAAATGCAAATACAAAATTATGCACCTGTAAACCACGTTAAAAGCTATACACACAAGGCATAGACTGCAGCACATGGAGCTTTAATCATTGTATCCTAGTACAAAATCTCACAATATTCCAAATTATAAGGGATATGCAGCACTCAGCATCTGTAATAATATAATGGCCATTTTACACGTCCCGATATTGTCGTACAAGTTCGATAAAAAGTCACGTGGTTCGTGTGTTGGCGCCGATATCGTCCGTGCGTTGTATGGTATAAATGTCCAATTCGATGCAAGTACGATGCCAAAAAGGTATCGGGGAAGAATTATGCAGGCTCTCCAACTGGCCGATATTGGGTGGACGATCTGGCAGGATCGTGCAGTGTGACAGCCCACAATGATTTAGAGAACAGCTTTCCCTATTCTCTTCCATGTTAAATGGTCGTTCCCTGGTTCGCGTGTACAAGGGGGTGTATACATTGCAGTTGTGTTGCCTGCCAATATCTCTCTGTGTGACAGCTCCTATGCGATCTTGGATTTCAGCCAAAAACGTGTGCGCTCCCGTGCCATTGTATCCAATATCGAAATGATGTTGGGACGTGTAAAGTGGCCATAAGATTTATCAAACACTTCAACAGAAATTATTTATTTTGAGATTGCTTTTTGTGATATTTTGTGCTTCATATTAGTGGTACAAATATTTGTAAAAATATCAGAAGTTTGGTGAAAATTTAGAAAATGTCAAAGTTTATTTTTTATGCTCTTAAACCAGAGAGTTATGTCATACAAAATAGTTAATAAATAACATTTCTCATATGTCTTCTTTACATGAGCACACTTTTTGCAACATATTTTTTTTTATTAGGAATTTAGAATGGTTAAAATTTTAGCAGCAATCTGTCATTTTTTCAACAAATTTAAATATCAATTTTTTAGGGACAGCATCACATTTGAAGTGACTGTGAGAGGTCTATGTAAAAGATAATACCCCAAAGCGACACCAATGTAAAAACTGCACCCGACAGTCTGTTCAAAACCATATCTAAGAAGTTTATTAAACCTTTGGCTGCTTTCTAGAAACTAAAGCAATGTAGAAGGAATAAATACAAATTTTAATTTTTCCCACCAAAATGTTATTTTAACTCCGAATTATGCATTTTCACAAAAGCTACAGGAAAAAAATGCACCATACAATTTGTTGGGCAATTTCTCCTGAGTAGAGTTGAATGAATTTTCCCCAAACATGTCTGCCAATTTCGGATTCGGCATGAACATTGCGTATTCTGTTCATGATCCGAAACCCGAGCAATTTACCAAGAAATCGACGAACGCGGGTTTGTTCAGGAAAAAGTTTGAAATTTAAAATGGTCCTAAAACTTTCCCTGATTATTTGGGGCCAAAATGCTCACTGGGATTCTCGTTGCCTGGGAACAACATCTATCCTTAAGGTTAGGAGTGCTCTCAGCCATCAGATCCATTGTTTTCTTTCAACCTGCAGTATTTTTGGGAGATTTAAAATATTTTTTAAGCCTCCTGGAGTTTGCAGGTGTATTTGACACCTGTAGGGTGTGAATTTTGGAAAAGTGCTGGATGTGACATCAGCTGTGAAGTCCAGGAATCTTCCTATGTCCTTGAAACATCCATTTAAGGCTGGGGTCACACTTGGCATGAGTTTTTTTAGTTACTTAAAAAAACTCATGCGTTTTTGCATGCGTTTTTCCATGTCAGCATGTTTTTTAAGGTGTGTGATGGCACCCTGCGTTTTTGCATGCGTTTTTAAATCCGCACCAAAAAATAGTACATGCACTATTTTTTGGTGCCGTGTTAAAAACGCATGCGTTTTTTTAACATGGGCCCCTATGGAAAACGCATGCGTTTTTGGATGGTACTAAATGGTACTAATGTACCATACGTTTTTTCATGCGTTTTTGATGTCAGCTGATCACATAATTGCAAAAACGCACACAAAACGCATGGTACTGTTACACATGCGTTTTTGCAATTAAGACATGCGTTTTTGCTATTAGGGCATGCGTTTTTTAACATGGGGGCCTATGGGTGCGTTTTTACATGTTTTTTTTAAAAACGCAGGTCTCCAAAAAAGCATGAAAAAAACGCAAATGTGACCCCAGCCTAAGAGAGCTTAGTATTTTGTTTTTATATTTTTTTGGAACACTGTCATCAGAAGCCTTAGGAGAAAAGGAGAAAAGGAACCTGGGCCCCTGTACTGTCTTTCAGGCTAGGAGAACCCTGACTTTCCTTAATTCCATGGTAACCTTGATGGTAGAGAGGTCTGAATCTTCGACCTGTCCCTTTCGCCTATCCAGCCCTGAGATGAACCCCCAACCCCCATCCCAAGAGGAGAACCATAATAGAACCCACAGATATAGACAGACAGGGATAAAGCAAACAGCACTGCACGGCAAATACAATATGCGTGTAGGGAAAACTCAAATACAAACAAGGAATGAAAAAACAAAAAGGTGTATGTCACCAGACACCAAACAACAAGTAGCGTTTCAACAGCAACTCCAACACAGGACTGGTATGCAAGAGGCAAGCAAATGCTATAGTGGGCATCCAGGAATGTACTGAGCCATACTTAAAGGAAGAAAGCGTTCCAGCAGCCTCAATCTTCAACTAACACTAATCAAAAAGTTAACTTTTGCAAATAATAATAATAATAATAAAAAAACTTTATTTGTATAGCGCCAACATATTCCGCAGCGCTTTACAGTACAATGGTACATATAAGAAAAATATATGATACAGAATGGTAGGTAATACAGAACAGTAGTTACATACAATAAACATAGAATCAACGTAGGAAATACAATAAAACGGCAAAAAATAAAGGTGACCCTGCTCGAAGGAGCTTACAATGTAAGACGGGATGGGAACACAAAGTACAGGGGCTTATAACAATGAATATCTTATGTCTAAATGACTATTGTTAGGGAGAAGGATAGGCCGCCCTGAAGAGGTGTGTTTTTAGGGAGCTTCTGAAGCTATGCAAGTTGTGGATGGTCCTAACTTCTTGGGGTAGAGCATTCCAGAGGATTGGTGCAGCTTGAGAGAAGTCTTGGAGTCGGGAATGGGAGGTTCGGATTAATGCCGATGTTAGTGTGAGGTCGCATTCAGAGCGAATTGACGAGTGGGGCGGTAGACAGAGATGACGGTGGAGAGGTAAGGAGGTGCCGCCCCATGAATAGCTTTGTGGGTGACAACGAGCAATTTGAATTGGATTCTATAGTGTATGGGTAGCTAATGCAGTGACTGGCACAGAGCAGAAACATCTGAGTAACGGTTTGCTAGATAGGTGATCCTGGCTGCTGCATTGAGGATAGACTGGAGAGGGGAAAGCTTACTGCGGGGGAGGCCAGCTAATAAAGAATTACAGTAGTCAAGGCGGCAATGAATCAGGGTCACAGTTAGGGTTTTAGTTGTTTTCATGGTGAGGAAAGAGCGAATTCTGGAGATATTTTTCAGGTGCAAGCGACAGGAGCGGGTGAGAGATTGTATATATGGGGTGAAGGAGAGATCAGTGTCCATCATAACACTGAGACAGCGAGCCTGCTGACTGGGCGTTATCGTGGTGCCGCATACCGAGAGAGATGTCAGGTTTAGGGAGGTTGGCGGAGGGTGGGAGCAGAAGAAGTTCAGTTTTGGAAAGGTTGAGTTTCAGATAGAAAGCGGACATGATATTGGAGACTGCGGTTAGACAGTCATTGGTGTTCTGTATTAGAGCCGGAGTAAGGTCAGGGGAGGAAGTGTATAGTTGTGTGTCATCAGCATAGAGATTGTACTGGAAGCCAAATCTGCTGATGGTTTATCTGATCGGGGCTGTGTAGAGAGAGAAGAGAAAAGGTCCAAGGACTGAACCCTGAGGGACCCCAATAGTGAGGGGAAGAGGGGAGGAAGTGGAGCCAGAGAATGATACACTGAAAGAGCGGTCAGAAAGATAAAAAGAGAACCAGGAGAGAGCCGTGTCCTTGATGCCAATGGAGTGCAGCATAGAGAGTAGGAGATGGTGGTCAACAGTGTCAAAAGCTGCAGAGAGGTCAAGAAGGATAAGGAGAGAGTGGTCACCATTATGTTTTGCTGTCAGAAGGTCATTGGTCACTTTGATAAGGGCAGTTTCTGTAGAGTGTAAGGGGCGGAAGCCAGACTGCAATGGATCTAAAAGAGAGTGAGAGGCGAGGTAATGGGTGAGGCGGGTGTAGACCAGGCGCTCCAGGAGTTTTGAGATGAAGGGGAGATTGGAGAAAGGTCTGTAGTTATTTGTGCAGGATGGGTCAAGGAACGTTTTCTTTAGTAGTGGAGTAATAATAGAGTGTTTGAAGGAGGAGGGGAAGATGCCAGTAGAGAGGGAGAGATTGAAGATTGTGGTTAAGTGAGTGGTGACCAATGGAGAGAGGGTCTGTAGTAGGTGTGAGGGAATGGGGTCACTGGTGCATGTAGTGGGACATGAGGACGAGAGGAGCCTGGAGACTTCTTCTTCTGTGACTGGGTCAAAAATGGAGAGTGAGCCAGAGGGGATGTAGGGACAGATGGGAGTAGAAACACTTGAAGGTTGGGAGCTGATTCCTGATGGATGTTTTCTAATTTTTCTGTGAAGTAAGAGGCCAGATCATCAGCACAGAGGTCAGTGATAGGGGCCTGCACTTTCGGACTGAGGAGAGAGTGAAAGGTGTCAAAGAGTTTCTTTGAGTTGTTGCAAAGCTGAATATCAGTGAACTTACCACCGCTGACACTCTAACTCATGCTGCACATGAGGTCTAAGTCTGCACATCAGACTCCCCAGGTTAACAGAGTCTGAAACCGGCATGACAAATACTTTTTTATTTATTGATTATTGTTTTTATTATTATTATTATTATTATTATTATTAGGACTTAACCACTGGAATAAAATTGATTTTTGAACACACTAAGTGCTGCATGCCAAATGACATAAATCCATCAGCTGAATGTGTAGCATAGTAGTAATTTAACTGCCTTTAGACTTGGAGCCCCAGGTTCAATACCAGCACATTCCTTATTTTTTTTTATTTCGTACTTTACATATCATTTTATTTTTTTATTTAGAATCAATTATGCTGGTTAATACACAAGTTCAGACATATTTCACATTTAATATGTTATATTCTGATTATCATCCTGATGTGTTAAAAAAATATATAAGGCATGCTGTTTATTTACATGGTACATAGCCTAAGGAATAGACAACTTTTGGCCATATTTCACTGTTAATATTAAAAGTGAAATTTGACTGAACCAGCATAATTTATTTAAAAAAAATAAATAAATATTGTGGAGCTCTGTTTTCAAACCTGCCACTTTGAAGTGCTTAGTCCCAAGCTTAAACCACTGCTCTATTCAATAAGCTGACAAGAAATTATTTTCTTTAGATGAGGTGATTTTCTTTCAAAATACTAACCATACACACAGACTTCTCCGTGTAAGAAAATCACTTTGACTCTGATTTCTGACAAGTGGGCGGGGATTATCAATTATAATTTATTATTTATTGATTATCATTTATCAATTATCATTTATCAATTATCAATTTTCAATTATCATTTATTGATTATCGATTATGGATTATCAATTATAATTTATGAATTAGCAATTACCAATTAGCAGTTATCATTTATTAATTAGCAATTATCACTTATCATTTATCAATTATCATTTATCAGTCCTTAGTTATCATTTGTCATTAATCATTTATCAATTCTCAGTTGTCAGTTCTCAGACTGAGATATGACATTTCTCATAGTCATTTCTCAGGTATCTCACAGTATTTCTGATGTCTGACTTTGTGAAATGACCATGTCCTAAAATGAACACCGTATGGTAGACAGTGTGGTTGTTGTCAGATCTTGTTATAGCAAGCATTAGTAATCCCAATCATGGTTTAAGGATGCCAATAGGCTGACAAAGGCAGCAGTCACACTTTGCTAATTCCTAACATGCTGCTATCACTACTGACAGCAGTATAAGGGTGCCTTCACATTAGCGTTCCCCTCCGCAGCGTTCTGCGGAGGGGATCCGCAATGTGAACGCAGCAATGCAAGCCCCTATGTTTAGAATGGGAGCGCATGGTGCTGCACTTGACAGCGCATGACCGTGCGCACCCATTCACTCCCATATGTGATCAGTGCGCAGGCGGATGCGCTAGCGCTGCTGTTGTGCTTTGCAAACGCAGTCAAACGCAGTGAAGCGCAAATCTAACGCTATGCGGTAACACTGCCATAATATGCTATGGGCGAGCACATGCAAATGCAACCCCAAACGCAAGTGCAAAGTGGTGTTGAACGCATGTACTAGTCCTAGCGCACAGGAAATGTCACCACACACATTTCCTGTGTGCTAGAATTAGCGCATGCGTTCAAACGCAACCCCACTTTGCACTTGCAAAACGCAGCACAGCCTTAGATGTGAAATGGCCCATAGTGAAAGTAAAATGAAAGTCAGGATGAGAAAAAGGGGTGGGTACTTTTACATCTGAAAGACAAACTCACAGGAAAGTAATAAAAAAAACAAAAAAATCGTGGTCATGCTGCACATGTCAATCACCTGCTGCATAGGGCTAAATCCTGCTGGTGTCTTGCGCCAAGGGCTTGGGGTACTCGGATCTCAGGCGTACTGGTACGGGGATGTCACGGGTGATTGGTGCCCGAGTCCGTACCCCTGGTGACAAAATAAAAAGGAGGTAAATTTACAAGGATTAAAGTTATTGTCAGTCATGACGCCACCTGTAGGTCCGGTGACGGCACCAGCGCTGCTGGGACCTCTGGGGTGATGAGTGGCAGCAAGGTGTTGTAGCTCTCTACAGGAAGAGGAGGGTCCCTGCGGCTGTAGGATAATAGGGCAGCGCAGTTGGAATGGGGCTGCACAGTCTTTGCTGTGAGGGACAGGTCGAAGGAATGGACACTCACACAAGAAAGTCTTTCCGGTACCTTTACTGATGGTTCTCCAGGTACACATCCAAGGTTGAAGGGTGCACTTTGGGATCTCCACACTGAGTGAGGTATAGGCCTCCTTGTCCTGTCCCTTCTCTTGAGTCTGGCATGTGTGAAATCAGGCCTGATCTTTCTGCGTCCGTTACACCCATGTTGCTGCACTGAGGGCTCTCGCTTGGCTACCACTATCTCTCCCGTGGTTCCTGGCTCTCAAATGTGGGTGCTGCGGGTGTCCGGGAAGCTAAACCTCCGTGGTTTACGCGGTGCACTGATCTTAGGCCTAGCACGGCTCCGGAGACCAGTTTAGTTCAATCGGCTCTGAGCTGAACTTCACAGTTCTTCTGGCGACGCACATTCTGGCTACCCCGCCCTCAGCACCTGTATTTATAGTGGATCTGGCTTAACAACAAACAGTAGAGCTCCCCCTACAGGCCTGGAATGGAGAGTGTTGGGTGTATGTGAGTCTCAGATGTGGAAATCCCTTAGTGAACTAGTTGGTTCTGTGGCTTACCTGGCACCGGGCGCCACACTGGCTGGTTCCCTTTAAGTTTGTTATTTATGTAAAGATGAAATGGCAATATATTACTTGATATAATTCAGAGAACACAAAAACAAAACACACTCAGCCTTTTGGAAGTCAGAATACCCCCACCACACATTTAATGTGGGTGATACTTTCCAACTAAAAACATATGGAACTATCTACTGTGATATTTATTCTATATAGAGTACAAAGCAAATGAAATCCCCAAACAATTGTTTCATTTCACTATCCAGTGAACTTCATACTTAAAGAAATGCACTTCCGCCATCTGATTCTATTTATTTAATAGTCTACCTCATTATCCTTTTCTATATTTTCTGGAAATTAAAATGAAACCAAAATATTGTGCTTTTCTAGTCACCAAAGAAAATGTATCACATTAGACATTTTTATTTAACCCCTTAGTAGTGATGGTGCCTTAATAACCAGGCCAAAATGTTGAAATCTAACCAGTGACACTTTATAAGGTAACTAGATGGGGGCCCGATTCTAACGCATTGGGTATTCTATAATATGTATGTAGTTGACATACTGTGACTGACAGAACTTGTTCAGTCAACGTGAGTGAACTACATATATATATATATATATATAGCAGCGCTATGGTATATGGTGGTACATTACAGCACATGTATAGCAGCACTATAGTATATGGTGGTACATTACAGTACATGTATAGCAGCACTATAGTATATGGCGGTACATTACATTACATGTATAGCATCGCTATTGTATATGGCGGTACATTATAGTACATGTACTCACTATATATGTAGAGCCAGCTAAAGGGGTGCAATCATGCGGGGTCTTGCAATCATGCCAACTGTTTAAGTGCCGACTGTACAAGTGCAGTTACACCGGGCAGTTAAACGGGGCAGGAAACGGGTAAGTCATGCAAGACAAACAAACAGATATGCAATTTGTTCACTTGTACTGCAATTATGTATTCAGTATGTACTGACCTCTCACCCACCACTACAGCTCTCCTTCCCACTGCATTTGACCCACGCTACTCCCATCCCCCGCTCACCATCCACAATGTATCCCCTCCTTTGCACTCTCGCTCCCATCCTTCTCCATTTCCTGCTACCCCCGCTCATCCCTCCACCCAGCAACAAAGTACTTATCTCACCCTCCATTCTACCTAGCCACCTTACCCACTCCTCTGAACTATTCATGCACTTTCAATCCTCCATCTCCAATCAGGCACGGCCACCACGTAAACTCTCATGCTCCCACCTGCTAACCCTCTCCCTGCTCCTCCTACTCGCTGGCGACATTTCCCCTAATCCCGGCCCCCCCGCCACATCCCCACAGTCACCTGCACCCTACCCCCACGTCCCATCACCAACTCTCATAACCCCACCATCACCCAACCTCGCAACCTGACCAACCTTAGACCCATCCCCCCAGCCCCTGCTCCGCTAATCTCCCTGCCAGGCGCACTCTGGAACGCCCCGCTCAGTCTGTAATAAGCTCACAGACATCCATGAACTCTTTATTTCTAATAAACTTTCATTCCTTGGCATCACAGAGACCTGGCTCACCCCCTCCGACACAGCCTCCCCTGCTGCACTATCCTATGGCGGATTCAATCTCTCCCACACACCCCGCCCCTCTGACAAACATGGCGGAGGTGTCGGCATACTCCTATCCGACACCTGCTCCTTCGCCCCTATTCCACTACCCCCCTCTGTTACTCTCCCATCTTTCGAAGCCCACTCTGTCCGCATCTTCTCCCCCTGTAACCTCCAGCTAGCCGTCATCTACCGCCCCCCTGGATCCATCCCCACCTTCCTCGACCACTTCACCACCTGGCTACTTCATTTCCTCTCTACTGACATCCCCACCATCATTATGGGCGATTTCAATATCCCCATTGACACTGCCCACCCAACCGCCTCTCAACTTCTTTCCCTGACCTCCTCCTTCGGGCTCTCCCAATGGTCCTCCTCTGCCACCCACAAAGATGGCCACACGCTTGATCTCATCTTCACCCGTCTTTGCTCCCTTACTAATCTCACAAACTCAACCCTCATCCTGTCTGACCACAATCTGCTGACCTTGTCCTCCCTCACCTCCCCTACTACCTCACCTCCTCTCCGCAAACTTGATCATCCCCGCAGAAACCTAAAACACATTGATCTGCACTCACTCTCAGAATCCCTTCTCCCTCTCGCCAACATAACATCTATACGTGACACAGACACTGCCACCACCCTCTACAACACCACATTAACAAAGGCGCTCGACCTAGCAGCCCCCCTCACACACCACGCTCCACGCACTAATAGGCAGCCCTGGCACACCACGCTCACTAAAGACCTGAGACGGGCATCCAGGGTCGCCGAGAGGCGATGGAAAAAATCACGTTCCACTGAGCATTTTGCGCTGTTCAAACAGTCCCTCATCGCCTTCAAGACTGCACTTGCCACCGCCAAACAAACCTTCTTCTTATCCTTAATAACCTCCCTGTCCCACAATCCCAAGCAACTTTTCAAAACCTTCAATTCCTTACTCCGCCCGCCTGCTCCCCCTCCCTCTCCCCTTATCTCTGCAGAAGACTTTGCCTCCTTCTTCAAAGAAAAGATTGACAGAATCAGAGACAGCTTTGATCCACTGTCCCCACAGCCTCCCTTTCACCTATACTGCCCTCTACTTCCATCAACTGCTTCCCCCCTATAACTGAAGACCAGCTCTCCTCCCTCCTGTCAATATCACACCTCACCACCAGCGCCCAAGACCCGCTCCCATCCCACCTCATTCCCAACCTCACCTCCGTTATCATCCCAGCCCTAACTCATCTTTTCAACCTATCACTCACCACCGGCACCTTCCCCTCAGCCTTCAAACACGCCTTGATCACACCCATCCTCAAAAAACCCTCCCTCGATCCCACAACTGTCTCCAACTACCGCCCTATATCTCTCCTCCCTTTCGCCTCTAAACTACTTGAACAGCATGTCCACTCTGAGCTGTCCTCTCACCTCTCCTCCTGCTCCCTCTTTGACCGCCTGCAATCTGGCTTCCGACCCCTCCACTCCACTGAAACAGCCCTAACCAAAGTCACAAATGACCTACTGACTGCCAAAAGCAAGCGCCACTACTCTGTTCTCCTCCTCCTCGACCTGTCAGCCGCCTTCGACACTGTTGACCACTCCCTTCTACTTCAGATCCTGGAATCTCTTGGCATCACGGACCTTGCCCTCTCTTGGATCTCCTCATACTTAACGGACCGCACCTTCAGCGTCAACCACTCCCACACATCCTCCTCGCCCTACCCCCTATCTGTCGGGGTCCCCCAGGGCTCGGTTCTTGGACCATTACTGTTCTCAATCTACACTCTCGGTCTAGGGCAACTCATTGAGTCCCATGGCCTCCAATATCACCTCTACGCCGACGACACCCAAATCTACCTGTCTGGTCCTGACATCGCCTCCCTTCTATCCAAAATTCCACACTGCCTGTCCGCCATCTCATCCTTCTTCTCTGCTCGCTTCCTTAAGCTGAACATGGACAAAACAGAGTTCATAGTCTTCCCCCCAAGACGCTCCCCCTCACTACCTGACCTATCCATCATCGTCAACGACTGCTCTCTCTCTCCAGTCCCCCATGCTAAGTGCCTCGGGGTTATCCTTGACTCTTCCCTCTCCTTCAAGCCCCACATCCAGGCCCTCGCCACCTCCTGCCGACTCCAGCTCAAAAACATCTATAGGATTCGCACTTTCCTTGACCACGACACTGCTAAAACCCTTATTCACACTCTCATCATCTCCCGCCTCGATTACTGCAACCTCCTGCTCACCGGCCTCCCCAATACCTCCCTTGCACCTCTCCAATCTATCTTGAACTCCGCTGCCCGCCTAATCCATCTGTCTCCCCGCTACTCCCCTGCCTCCCCCCTCTGCCAAGCCCTTCACTGGCTCCCTACTTCCCAGAGATCCCGGTTTAAAACATTAACCATGACATACAAAGCCATTCACAACCTGTCCCCTCCATACATCTCTGACATGGTCTCCCGTTACCTACCCTCACGCAACCTGCGATCCTCCCAAGAGCTTCTCCTCTACTCCCCCCTCATCTCCTCTTCGCATAACCGCATACAGGATTTCTCCCGTGCTTCACCCAGACTCTGGAACTCACTGCCCCAACACATCAGACATTCTCCTACCCTGGGAACCTTCAAAAGAAGCCTGAAGACCCACCTGTTCCGCCAAGCCTACCACCTGCAATAAGACCCGGTCCACCACACCGCCTCATGACTGGAATTTCCCCCTCCCACTGTATCCCCACCCACCCCTCGTAGACTGTGAGCCTTTGTGGACAGGATTTCTCCCCTCTTGTATCTGTATGACCGAATTGTCAACACTTATTGTTACTTGTATTGTTACTATGTTATTTGTCCTAGTCTGCCCTTTTTAGCATGTAAAGCGCCTTGGAATATAATGGCGCTATATAAATAAATAATAATAATAATAATAATAATAATGTATAGCAGCAATATGGTGGTACATTACAGTACGTGTATAGCAGCACTATAGTAAATGGCGGTACATTACAGCACATGTATAGCAGCACTATAGTAAATGGCGATACATTACAGCACATGTATAGCAGCACTATAGTATATGGTGGTACATTATAGTACATGTATAGCAGCGCTATGGTATATGGCGGTACATTACAGTACATGTATAGCAGCACTATAGTATATGGCGGTACATTACAGTACATGTATAGCAGCACTATAGTATATTGTGGTACATTACAGTACATGTATAGCAGCACTATAGTATATGGTGGTACATTACAGTATATGTATAGCAGCGCTATGGTATATGGCGGTACATTACAGTACTTGTATAGCAGCACTATAGTATATGGCGGTACATTACAGTACATGTATAGCAGCACTATAGTATATGGCGGTACATTACAGTACATGTATAGCAGCACTATAGTATATTGTGGTACATTACAGTACATGTATAGCAGCACTATATTATATGGTGGTACATTACAGTACATGTATAGCAGCACTATAGTATATGGCGGTACATTACAGTACATGTATAGCAGCACTATGGTATATGGCGATACTCCGCTCCCCGCGGCCCCCCGCTCCTCCACAGTAAAAGTAATAAAATCCTCAGTGAGGATACTCACCTGTCCGCCGGCGCGCTCCACCTCTGTTTTCTAGGTCCTACAAGCCTTTAGGACCTGTCGTTGCCTGGGAAAGCGATCAGTTGATCGGTCACATGACCGCTAATAGCCGGGGGGGCAGGATGGTGATGGGGGGGAGGGGGGGCAGGATTGTGTCGGGGGGCAGGATTGTGTCGGAGGGTAGGATGGAGGTGGTGAGGGGGGCAGGATGGAGCGAGCGGGGCAGGATGGAACGAGCGGGGCAGGATGGAGCCAGAGGAGCAGGATGGAGCCGGAGGAGCAGTATGGAGCCGGAGGAGCAGGATGGTGGCAGGATTGTGGCGAGCGGGGCAGTATGGAGCCGGGGGGGGGCAGGATGGTGCCAGGGGGGCAGAATGGAGGCAGGTGGGCAGGATGGGGCTGGGGGGGGGCAGGATGGAGCTGGGGGGGCAGGATGGAGGCAGGGGCAGGATGGAGCCGGCGGGGCAGAACTGAGGCTTGGTGGTCAGCGCAGGACGGAGGCTTGGTGGTTAGCGCAGGACGGAGGCTCGGTGGTCAGCGCAGTGCGGCGGCTCAGTGGTCAGCGCAGTGCGGCGGCCCGGTGGTCAGCACTGTGCAGCGGCTCGGTGGTCAGCACAGTGCGGCGGCTCGGTAGTCAGCACAGTGCGGCAGCTCAGTGGTCAGCGCTGTGCAGCGGCTCTGTCATCAGCGCAGTGCGGCGGCTCGGTGGTCAGCACTGTGTGGCGGCTCGGTGGTCAGTGCTGTGCGGCTGCTCGGTGGTCAGCGCTGTGCGGCGGCTTGGTGGTCAGCGATGTGCGGTGACTCGGCGGTCAGCGCTGAGCGGCCGCTCGGCGGTCAGCGCTGTGCGGCAGCTCGGTGGTGAGCGTTGTGCGGTAGCTCAGTGGTGAGCGCTGTGCGGCGGCTCTGTGGTCAGCGGTGTGCAGCGGCTCAGTCATCAGCACTTTGCGCTAGCTCGGTGGTGAGCGCTGTGTGGCAGCTCGGTGGTGAGCGCTATGCGGCGGCTTGGTGGTCAGCGGTGTGCGGCGGCTCGGTGGTCAGCGTGGTGCTGCGTCTCTGGTCAGCGCTGTGCGGCGGCTCGGTGGTCAGCGATGTGCGGCGGCTCAGTGGTCAGCGCTGTGCGGCGGCTCGGTGGTGAGTGCTGTGCAGCGGCTCGGTGGTGAGCACTGTGCAGCGGCTCGGTGGTCAGCGCTGTGTGGCGACTCAGCGGTCAGTGCTGTGCGGCGGCTCGTTGGTCAGCGCAGTGCGGCGGCTAGGTGGTTAGCGATGTGCGGCGGCTCGGTGGTCAGCGCTGTGTGGCGACTCAGCGGTCAGCGCTGTGCGGCGGTTCGTTGGTCAGCGCAGTGCGGCGGCTAGGTGGTTAGCGATGTGCGGCGGCTCGGTGGTCAGCGCTGTGCGGCGACTCAGCAATCAGCGCTGTGCGGCGGCTCGGTGGTCAGCGCTGTGCGGCGGCTCGGTGGTCAGCGATGTGCGGCGGCTCGGTGATCAGCGCTGTGCAGCGGCTTGGTGGTCAGCGCTGTGTGGCGGCTTGGTGGTCAGCGCTGTGCGGCGGCTCAGTGGTCAGCGCTGTGCGGCAGCTCAGTGGTCAGTGCTGTGCCGCGGCTCGGTGGTCAGCACTGTGCCTTCGCCGCCGATCGCACTCCTCATTTGCGGCGACATGTTTATCCCAACATGGCATCCAGGAACTCTCGCGAGACTTCCTGGACGCCATATTGGATCCAGTCCTCCGGGGGCGGCGACATAATTAGTCCAAGATGTCGTCCGGGAAGACTCGTGAGACTTTTCGGACGGCGAGAGTTCCCGAACGCCATGTTGGAATAAACATGTCGCCGGAACGGAGGATCGTCTGGAGGCGGTGGCGGCTGGGAGGAAGACGCAGGGCCGGTGGTAAGTATGGCCAAAGAAGAAGAGTCGAAGGGGTGTGTGTGGGTGTGTGGGTGTGTGTCGACCATATTAGAACACCCACAGTGGGTGTAGAGGCTACTTCAGCCAGGATGTGACGTACCATACGGTTACATCCTGACGGAAGTAGCCTTAGTGTTTTATTATAATAGATAACTCTGGAATGCTTCATCATATCCCATTAATTCTTAGAATGTGTTTTTTTTTTTTACACATTGTACCTATTTTACTTTGTTAGTTGTAAATTTAGACAGATACTGGTTGTGATTATTTGTGAATTTATTGGAATTTTGGTGGAAAATTAAAAAATTTGGCAAATTTCTATTTCTTAATCTTTATATCCTTAGACAGTTTGTCATGCTGTACAAAACAATCATAAAATCACATTTCTCATGTCTACTTTACAACTGCATCATTTTTCAAACATTTTTATTTTGTCAGAATTTTAAGTTCAAAAAGTTAAGCAGCAAATTCACTTTTTTTCAAGAAATGTACAATGCCAATTTCTTTAGAGTCTGATTCAGATTTAAGGAGACATTAAGGGGCCTATATATTCCAAACTCCCCAAAAGTGATACCGTTTTAAAAGCTGCACCCATCAAATACTTATGAACTGGTGTCGAGAAAATGTTTAACTCTTCAGGTGCTACACAGGAATTAATTAAAAGTAGAATTAAATCAAATAAATTGTAGTTATTACTCTAAAATTTTGATTTAGCCCCATTTGCTTCACTTTTACTAGGAATAATAAAACAAAACTCACCCCACAATTTGTTACCCAGTTTCTTATGAGACGGCTGATACCCCATATGTTGAAAAAAATCTCTGAACAAACATCAGGTCTCAAAACGAAAGGAACATTTTTTACATTTCGGAACACAAGTTTAGCTGTAATAGATTTTGGACACCATGTTGCATTTGCAGAGCCCCTGAGATTCTAAAATTCAGAAACCTCTGCAAGTGACACTATTTTGGAAACTAGACCCATCAACATTTTGAACCCTTAGGTGCTCCATATAATTTTTAACATGTGAATGTAAAAATAAAAATCATGTTTTTTACCCACTAAAATGTTGTTTTAGCCCCAAATTTATAATTTTCACAATACAGAAAGGACAAATTGGATCAGAGTTCATTATGCAATTTGTCTCAAACACAGTGATGCTTCATTTGTGGTCAATAACTAATGTTTGGGCACAGGGCACATGGCAAAATTCGGAAAGCAGACAGCGAAATTTCATTTTTGGAATGTAAACATACAAAAGCCCCGGGAGTGCCAAAAGCAAAAACATCCAAATGTAATCTCATTTGGAAAATAAACCCCATAATGCATCTTTTGGTGTAGTGAGATTTTTTAACTCACAAACTACACTGAATTTTGTGAGATTGTCCAAGAAAACGAAAAACGTACTTTTTTTCCACTAAAATTTAACTTTAGCTTCAGAGTTTTAATTACCCCAAAGGGTAATAGGAAAGTTTGGACGGGATAAGGGCCGCCAATAGGGCCTCACTGAATTTACTCCAGTGAGGGGCCTAGTGGATGGCAGCAAGCAGGGATGCCCAGCAAGTTTGACATCGCCCTGCCTCATTTATTCCTAGGCTAATTGACCTGGGGCAGGGGGCAGGTTGTAAAATTCACCTTTATCCAGGGGGTGGGGTTTGTGTGCAAACAGCCAATCAATAGCACTGCCACCCAGGGCACGTCCGCCATTGGCGGCCTTAGACATGTGGTACTGGAGCACTGTCTCCAGAAGGGGGTGCTGCAGGAAAACAGCTGTCATTTTGAGTTGCTGCTCCTGGTCCCTTCACTGGGTTTTCCATCTTCATGCCTTTCACCCTCTCATCAGTCTGCTGGAGAGCATTGTGGGGATGGGAAATTCATCCTCTGACCTGCTCTCAGTGCTCTACTCCAGCCAACCTCATTCAGATACAACCTGTGACCGTCCATGAGTGACTCAGGCTGTGATAGAAGCACCTGCAGGATGTCAGCAGTGTGAGCAGGACTGCACTGCTCCATACTTTGTGTAGGGTCACTCTGGATGTGAAGAGGGTGTAGAGGGGCAACATCACTCTCCAGAGAACATGGGGGAATGGGGAATAATTTTGTGTCCTTATACTGAAAGGGGAGAGAGAAGAATTTATTACAAGTGCTGTGTATTTTGTTACTGAGCTGGGGAGGCTTCATTTTAGAGGAAGGCTATTTGAATCACCTTCATAGAAACCACATGGCAGTATAATCACATATCCATTCTAGTACAATGACAGCCCCCTTAATTAAATTATTCCCTTTTCATATAATCATAATTTTTTGTAGCCAAATCCAGGAGTGGAACAATCAGAGGAAAAGTCTAATAGAAACAAGTGCTCCACTTCTGTATTTAATCACCCACTGCTGATTTTAATCAGCCACTCCTGGCTTTGGCTACAAAAACTGCAAGAGCACTCGCGTAAAATACGCAGCAAATGCGCAGCGTGTGAACTCACCCTTATAGAATGGCTGTCAACTGGAAAACTCAGCCAAAAAAAGCACAAGATAATGGACTTTTATAAACACATGCATTTTTGGCACCCCTGTAAAACTTTTTTGAAAATCATGTTTACTTTCAATACACAACTGTGGGTCATGGATTTTTGGTGCAGAAAATGCAGTACAAAAATGCAGCAGAAATACACAGTGGGCACATAGGCTTAAGCTGCTTTTACATATGCGGTATTTGCAAATACGCCAGATCAGGCAAACCAGAACTTTTGTTCAAAGTATTTTTATTAACGTTTTTATACAAGAGGGGAAACATAAATATGGGGGGGAGGAGAGGGTAGACAAACAACAAAAAAGAAACCAACATCCTAGTTGTACAAAAATTTACAGAAGGAAAAATGTTACTGTTCTTTTCCATCCCTAGTACCTTTAGACAACATCATGTCCCTAAGTCTACTAATGCATTCGTCATGACATATTATTTAGAAAGATAAAAAACTTCATTATTATACATAAAATAAGAACGTGATATCATACCGTTAACGGAATATCACATAATTAGGTTTGGCATAAATTTGTTCGACCATACTTCCCATTTAAGTTTGTATTTGTTCAAATTATTCTGTCTAAGAGCTATATTATACTCGTATACATTATGGGTAGAGACTCTGTTTATTATATCGGTTATAGTTGGGACCTCGACCTGTTTCCAGCGTGATGCTATCAGCAATTTTGTTGTAATCAGAATTTGACAAATTATATGTCTAACATTGTTAGGAAAAGCTTCAATACCAAGCAACAGAAGAGCTAGTGGTGGGTTAAGGGACATTTGAAGATTAGTGAGATTCTTGATAAGGTTTTTTATCTCAGCCCAAAGTTTACTTAGTTTGGGACACCCCCAAAAAATATGTGAGAGAGAACCTACCTTCCCACATCCTCTCCAGCAGTCGGGTAAGATTGAGGGTGAGATTTGGTGTATTTTCTCCGGTGTCCAATACCATCTAGACAGAATCTTATAATGGGATTCATGGAGGGTAGCACAAAGGGTATTAGAGTAGATAATATTTAATGATTTGGAAAGTTGGGTTGTATCTATCTGAATTTGAAGTTCTTTTTCCCAGGTTAATATGTGTTTAGATTTCGTTAATTCCATGTCATCGTTAAAGAACCCGTACAGACGGTTGGTTGCCCATTTGGAGCTGTGGAGAGGGTTAAATAGGAGATCATTCAAAAATTGGGGAAGTGAAAAAATAATATTTTTTGAAGTCAGGAATAATTGTATTTTTGACCACGTTGATTTCTCTGTGTCGGGTAAGGTATATTTGTCTTGGAGGGATTGGAAGGGGATCAGCTTGTTAGCTAGCATTATATCTTGAGTTGTTGAGATGCCACTTTCCAGCCATTCCCTTAATTTAAGGTTAGAGATCAAGGTTTCAAAAATTTGAAGTGGGAGAGAATGGAGCTGCAGTTCTTTGGTTTTTGACTTATATTTTGTAAGCAACTCTCTCCAAACTTTGATGGCTGCCTTGAATGTTTGCACGTTTGGTATGGTTTTGCTAGAATCTAAAAGATAGGCCAGAACTACAAGCTTCATATTAGAATTGTTTATACGTGACTTTTCCAGGGAGACCCATGGAATAGGGTTGTCTTCTAGTAGCCAACCGTTTGTGAGTTTCAGTATGGTTGCCTGATAGTAACTTAAAAGGTTTGGGAGTCCAAGTCCACCCCTTTTCTTGTGCTTATTTAGAATAGTTGTGGAAACTCGTGGTTTATTTTTATTCCAAATGAATTGTCTAAGCTGTGTTTGAAATTTGTTGAACCATGTTTTAGGTATTATTAGTGGAATACACCGAATTACATAAAGAAATCTAGGGAGGGCCATCATCTTATAGGTGATAATTTTCCCTAGCCAGGATAGTTCTACTTTATTCAGATGGGTTAATTGGGTCTGAAGGGACTTGTGTAGATCTGTTAGATTTTTGTTGCCTGTAGAGGAGGGAGATTTTGTCAAAATAATGCCTAGGTATGAAATCTGGTTTGGTTGCCAATTAAAGTCAAAGTTTGCCTTTAAGGTAGTAGCTGAGTCGTTATCTAAATTAAAAATCATACATTGGGTTTTTGTAAAATTAATTTTATAAAACGAGATGTCAGCAAAGGTTTTAATTAGTGAGTTCAAATGTGTGAGTGAAGAAAGAGGGTTTCTCATGGTTTGCAAAATATCATCCGCAAACAATGAAATTTTTGATATAGTTTGTTTAAATCTTATGCCTTCTATTCGTGGGTCAGATCTTATTTTTTCCGCCAAAGGTTTGATGAATAGGGCGAAAAGAGAAGGAGAAAGGGGACAGCCCTGTCTGGTGCCATTGGATAAGGGGAATTTTGTTGAGAGAAAATTATTTGCATATACCCGCACTGACGGAGTCGAATACATTGCTGTAATGCTATTTAATATCCTGCCATAAAAGCCGAACTTCCCAAGAGTCTTAAAGATATAGGACCAGTTTACCCTGTCGAAAGCTTTCTCCGCGTCGAGGGCCAACAATACCGCCGGAGATTTCCTTTTGTCTATGATTGAGATAATATTCAAAGCTCTTCTTGTGGCGTCTGATGTCGTTCTTCCCCGAATAAATCCCACTTGATCTGGGTTGATTAATTTATGTATTATAGGTTGTAATCTTTGAGATGCTGGTTTAGCCAATATTTTTGTGTCGCTGTTCAAGAGGGATATGGGCCTATAATTTTTTGTGTCATTCGGGTCACCCTTATCTTTGGGAAGGACAACCACTAGAGCCTCCAGCATCTCAGCAGGTAAGTGGCCCTTGTCCGCGGATAGGTTTGCTAATCTGACCAGGGGGTCTATCAACAGTTCCTCAAAGCTCTTATAGAATTCATTTTGGAATCCGTCCGGGCCAGGTGATTTCCCATTTTTAAGGTTTTTAATTAAAGAGGAAATTTCTAGGTTAGTATATGGTGAATTCAATTCTTCCAGATCAGCTTGGGAAAGGGAGGGAAGATTAAGAGATTTTAAAAAGAAATCTATCATATCAGCTGGGGGATTTGGAAAATTGGGGTTATCTGTAAGGTTATATAGGTTTTTGTAAAATTCTGCAAAAGTGTCAGTGATATCTTTGGGTTGTTTAACTAATTGACCATTTTTGTTTTGGATTTGACAAATCTTTGTCTTTTGTCTAAGATGCTTTAGTCTCGCAGCAAAGGCTTTAGATGGTTTATTAGTTGATAAATAGTGTGTTGTTTTAATCCTTTGAGTTATTTTGTCAAACTCTTCAGAAAGAAGAGTTTTAAGCCTTTGTCTTAAGATCAGAATCTGTGTATCAAGATCTGGTGAAGGATTGTTAAGTAATTTCTGTTCTAGAGTCTTAATTTCCTTGGTGACCTCAACAGTCTTGTCCCTGTTGCTTTTCTTTAGTTGAGAATTTAGTTGGATAAGGTGGCCCCTAAGTACGGCTTTAAATGCTGTCCAAACTAAATAAATTGGAGTATTCCCAATATCATTTTCTTTGAAGTAATTTTTGATCGCATTTTCTATTTCGGGTTTGTACTTAGGGTGATTGAATAGGTAGTTGTTATTTCGCCACAACTTGACCTCTGATAGAATTGGGCCAGTGATAATTTCAAATATGACAGGTGTATGGTCTGACCAAATCCTTGGTTCTATTTGGACTGATTTAAATTTAGTTAAAGAAAAGATGTCTGTCAAAACCAGGTCTATGCGGGAGTACGAGTTATGCCTACCTGAGAAGTGGGTATATTCTATAGAGGATGTATTGAGGCATCTGAATACATCAAATAACTCGTTGTTAGTGAGCCATTGGTCTAAATTTGGGAGAAATTGTCTAGACCTGGTAGAAGAATCTAGTAAAGCATTGGGAACTATGTTGAAGTCACCAAAAAGAATCAAGTTACCCCTTTTGTTTTGGTGAATGAGTTTCATAATTTTATTTAGAAAAGTTATTTGGCTTCTATTGGGGGCATAAACATTGGCTAAGGTAAAGACTACATTATTTATTTTACAAATTAAAATTAAATATCTCCCATCCTCATCGGCCAAGGTCAGAATTTCTTCAAATGTAACCGTATTTTTAATGAGAATCGCCACTCCCTGTTTTTTCTTTGGGTTAGATGCATAAAAAGATTTAGAAAAGTTCTTATAAACTAATTTAGGGTGGTTGGCAGCTGCGAATTTTGTTTCTTGAAGGCCAACAATATCGGCCCTAGATTCTCTAATCTGTTTCCACATTAGGTATCTCCTCTTTGGGCTATTCAATCCATTAACATTATGGGATAGGATCCTAACTGCCATGAGAAGTAGTAGGACTAGTGATTAACCTATGTAGGGCACAGTGTCCAAAGTGAAAAATAAAGTAACATAGTGACATTTTACACTTCTAAATGTAACTTGGTGAGTATATAAAAAAAAAAAAAAAATTACCGTATAAGTAACTACTCTTATACTAGACTAAACTAGCTTATCCTAAGCAACAGCTAGAATTTAGTTCCTCTAGAGGGTCTACTACCATAGGGACTTATTCCTCTAGATGGGGGTTCAAGTTCTGGCCTAAAACCTCAACTCCTTATCTATAGGATTGACCTTTCAAGATATAATTATTCCAAGATCTTTCAAAATTTGAAGACCTTCCTCTTTGTTACTTATGGCAACCGTCCGGCCTTGGAAAGTGAAGAGCACTTTCATTGGGTTAAAACCCCATCTATACAAGATATGTTTTTGTCTTAGGGACTCAGTGATTCTTGCAAGATTTTTCCTTTGTAACATGGTCTCTTTTGAAAGGTCCGCAAAAATTTTTAGATTTTCATAAGGGTGAGGTAGGTTTTTATTCTTCCTTAGATAATCCATAATCATTTCTTTAGTATGAAAGAAATGGAGTTTGACGATGACATCTCTTGGAATGTCCGGCCTGATGTGCTGGGGTTTTGGGAGTCTATGGACTCTTACAATAGTGACATCTAGATCGGACAGAGATGGTAGGGATTTTTTAAGCAGATCTCTCACATATGGATTTAGCTGATCATTTTTGATAGACTCTGGGATCCCTCTCAGCTTCAGGTTTTGTCGCCTGTCCCTATCTTCTAGGTCTGCCATCTTGGTCCTGATTGACTGCAATTCTCTCTTCATAGTGTGTTGTTCCTTCCCCAGATTTTCAGTTGTCTTACTTAGCTCAAAAACTTCAGCTTCATTTTTTTCCACTCTATGTGAGATAGAATCTATTGAGGCTTGCAGTCTACCAAACCTTTTGTCTAGGTCTTTTTTTGTATCTAGCTCCAAAGATTTTTTAAAAGCTGTAAACAATCCCATAAAGAATTTTGAGTCCATGGGTTGTTCCCAGTTGAAGCTTTGAAAAGGGTCGCCTGGATCTGAATGGGGTGAATCATCTCTCTTAGCTTTTTGTTTAACTGGACTAGTAGTAGATGAGGAATTATTATCTTCCTCAGAGCTTTCCTCCATGGTTGGTTTTGGTTGGAGAGTTTTCTTTGGGTCCCTTTCTTTCCTTTTTTTTAATGATGTTTGAGTCTCAGTAAGCATAGAGTCATCCCCTTTAGTATCCCAGTCCTGGGATTGGGTGTTTTTATTGGAGGTTTTACAAGGGGACCTTGACCTGTCCCTAGGCTTACTGTTAGGAATAGGCTTAGGTTTAGAGGAGGACATTTTAGGGGTGAGTGTCGGTTCAAAATATAAGTATAATGTAGCTACACGCAAGCAAATATAGAGTTTCCTGAGTTCAGGAGAGTCTGCACGGGTGTGTGATAATAACCAAAGTATCTATAATGTATATTTTAAAGTATAGGAGAGCAGAAAATACGTAATACCCAACTAGAATAAAGTCTTGGTTCGTTGCTACTATCTGTTCCTGATCAGATATTCCAATTGTATCTGTTTAGGCTTATTCAAGCGTGCAGGAGCCTATAGGAATGCCCAATGTTTCACAGCTAGAGCACAGGTTCAATTTCGGTATGGTAAATATAGAGAGATTTAAAGGATCGCAAGGAAAATAGGTAATGGGTTGTAAAAACCAGGAGTAAGGTTTGAAAAATACTCAGGGTATCAAGAGGAGGGCCCAGGAGGAGAACAGCAGATTAAATAAGCAATGGATGCATATGAAATATGATAGTTTGTTGAAACAGTCCTATGCAAAATGCCATATGTTTTGAAGTAGATTAACACCTTAACTAAGTTCACTATATAAGGTCCTCAATTAGTAATAATTAGGTTAGCTTAGGTTAGAAGTAGAATCTAGGGATCCTGAGTAAAAAGAGACAAATATGACTAAATATCAAGGAGATATAAATGTGAATCAGGAAGCTTATATCATTAGTGATAACCCTTATGTTAACCTTCCTAGCGTTATTCCCGAGCCTGACTCGGGGTTAACATTCACTACCAGAAGCGTTAACCCCGAGTCAGGCTCGGGCTTACCCGCGTTCGCGGCAGATGCGGTGAGAAAACCGCATCTGCCGCACTTGCCGCACTTGCGCCGCGGTTGCGGTAATCTGCATAGTAAAGGGAACCAACCACCTCGGATGACCCTCATACACTGTTAATATGTGCCCCTGCAGCCTAGTAAACCATTAGCAGCACTGTTTTTGTGTGAAAAGTGGCTGCAGTAGAAGTGAGATAATGATTTTATACACTTACATGCCTGCGTACTTGAGGGCGTCTCCCTGTGTGTGCTGGCACTTGTGGGCTGTGCTCATCATGTCTGCTCTCCCCCTCCCTTATGCACGCCCCCTCTCAGCCTGCTATAGTGATGTGAGGCTGATTGCGTCATAAAGGGGCGGGGCTACCGGGATGCCGTGATTTAGCCCCGCCCCTTTATGACGCAATCAGCCTCACATCACTATAGCAGGCTGAGAGGGGGCGTGCATAAGGGAGGGGAGAGCAGACATGAGCACAGCCCACAAGTGCCAGCACACACAGGGAGACGCCCTCAAGTACGCAGGCATGTAAGTGTATAAAATCATTATCTCACTTCTACTGCAGCCACTTTTCACACAAAAACAGTGCTGCTAATGGTTTACTAGGCTGCAGGGGCACATATTAACAGTGTATGAGGGTCATCCGAGGTGGTTGGTTCCCTTTACTATGCAGATTACCGCAACCGCGCCGCAACCGCGCCGCAAGTGCGGCGCAAGTGCGGCAGCTATGCGGCAAGTGCGGCAGATGCGGTTTTTTTACCGCATCTGCCGCGAACGCGGGTAGCCCGCTTTTAGCAAAAAATTCAAGACCTAAACAGACCGCCAGGGAGGTTAAATAACCCTTCTTCTTTCCTAAGCTAAATGTGTTAATTCAATGCTTTTGTCTAGATACTAATACAAGATACACTCAGTCTCCTGGCTGTACCCTAATATCTGTAGAAAAAATATCAGGACAATGGCATAAGGATCAATCAGAATAAGAACAGGACAGAAGAACAGAGGATAGAAGAAAAGAGGAAAAGCACAATCCAAATAGTTTTATCAATAGTTATGATGCAGTTAGCGATTCCAGCAGTCTGGGAGCAGGCACTGCAATGGTTAATAGTTTGACTTGAATAAAGCTACTCACAAGGCTGGGGACGCTGGATGGCTGTGATTATGTACCAGCGCTATTTCACTACAATGACAGCCTGCTTAGCCCTGCTTGTTTGCTCACAGTGGCTGATAAGGAAGGAGAGGTGAATTAGGAATGAGCTGGTAAACAATAGGACAGAAAGAAAACAGTAAAGACAGAGGAGATTATAATATACCATCCAGCGTGATTGGATCTTGATAAGAGTCTGTGATTGATGTTAAAATGTCCAGCGATGTAGCAGAGCTGAGTCTGTATAGTGTACCCACGGTCCTGTGTCAGCCAGTGATTCTCCAACAGTCCAATGTTCTCTTCTTCTGTGCTGTATCCCGGTCTTGAGAAGGCAAACCTGATGTCCAAAGTATCTGAGGGTCCAGCCAGTAGTCAGTCAGTCAGGTCCAAAGGCAGATGATGTGTCCAGATGAGAAAAGAAAAACACTCCTTCAAATAGTGCAGCAGTCAGCTGTAGGGTCCAGGTCCAGTAATCCTTCAGGTCAGATAACAGGTTGTAAAGCCAAGGGAATGTTAGACCAGATCTCTAGAGAGGCAACACTGGTCTCAGCAGCTCTTCTCTTCCCTAGCTGTGGCAACAGGTGGGAAACTCAGGCAAGGCCTTGCACTGAGAGAAGCTGGATTTTAGCTAAAGATAAGTCCAGGCCAAGGATCAAGGAAGGTCCACCAGCATCCAGATGGTCTCTTGAAGGGTCCAGTAGCTTTTTTGGATAGTTAGCCCATAAAAGGCCAGCTATCCTTTGAGTTTTGAGTTGAGGTTGCAGGAGCTCAAGCTAAACACGTCCTCTCATCTTGAGCTGCAGGCCACACCCCCCAAACCTGAACTTTTTAACTTCAGGATTGCCTAGTTGTGTACCCTACTATATCTCCCTGTGTGACATATGCAAGGCAATCTTGGAAAAGTGCCAAAAAAAGTGCTCGCTCCTGTGAAGTTGCCGGCAACATTGCAGCAACGTTGCCGCATGTAACGGTACCTTATTTCTCATTTTTGAGAAAGGCGTATAAGTTTTATTAAATGATAAAAAAAGTTAAAAAAATGTATACATTTAAATGTAAATGTCTGTTTTTGCACACCCAATTTACTAGTAGAATTTGACTAATGTATATGCCATATTTATACTTTGGCCTGCTGTCTCACATTGCTTTCTGTAAAGGCCCCGTTACATGGGGAAATACCGTATCTCTGGCAACATCGCCGGCAACTCAAGGGAGTGCGCACATTTTTGACCGCTAGCCAAGATCGCTGGTTGTTGTAATTCTTGGAGCCACTTGGGAGGCAAATCAGCACAAATGCCTGATTGACCCTAGTTCTCCATGTTATGCCCTGTTTAGTGGCTCCCGTCCTCACAAGGGTAGTGCTCAAGTCTACTCTTGCATCTTGTGCCACTAAAAAGAAAGCCTCCCAATGCATTCCTGCCTTAGTGCGTCTTTTGTAAAGTGTATATCCCAGGGGGGCAAAGAAGAATAAAGTATGACTACAAAAAACTGCTAATCATTCAAACACACATCCAGTCCTGTAGTGACAAGTTAAAATGAGCAAACCTTTTGAAGTTCTCTTTGCCTAACTGGCATATGTTCAGCGAATAGATCATTGAACAGTTCGCTGAACTTCTGAACCCCATCCAAATCAATGAGAGGCAAAATCAAGGGCCCACAAAACACCTTTGAGGGGGCCCAATAGCTGCCAAACACAGCTCAAACTGTTTTACAGTGGAGTCCCACTGTTTTGGTACTTGTCCTGCTGCATTCCTAGAATACTAATTACCAAGCTTCAGGGCCGCTGTCACCCTGCTTCTAGGCCCGCTCATAAACCTCATACATATTGACTGCTTACCCCCTTGATTGGTTAAAGTCAGACTTAGTTCCAATCACCCTCTCTGCCTGCATGTATAATTCATCCTCTTCATGTTAGCTTCCTGCTGCTACTCTTGAACATCCACTGTGAGGGCGACCCGACTTACTCCTACCATGCACCACCCCTTGCAGCCCTTTACCATCATGAAGGTGACCACCTTCCCAAGATAGAGGGTGCATTGTTGTGAAGACAGATGGTCATATTTCAGTTTGACCAGCTCACATAGCACCGCTCACCAGTCTTGTCTTTGGCTACGAAATCAAACCCCCTCTTCTGGAAGAAAGTCACTGCCTGCTTCTGGGTATATTGCTTCTCAAAGTTTTTTCCCTTAGATCCCTGAAACCACTCTCAGGCAAGGGTATCTGAGAGCCTAGTTTCTTCCAAAAATGACAAGGCCCGGGGTGGTTCATGCCTATAAGAATACTTGCTGGGAGGGGGCTAGGAGCTCCACATGGCAATCTCCAAGTAAAAGGCCTCTGGTGGGGGTGGTATGGAAGGCAGGGAAACAGGGCCTTCTGCCACTACTAACCTCCTCCTCTTATTCCTCCTCCTCTTTTTGATGATCCACTGGATGCAGGTTTAATTATGCCAGGCATGCTGCATGTTTTATGACTGTGAACAGACCTTTAAGACCATGTGTTTTAAGCATATAATGGTCATATGATATTTAAATCTTAATTGTTAGCAGATAAGTATAGAAGAGGAGGCCTGGTATCCTGCTGACCCTATGTAATATTAAAGGTTTTCTCAATAAAAGAATAAGTAAATAAATAAATTAAAAGCTCTTTTAAAGGGATGTTTAAAGGAGATTTTAAGGCTCCTAAATATCACAGCTACTGCCAAATCTGACATGCTTCCAAAAATTCACAGCCTGCAGGAGTCTCAACACCTGGAAACTCAGGGAAGCTTAAAAAATGTCATTTAAAGGCTCCCTTAAATTCACCATGTTGAAAGAAACTGGTAGACCCAATGGATGTGAACTCTGTTAACCTAAGGTTAGGGGAGGTGTCAGCCACTGGGTCTTCCGGCAAGAATTTTAGCCTCAAGCCGTCAAGGAAAGTTTTAGGGTCAATTTAAAATTCAAACTTTCTTCCTGAACAAAGCCATGTTCAACTAATTTTTTGTGGTTTTGCGATCATGAACTAAAATGTCAATGTAAGTGCCGAATTTGAAATTGACAAATCTTGTTTGGAAAAGTTTGCTCTTTTTTTACTGACAAGTAAACATTATCTAGTGTGCATAGTGCTGCTGGTGAATAAGGGGAATAATTTTTACCTAATTTTTAATTTAAAACAAATTGATAAGTCTGTGAGTATGCAGTATTATTAAATGGTGTGCTATTTCTACCAAGTTACAATCCACTTCTTTTGTGAGGTCATTCTGATGTCAATACTTGAAAGTATTTGGACTCAATCCTAGCAGACATCAGAGTGTGATACATATCTTTTGAGGGCCATTGAAAGCTTTGCAGTATTGCGATTTGCGGAAAATCTATTAACTGTTTATTTATTTATTTGTTTTAATTTGTTGAAACTTGCAAATTAAATTTTTAAAATATCCAGTAACCTCAAATTGATAGTTTTAGCACTTAGTTTATTTTCTATTTGAAATAATAAATAGCAAACTTAGCATAGATAAATGGTTGAACCTTCTTAATTCCCTAGGGGAACAGTTATTTATAAAAATAAAAATGACTATTATCCATGTCTATAATCAAATTATAATCAGTGACCTCTTTATATTTCTGCTCATTTATTATTCTAACTAAAATATGAAGGCAAAATGCCTCCCATGCAGTTCATTTGAAAGCTTAAAGCAGCAGTAACGTATTCATCATTAGTCTTTTGTAGAAATATCAATATATATATATTTTTAATTTTCCTTTTTAGAGATTGTTATTTTTTCATACCTGAAACTATTAAAAAAATACAAAAAATCTACAGAGCACAGACACACAATATATAAAGAGGACCATTTACCAGTTTTAGAATTTTAAACTGGCAACATTATGGAATATTGGCTGCAGAGCTGAAAAATCACATAGTTTTTACTTTTTCTGTTTCTCCTCTCTGTTGTGGATATATTTGCCTGTGGAGCTAAGGTTATAATGTATATAAGTAGAGATGAGGGAAATTTCCCTGACCTTGTTCACCAATTTCAAATTCGGCTTGAATGTTGATGAATCGGTTCGCGATTGGAAACCCAAGCAATTTACTAAAAAAAAAAATCAGTGAACGCAGCTTTTTTTCTTAGGAAAATTTGGACATTTTGAAATGGCCTTCAAACATAACGTAAAATTTGGGGCCAAAACAATTGCAGGAAACACTGCAGCGTTTTCCTGTGTGCTCAGCACACTTCCTGGAGCTTTGTGTGTGGCCGATTGGCAAGGTAAACATTGGGTTTCTATAGGGCTCTGTTGCCTGGCAGGGCACAGCGTTAATGCTATGTGCTGCGGCTGAAATCTCTAAGTATTTAGTGCCTGAGTCAGGCTAGGGTCATGATGCAAGTGTTACCCTAGCCTTAGCCTGTCTACACTGTCGAAGGACAGCCACGTGCGCTTATCTATCAGCACACTACCAGCAGTGCTGAAGACACGTTCAGAGAGAATGCTGGCTGTGGGGCACGACAAAATCTCCAAGGCATGAGTGGCACGCTCAGACCATTTTTCCAGTTTTGAAGCCCAAAATTTACAAGTGTCCAGTTCTACAGTCATGGCAGCGATATTCAGCTGTAGATACTCTAGTACCATTCTCTCTAGTCATTCACTATGTGTCAGACTTGTTCTCTCTTCTGGCATTGCAAAAGATAGTCTAAAAAAAAGGTGAAGTGATTCTACAAAATTGCTGTTACCAGATAAACTGTTACTGTTAAGGTTTGAGTGATGACGACTCGACGGTCCCTGGGTTGGAAAGGTAGAACTGCGATATTCACTATATGCACCACTGATGTTTTGGGGAAAAGTAATGCTAAGATTGTCTAAAAGCTTCTGTTGGTAATCCTGCATGTGTGCGTCCCTTTCTAGGGCAGGAAGCACTTGGCCAAATTTACTTTTCTACCGAGGATCTAACAGTGTGGCAACCCAGTAGTCGGCATTACTTCAAATTCTAACAATCCGAGGATCATGTTGCAGGTAATGCAGCAAGAAGGCACTCATGTGTCTTGCACATTCAGAAGGCCCAAGTCCTTGTTGTGTTGGTGGCGGCGGAGTAACATTCACGCTTTCTTCCTCTGCCCTCTCCCCCCAACCTCACAAAACAGAAAAGTGATAAAGATCTCCCTCAACTACTGAGTCTTCCATGCCCATCGCCTGTTCGTTCTCCATTTCTTCCTCGTCTCCTGCACCTTCATCAGCAGTTTGGGTACTACCATGCACCCTCGTTCCCTCTCCCCATTCTCCCATGCCAGCTGCCTTGGTGCTGCTGACCGTATGGACCTTTGAGATCTTGTTATCCCTTCCGCATACGCCTCCTCCTCTACTTCCTCCCCTTCCTTTTGGCCCACCACTTGACTCCAAATATCGGTTAAAGTGTGCTTCAACATGTTGATGACCAGAATAGTCATGCTGATAATGGCATCATCAGTGCTAAACATCTTAGTAGCCATTTCAAAACTTCAGAAAGGTTCAGAGATCCTTGATCTGAGACCACACCAGCAGCATGATTTTCCCCACCTCTGGATCACGTTGGCCCAGGCTATACATCATAACATATTGCACCAAGGCTCGTCACTGCTGCCACAGTCGCTACAACATATGCAGAATGGAATTCCATTGTGTTGTCACATTGCATTTCAGGCGGTGAACCGGAAGGCCGAAAGACTTCTGTAGCAATGTAAGTCATTGAGCTGTGGGATGCGAATGGTGGAAGTGAGCACATAGCATCCGTGCCCTCTTCAGAAGTGCATCAAGGCCGGGATAGTGGGCTAGAAATTGCTGGACGACCAGGCTAAAGACATGAGCCATACAAGGCAAGTGTGTCACCTTGCCCCGGCGAAGGGATGCACCCAGGTTTGCACAAATGTTGCACACGTGGCTGCAGGTTCAGTGTAGACAACCATTGATTAAACTCGGTCTCCAGAGCTGACCACAACTCTTCATCTGTGTGACTTTGACTTCTCAGACATTTTAACCTAAACACCACCTTATGGCGTTGAGCCCTGCTGCCACCATAGTAAGGAGGTGTGCTGGATTCCTTCTGCGCAGTTTGAATGCGTGTCACATTATCATACAGGCTTTGGGCACGGGTGGAGGACCAAAAAGAGGTGGAGGAGGCAGAAGCAGTGGAGGAACTTCTACATACAGAGGTTTGATGCACAACCAGTGGGGATAGTAAGACTTTTATAGTAGCCCCTACTCCAGCTTTCACCATAGTCACCCTGTACCCAGTCAGCGACATGTAACGCCCCTGCCCATGCTTACTCGTCCAGGTGTCTATGGTGAAATGCACCCTGTCACACACAGAGTTTCTCAAGGAAGTGGTGATGTGTGCAACATGCTGGTGTAGCACAGACACAGCTTTCTTCGAGAAGTAGTGGTGACTGGGCACTGGTACTGGGGCACTACGATGGCCATAAGGTCTCAAAATTCCTTTGTATCCACCAGCCGGAAAGGTAGTATTTCCGTAGCCAACAGCTTGTAGATGGTGAAATTCAACCTCTTACCTTTGTCATGGGTAGGAGGAAATCGTCTTTTACTTGTCTACATCTGAGGGACCGAGAGCTGGCTGCTGTCTTGAGAAAGGTTTAAGTATGGTGTGCCAGAAAAACTGCTGGACTGTGAGGAAGGTGCAGGCGGAAATATGATATCGCATTCGTAAAAAGTATACTTCATATAAAACACCCTGGAGTCAGGCCAAAATCAAAATCAAAGTGCTCTTTATGAAAATTGACAACATAAGTGCCGTGATGAAAGTGATGCCAAGGCGGCACACAAGACAGGTGACCACATGAAATTATACACAGTACATGCAGATATACCAGTTAAATGCTATGCTGCCTGCGCAAGAAATATAACCAATACAATGCCCCAGAAACTGGGTGCATAACAGGCAAGCATACAAAATGTAAAACCAAGTTTCAATTCATGGGTCCTAAGTGTTACCTGTCCATGGCCATCGCCCCCTTACGCGTTTCACAAAGGAAGAAGCCGATCACGGACAGGTAACACTTAGGACACATGAATTGACATTTGGTTTTTACATCACACTCTGCCCTGCACTCACGTCACACTCTGCCCTGCACTCACGTCACACTCTGTCCTGCACTCGTCACTCTCTGTCCTGCACTCACGTCACACTCTGCTCTGCACTCACGTCACACTTTGCCCTGCACTCACGTCACACTCTGCCCTGCACTCACATCACACTCTGCCCTGCACTCACATCACACTCTGCCCTGCACTCACGTCACACTCTGCCCTGCACTCACCTCACACTTAGCCCTACACTCACATCACACTCACCTTGCACTCACCTCACACTTAGCCCTACACTCACCTTGCACTCACCTCACACTCGCTGATTGTTCACGGCTGGCTGGGTGCGACCAATCAGCGACGCAGGATTTGCATTACAGTGAAACAGGCACAGTCCGCCTGGTCTCCCGGCCACCCTCCGCTCAGTCTCCTGCCCGCTGCTCACCCACTCTATGCTCCCTCCCGGCCGAAGCTCCATGCTCTATCTGCCCGCCACTCACCCCGCTATTCTTCTTCTTTTCGTGGCATAGACTCCAGAAATTCAAAGGCCGCGGGGGCTGGGGGTGGAGCTACCAAAGTGGGCGTCGTAATGGCCGTGAACAAGGGCACACCCACCACATCAGGGCTATGTGCTTGGACACGCCTACTATGATGCCCCCTGTTAACTCCGCTCCCTGAGGCCTTGGAATTGTTGACATCTATGCTGGAGGAAGAAGAAGACATGCTAGGATGAGAGGCGGCTGGACAGAAGCCTGGAACTGGTGAGAACTGAGGGGGTCACCGCTGCACACTCGCACAACCGCACCGCCGTACACCCGCACTGCCGCACACCCACATATTCTAGACTACCCGATGCGTTAGAATCGGCCCACCATCTAGTCAATCATGAATCCCCACAACTTTATCATCTTTTTCACAAAAGCCAACAATACAAAGACATGTAGAGGAGCTGTGAGCAGTCCCAAATACCTGCCTGCTGGTGGAAACAATGCAATCAATATCACCCCACAGAAGGTCAGGGATGCAGATGGAAAAGCCCCATAACAATAGTGGGGGAGAGAGACCAATAAGCAGTTAGAACAGGAGGGTAAACACTGAGGGTAATACAGCTGGGCCCCCGGATCCGACGCGTATCACCGCTGTTATAGAGGCTTCATCAGGGAGGCGTGGAATTAATGTGATGTATGAGCCTTAAATGCATGATAAATTAGAGAAATCAAATACCAGTGGGTCTGTTGCCAAGCGACGCCCGGTAAAAGAGGAAGTGATGTCCCAGGATGTGGGACCTCACGTGCACAGCCACAGCAACAAGTAAACAAAGAAGGTGTAGCTTTCTTCACAACAGTGCTACAGCACTACCTGGCACGGGCTTTACAACCAGTGAACATTCATGGTGTTCCCCTTGTTTTTTCTCACATGTGAGCCTGGTTTACTTTATATATACCTGAACTTGTATGCCATGGATAAGAATTGACCATGAGGGTGTATATGATATTCTAAGTATATGAGTACATAGTGCACATTGACTATGATATGGACTAATTTTTGTACAATCACTGTCTATGTACTTCATTTGTAAACTGATTTATTTGTGTACATGTAATTTTTTTGTATAATCAAGTGCTTTATTGGTGCAGCCATACCGATTGCTGCTTGTGTTTGTGGCTTCTTCCCTAAAATCTGGTATTAAATATCACAAATTTTCATACATTGGACGGTTGATCGCGTTTTTCTAAGATTAGTTATAAATACAGGAGGTGTAGCTTTCTTCATGACAGTGCTACACCACTGCCTGGCACACACTGCTAGTAGCCAAAAAGGATTTGCTTGGCTAGATGCAGTAACAAAAAGCTAGTAAACACAGGAGGTGTAGCTTTCTTCATGACAGTGCTACACCACTGCCTGTCACACACTACCAGTAGCCGAAAAAGATTTGCTTGGCTAGATGCTATAGAAAAGCTAGTAAACACAGGATCCTTAGCTTTCTTCACACCAGGCAGATGTAGCTTTTTTCACAGCAGTGCTACACCACTGCCTGGCACACACTGCTACTAACCAAAAGGGATTTGCTTGGCTAGATACACTAAAAAAAGGCTAGTTAACGCAAGCGGTGTAGCTTTCTTCAGAACAGTTCTACACCACTGCCTGGCATACACTGCTACTAGCCAAAAATGATTTACTTGGCTAGATTTTACCAGATGCTGTAAAAAATGTTTGCAAAGCACACAATCTATGTAGATTGCAATATAGCACTGGAACATACATGCCTTGCAAACAGTGCTTTTAAGCCCTAAAAAGGGCTGTTCTTGGAAGTAGTCCCTAAACCTACTAACTATCTCTCTATATAACTTGGAATGGAATCACTATTAAACTATCTTTCTTTGTAGCGCACACAGCAGCAGCAGCGGCGTCGTCTGACACTGAGCTTCAATACTGAGTAAATGGTGATGAGGGAAAATGGCTCTCCGGCAGACTCGGACTCCGGTGTCCGGGATGCTTTCTGGAGTGAATCAAAGATGGCTCCTCGGTCCCCAATTTACTCTTCCTCCAATCTCTCCTCGCCTTCTGACCCCACTCTTGGGCCCTGCAAGGCTACACTGAAGGCTGTTCAGGGTCACAGGCTAGGGCCTAGTGAGGCACCGATCACCAGGACATCTTTACAGATCTTCTAGCGTCTGCACACTCTAACTAACTCCGCCCCCAGCACCAGTATTTATAGGGGATCTTGCCTAAGAGCAGCAACTTTAGCTCCCCCTACTGTGCTGGGGTGGAAGGTGTTGTTTGTGTCTGTGTACCCACTGTGGAAACCCATCCGTGCTGTAGGTGAATCTATGGTTTCCTGTAGCAGCAGGGTGCCACAAATAACCTCATAAAAGCGAGCTCCGGTATATAAATATCAATTTACATATATTTTGTGGGAACAGTCTGCCTTCTGCTTTCCATATTACTACACTTAATACTGCCTAACGCAAAGCAATATTCCAAACACTTCCTACTGCCTGCTACCAAGAAAGCACCAGACCACCTTCCCAGATGTTTTTGTGGTAACAACCTGCCTTCTGCTGTCCACATTACTACACTTAAAAAGGCAATTAGTGCCCCACACAAATCATTAGTCTAAACATTTCCTTCTGCCTGCTACTTAGCACACACCTGCCCATTTTCCCCACTATTTTGACGGTGACAGCTAGGTTAGCTTGGGCCATCCACATCTGAAAATCTGTCAAAAAAAAACAAAATGCCAAAATACCCTGTTGTAAAGGGACAGGGATATGGATTTGGATGTAATGTTGTCAGTGGTGCGCGAGAAGACACTGAATCTGTGTCAGGTCAGATGAAGCTTTATGCATCCAATATATTTCTGGAAAAATTTCCCAGTCTGGAACGTAAGTGTGCTTGGAAGCCAGAAGAGCGAGAGCAGATTCTGTCTTGGATAGCAGACAAGGCCTCTACATATTTGTCAAACAGCAACAAATCTTCCATGACCACACAGTCTACTGTTGATACAAAGAATGCTGGCCCATCCAATCCTGAAACTGGTTCTCCTTTCTCTTGCCATTATCAGTCAAAGCAGACATATGAACCCAAGCTTGGCCACTCCGAGGATCTGTTTGGTACGTATCCTTTTTTTGGCTCTGGCTTATCACCGTACAGAATTTAAGACGGATGTGACGAGATGGCGTGCATAGATGCTCAAGTATTTGAGGACCTATGGCCAGAAGAAAGCACTTGGAGGAACGTCATTTACTGTCTCCAGAGGTGGAGGCTGATGATGATGAGACACAGTTGCCATAAGGTCAGCCTATAATGTCAACTGCAAAGGAGGATGAGACAGAAGACGAGGTGGTCAATGATGAATCCACTGATCCAACCTTGACTGTTGGCACCCATAGCCATGACAGCAACACAGAGGGAGATAGATATGTAGCACCAACACAGGCACCAAGGAGTAGTGGTTTCCCAAGAGTGACAACTGGGTCATCTTTTCCCAAGATTACCCCTGCTGTGGGCCAAGTCAGGGCAAGGATTATTCAGCTACAGTGTGGAGTTTTTTTTCTGAATGTCCGTCAGAGAAAAACATTGTAGTCTGTAGCATCTGCCATACCAAGTTGAGCAGAGACCAGGGCAAAGGCAACATGAGCACCACCAGTATGTGAAACCACATGGCAGCCAAGTACCCCAGTAAGTGGGCGGAACACCTGGGTATCGAATCTGCGTCTGCAGGTCAAACCACTACCATGTCGCCTGGACGATGTTCTTCTGAATTTGATGTTCAGGAAGCAGGTGCTCATACCTCCTGCCCACAAGCTGCAGTTGCTCACACACAACAAGCAACAACCACATCCACTTCCTTGTCCCTGCGAAGCATACAATTGTTGTGCCTGAGATCTTGGAAAGAAAACATAAATACATGGCCATGCACACACAGGCCCAAATACTAAACTCACACATTGTCAAATTTCTAGTTGTGGAGATGTTGCCATTTAGGCTTGCGGGAACACAGTCTTTCCATGATCTTCTGACTGTGGCTGCCCCTTAATACAGTGTTACCAGCCACCACTATCATGCCCGGTGTGCCATTCCTGCAACACCTCCATGTGCAAAGTGGCAAACAACTGGAAACAGGACGAAGTGCTAGTGTTCTGCGCTGCTGAAAGGAAAACCAGGACCTTCCTCAGGGATAATATAATCCGTGTCGGAATAAAGTCACACCATTGCACCATACTTCTTGAGTCCAGGTTTTCCTTTCAGCAGCGTGGAACACCGGCACTTCGTCCTGTTTCCACATTTCCATCATGGCACACTGGGTGAACCTGGTGGAGGGTGGAACAAAGGCACAAAGTGGAACATCACACATCCTACCCACACCAAAAATAGCAGGCACACCTTCTGTCAGGGTTTCCGCCTTCATATTCCACTTCCTCTCTCCTCTCCTTCTGCTCCTTATCCTCTGCAGAATTACCATCCTCATCACTGCCAAACTGGGACCTGTGCAGCAGCGCATCGGCAAAGCAGGCAACATGCTCTGCTGAGGCTGATCTGTTTAGGTCAGTAACCACACACAGTAGCAGAGTTGAGGCAATCTTTAAAACAACAGAGCTAACAGTGGCTCTTCCTGCTGCACCTCCATCCTGGCCTGTTCGTCTGTGATAATGCGTGTAACCTGGTGGTGGATTTAAAGTTTGGCAAGCTGGTACACATGCCCCATGCATGGCTCATAGGCTGAACCTAGTTGTTCAGAAATTTCTGAAAAGTGCCTATTTCCACCATTGCTCTTCCACTTTTGCTGTTCTTTCAGCACTGCAAAACCACTTGAATTTGTAACTGACTCTTTGCGACCTGCCAACGCAGTGGAACTCTACCCGTCATATGTTGGCGAGGATTAGTAAGCAGCAGAGGCCTTTGGGATGGTGTCTTCCTGCGTCAACCTTCACTCAGCTCATAGGGCTATGTTTTTTCAAACCCTATGAACATTCTGCAGTGCACAAATCTGGAATATACAGTGGCCTTACCAAACTAATATTTGTCATTGGAGGCTCTTGTCACAACTAGCACCACATTGTAACTGAGACAGGGCATACATATTCAATAAAAATTTACACTGACTGATGATAAAAGACTGATGGCCCTCTGAAAACATGAATTGAGGACCAGAACTACTACAGTAGTCCATTGTAGATAATGTTTTTCATTGGAGGCCCTTGTCATAGTATCTTCCTGCATCTATGACAAAGCCCCTGGGAGTTATTTTTGGAAAATCGATGCACATTCTGCAGTGGACCAAGTTGTATAGTATCAAGAAGTCTTCTCTTCCTGTATAATCTGGGGATATTGTCAATCACAATCTCTGAGCCATTTGTAGAAGCTTGTCCAACCCATCCTGGAGGGGGGGCCACCATATATCCTTTATCCGTTGACTTGCACAAGAGATATATTTGAGCTTGTCATCCAGTTGACTAGTGCAGCTTTATTTTTCCAGTTCATAGAGTTCAGACAAACCTGAGGATCGCAGGCCGCACTCACTTTTACCTTCCAGTACTCCATGTCTCTTGCCCTTTTTCCATGTAGTCTCTGCTCTTTAATGAGTTAAGTAATAGAGTGAGGGCCCTACAATATGAATAAGTGAGAGCACTCTCAAATGTACACAAGAGGGCCCTCCAAAATTTCTAGAGAAGGGCACTTCCAAACGTATGTTACAGGGTCACATGAAGGCTCTCACTAAACTCAAGTTTCCTGCCTACTGCAAGCCCTCTGAACATTTGAATGTAGGGCACAGAATCACATGGCGGTGGAGGAGATGGAGGAGGAAGAGGAGGAGGTTGAAGCCCAATGCTAAAATGGGCACATTGTAAACTGCTATGGAGTATGTATTCCACTATCTTGAGTGTCAATGTGGGAGGGACCACCCAAATGTCTAAGTAAGAGCGGTCCCTCAAAACATACATTACATGGCTATCTCTGGGTCCTCACCAAACTCAGTTTTCCTACCGACAGCAGACCCTCTGAACATTTGAATTTAGGGTCACAAAATGTAAATAAAGGTGGAGGAGGAGGAGGGTGAAGACCAACGCTACAATGGGCACATTGTAAACTGCTATGGAATATGTATTCCACTATCACAGTGTCAATGAGGGAGGGACCAGCCAAATGTCTAAGTAAGAGCAGTCCCTCCAAAACGTACGTTACAGTGCCATCTCTGGGCCCTCACCAAATTCAGGTTTCCTGCCTACTGCAGGTCCTATGTGCATTTGAACTTAAGGCCACAACATGTTATTGAGGTGGAGGAGGAGGGTGAAGCTTAACGCTACAATGGACACACTGTAAACTGCTATGGAATATGTATTCCCCTATCACAGTGTCAATGAGGGAAGGACTGCCCAAATGTCTAAGTAAGAGTGGTACTTCCAAAACGCATGTAACAGGGCCACCTGAGGACTCTGAGTTTAAAGGTCAACATACCTACTGGTACATTGTAGCTGGCCTTGTAAAATACTGGGGAATAGCTAATTAAAAATGATGTATGACAGAGGGACCTAAAAATGTATAAGTCAGGGCCCTCTCAATAGTAAAAGGCGAAAAAAGCAACAAAAGTACATGTGAACAAATGCTAAAAACTATGTTTTATTTTTCCTCTGGTTTATTTAGCCTTGTATACAAGTGATTTTGCAGGAAAAACTATTTGTGAACCTTTTTGGCCTGTTAAATGCTATTTAGGTTGGGTTTGTGTATCTGTAAGGCTAGGGTCAGACTTGCGTCTGACCCTAGCCTGGAGCATCCGGTAGAAACTTAGAAAATGTCTGCCTCAGCGCATAGCGTTACCTGCAGGTAACGCTATGCGCTGCCTGGCTATTGACCTCTATGGTAACCGGGCGCTTCCCACAGCCTCCAGCTCCATCGAGATCTCCAGGATATGCGCTTTTGCTGAGTGCACAGGAAACGCTGTCTGCATATGATATGCAAATATGAGAAATGGTCTTTAAAAATTAAGCCAAACCAATTTTGCAATTGGGAAAATGGTAAAAGAGAGCGATCTTCAACTATATCACTTAATACAGTGATCCAGCCTATCTACCAATGGTACAGGTCAAGGTCCTCTGATAAGACCTCTAGAAGTTCTTAAGGTGCTTCCAGGGGCAATGCAGGGATGTGTGTCTGGGTGGAGGAGTGAACCTGAAGCCAATTTGACAGGGAGTGCTTAGTTAGTGGGAGGAGGGCTCCCAGGTTACATGGGTTAACAGGAGCTGCCCATAGCACTGCCTTGAGATTGTGTGAGGGTGCAAAATTTGCCTCTACTTGGAGGGTCATGGTTCCACTAATTCTTCAACCGGCTGAGTTAAGTTGCTATACAGTAATCATTCACATTAGGGAGTCCCCCCCCACCCCCCACCATCTTTGTTCGTTGTAACAAATGTTTCGACAACTTAGGCCGCTTTCCTCCCCAGATAAAGGCGTTCAGGAGTTTATGAAAGTGTTGAAAAAACACCTTCGGGAGTGATATTGGCACCGTGCAAAATAAATATAACATTTTGGGCAGTAATAACATCTTAAACAATGCAATACGACCCACTCGAGAGACTTCAAATTTCCGGAGTCTGCTCATCTCATTTTCAATATCTTCTAATAGGTGGAGGTAATTAGCTTTGTACAAATCAGTGGAGGATGATGTCACCACCGTTCCCAGGTATGAAATTTGCTCCATCTGCCAGTCCATCCACGCAGTAGCTTTAAGGTACTTCAACTGTGGCAATGGTATGTTAAGGGATAAAATTTGAGATTTATTCTCATTAATTTTGTAGTAAGATAGGAGGCCAAACTTTTCAATAATCTCTAGAACTGCCGGAAGAGACTCCAGGGGGCGTGCTAACGTCAATATCACATCATCAGCATACAACATGATGCAATGAGATTATTTCCCCACCTCTATGCCCCAGATATCTGGGCTTTATCTAATTGCTTGGGCAAGTGATTCTAAAGCTAAAATAAACACTAGGGCGAAAGAGGACACCCCTGCCTAGTGCCATTAGTAATGGGAAATGCTTCCGACATGGTATCATTCACGAAAACCCTGGCCGACGGAGCAGAATACAGAGATTTAATAGCAGTCAGCACCCGACCCCAAACCCCATACACTCCAGAACCGAGAAGACAAACGACCATCTCACTTGGTGGGATGCCTTCTCGGCGTCTAAGGCCACTACCACCGCTGGTGTCCCCCTTCTATTTATCACATCTGTCTAATCAATTACCTTCCTGGTGTTGGCAGCTGCAGTACACCCTCGCACAAAACCAGCCTGGTCTGGGTTAATAAGGGAAGGAATGATAGGCGCCAATCTCGTAGCAATACACTTAGCATAAATTTTGACAATGGTGTTTAACAATGAAATCG
>JARQOC010000004.1:455312027-455374742 GCA_033576535.1 Allobates femoralis
CCCTGAAAACCCACAGATTTTCTCAAGGAAGCGGTCATTTTTGTGTGCGAAAATCTGGTGAAATCCGGGGCCACACTTTCTTTGAAAAGTATTTGGCAACGGGCCATCGGAAAAGGAAAGCATTTCTGTAGCCAACAGCTTGCAGATGGTGAAATCCAACCTCTTAACATTGTCATGGCTAGGAGGAAATGGTCTTTTACTTGTGCACATCTGAGGGACCGAGGTCTAGCTGCTGGGCTGAAACGGGGTTGAGTAGGCTGTCCCCGGCAAACTGCTGGTCTGTGAGGAAGGTGCAGGCGGAGATATGTTGCCTTCATCCCTAGGTGGTGCTCTCGATGTTGGATAGTGATCAACACCAGCAGGTGTTTCCACTTCCAAAAGAACTGATGATGACGTGTCAATCACACTGGCTGTTGAGGGTAAAGAGGTGGAAGATCTGCGTCCAAAAGCATATGTGACTGCTGTCCTCACAGTCACTGAGGATGAAGAAAACGTGGATGCACTTGATGGCGCAGACGGTAGTTGGCCTGGTCCGGCAGACGGTGATTGGCCTGGCCCGCTAGGCCGCATTTTAGCACAGTGAGCTTCCCACTACAACTTATGCTTCATATCCATGTGACAGTTCATGCATGAAGTACTCAAACTATTGATTATTTGGCCTCTTCCTGCCTTGACCGAAAAGTAAAGTTGTCGTTCCAATCAGGTATCTCAGTCTCATCAGCATCTTCCTCATTGTCTCCACCAACAGGAGTTACAATTTGGGAATGAGGGTCTACATTATGCTCAGAACCTTCTTCATCTGGGCCTGGATCCGACTCACAAAGCTTCTGGGCATCAGTGCAGATCATTTCCTTGTCTGGACTCACTGAAGATTTGGAGCAGACCTCTGATTCCCAGGCTATAGTATGAGTGAACAGCTCTGCAGACTCAACCATCTGTGTTGCCCCATACTCAGACGGGCGGCTGGTGACTTGGGAGCTGTGAGGAACCAAGTGCAAGTGGGGTGACACCTCTGAGGACTGGAGTATTTGTGATGTTGAAGTTGAGGTGAAGGAGAGCTCACTTGATGGAGCGCTTGATATCCATTCAAGCACCTGCTCTTTTTGTGCTTCATCTACAATTTGTAGCAATTTGTGGTGTCCATAAGAAAGGGATCATATCAGATTGTCCACGAAAAGAAGTAGACGTCTTAGTTTGGCTGGAAGATAGCCTTTCTTCTGCAGATGTTACTGTTTCTTTACCGCCTATCCCACGGACACAAACTTTTTTTCCCCTTTCTCATGCCTATTCACCTTTCCACCAGCAGCAGACCTTTTGCCACTCATTTGGGAGATTAACTAATTGGCAACTCTGTAGTTGTTGGCACAAAAAACTATGGATGGAAACTGAGCAGAGCTGAGTGGCCAAACTGTGGTATTTGGCCGAAAGGATTGCCTGGGCTAGGTGCAGTTAACAATTGTTATTAGATACAAAGGTGGTGTAGTTTACTTCACAGCTGGGCTACTCTGCTGACTACCAGACACTGCTACTAGCCCAAAAGGATTGCCTGGGCTAGATGCAGTTAAAAATTGGCTACTAAAGACAGGTGATGTAGCTTGTTTCACAGCAGTGCTACACTACTAGCCCAAAAGGATTGGCTAAGCTAGATTTGGCCCGATGGTGTGAAAAACACTTGCCCAGCACTGGCACAGACCTGCCTGGCAAAAAGTGCTAGGAACTGCTCTAACTTAGCCCTCAAAAGGGCTGATATTACAACTAGTCCCGAGCTCTCTGAACTAGCCCTCAAAATGGCTAATATTACAACTAGTCCCTACTTTGTAATACTAGCCCTCAAAAGAGCTGATATTACAATTAGTCCCTACTCCCTAAACCTATCTCTCTATCTAACTTGAAATTCGCTCGCTATCTGGCTGACTAACTGACACTGTATAGCGCACACAGCAGCAGCAGTACCATCTGACACAGAGCTGCAGCACTGAGGAAGTGGCGGCAACGGGGAAAATGGCCGGGTCTTATAGGGCAAGGACATGTGACATACACAGCCAATGACACATTCCCTTGCTTTTGTGCAAAAAATGCACTTTGCTATGTGTGTGTGTGATTGGCTGACAGCCTGCACCGCCCCACTGTATATGCGATTAGGAGAAAAAAGTAGAGATTGGCATTATTTCAGCACAGATCTATCCCCCATTTCTCCTTCCCCCCCTGCCCACTATACACTGAAACTGTATATTAACATTCAATAACAGTATTACTGTGAAAATCCAGTTACGCTTTTGGTGAAAGCGAAGCGTTATCGAACATAACCTCGAACTGCCAAATTTGAATCAAATTGTTCGCATTCGTTGAATGACTCGAATTTGAAATTGGCAAACATTTCGAATCGAACACCGCTCATCTCTAGTCATTATCTACAGTAGTTCCCTCATTCTGTAGAAATATTAAAGAGATGTTCTGATGAATTCATTAGGGCCAATTACATTTTATGCCCAGTGCAGGGGCGGGCCCATACTGTGGTGGGCCCTGGTGCAAGAAATTTTTCGGGCCCCCCCCCCTGGAACTCAGTGCCAGAATAGTGCCGCGGGTGTGCATCACAGCCAGCGGCGTAGCAACTGTTTGTGGCGCCCGGGGCGGTTGAAAAATTTGCCGCCCCTTTAGTTATTGATAATCTGGAAGTATACATAGTATACACTGTCTGCCCCTATATACAAGAATATAACTACTATGCTAAAACACAAAGAGATGGGGTGCAATTGCCACCTCTGCACAACCCCAGTATATGGCAACAAGCAGGACTCAAAGAGGGCCCGGGGCCGGAGCAATTTTCGCCGCCGTGCTGTGGAGTTCATAATGTAATATAAATGCAAAAAACCTTTATTCTTAATATTATGTCACAATACCAGGATCTGAGGATCTTCTATTTCGAGGTCAGGGGCTCTCTGATGCCATGTTGCTGCTTGTCTCGTTGTCTTCCTCTTTTGACACTGCAGTGCGGTGGACAAGAGAGCATTAACTGGTTAATAACAAGAAGTATGGAGTGTGTACTAACTGAGCCATAAATCCTCCCCGTACCAGTAGGATTTGTCACGGGTGGCACGGATGACAGGGTAGAGGCCACGCGCAGACGGTCCCAGCGTTTGGCCAATCAGCCATAATGTTTGAGGACGGTCCGTCTTTCAGGGGCATTTACCTTCTGTGTAGATAGAGAGAAGGTATGATAAGATCTCCCTATCATGGGGAGACGGCTGGGAAGGTCTTGTGCTCGGTCTGGTTTCTACATCAGTATTCTGGGTCACTAGGACCCAGCAGGTTCTTCCCACCTTTATAAGGAGTTTCATTGCCCTCCCTCGGTGCAGGTGATATTTCCTTGGACACTCATTATCCTTGCTCCAGCAGAAGCTGAGGTTGTGGAGGTTGCTGTGCTCTGCTGCAAGATAAGTGTTTTCTTTCCCCATTGTCTGTTTTTCCTTGTGTTTGTCTTTAGTTGTTAGTGGAGGGGTCTAGTGAACCTCTCCATCTGATCCTTAGATAAGGTAGTGCTAGGATCAGAGAGGGACGAGGTTCGTGGTCGGCGACAGTTGAGGAAACTGTATAGGGACATCAGGGCAGACAGGGTCAGCCCCAGGAAGACTAGGGGTCACCCTCTCCCTCTTGTGCCCATAGCTTTAGGGACTCCTTATTCCCCCCCCCCGTCGTTGTCCTACGCTGAGTGTCTCTCCCGCTCCCAGCGTGACATTATCACCTGCCAATACTGTAACTGAAGGACAGGGGAGGAACCGATTTTTCTTCCTTTCCTTATGGATCCTGTGTCTGCTTTGGCCCAGAAGCTGCAGTCCCTGTCTTTGGAGGTTGCGGACCTTCGGTCGGCTTTACAGGGCCCGCAGCCGCAAAATGGTGTCTTGGGGAATCAAGCATTGGGTCAGGCCAGACCTGAACCTAAGGTTGCCCTCCCTGACAGGTTTTCAGGAGGTAGAGATAAGTTTACTGTGTTCAAAGAAGCCTGTAAATTATATTTTAGGCTTAGGCCTTATTCCACGGGTGATGAGCAGCAGCGTGTAGGAATTATTATGTCGCTACTGCAGGGAGATCCCCAGTCCTGGGCTTTCTCTCTGCCACAGGACTCTACTTGTCTCCGCTCTGTGGATGAATTTTTTGACGCACTGGGCCTCATATATGATGACCCTGACCGTGTCTCTTTGGCTGAATCCAGGTTACGCCATCTCCGCCAGGGGACTCGGTCGGCGGAATCGTATTGTTCTGAGTTCCGCAGGTGGGCTACGGACACGAAGTGGAACGATCCGGCGCTCAGGAGTCACTTTTGTCAGGGTCTTTCGGAGAGGCTGAAGGATGCTCTGGCGGTTTATGAGACCCCTCCGTCCCTGGAGGCGGCTATGTCGTTAGCTATTCGTATGGATAGACGCCTCCAGGAGCGGAGGGGTAGACCTCCTGTTACTGGGAGCCATTCTCGTGGTGATTCCTGGTTACCGGGAGGTCACGCGGAGGGTGTGTCGTTCCTCCCGAGTGCGGAGGAACCTATGCAGCTAGGAGGAGCGGCGGCCTCGAGGTTCTCCTCCGGTACCTCCCGGGGCAAGGGGAAGGGGGTCTGTTTTTTTTGTGGGAAAGGGGACCATTTTATTGGGGCCTGTCCCTACACTCCTAAACGGACTGGGGTGCCTGGACCTTATGTGACTATGGGGGGTGTGGAGGTGGTCGAGCGGGAGGTGTGTGTATCCTCCATTTGTACTTCCCGTTTCCTCCTAAGTGCGGAGGTGGCGCTGGAGGGCAAAACGGAGGGTATTTCTGTGTTTGTGGATAGTGGTGCGGGGGTCAGCATGGTGGATGCTCATTTTGTAGACGCTCATGGGCTTAACTGCTGTTTATTGTCTCGCCCCATCCGTATCTATGCCATCGACTCAGCACCTCTTGCTCAAGGTAGTCTCACACATATCGTACATGACATTAAGTTGACGGTTGGATCCCAACATCAAGAGACGATATCTTGCTATGTTCTAGACGGTCTCCCCGCTCCCATTGTCCTGGGCTTGCCATGGTTGATTAAACATAATCCCGTAGTGGATTGGCAGTCCCGGGACATTGTGGAATGGAGTGATTTTTGTTCTGAGAATTGTTTGGTTACCTCATTTTCGGTGGTGTCTGCGGTATCTCTGCCCCCGTTCCTATCGGAGTATGAGGATGTGTTCTCAGAGAAGGGGTGCCAAGACCTGCCCCCTCATCGGGCGTATGATTGCCCGATCAACCTCGTTCCCGGAGCTAAACTGCCCAAAGCTAGGATGTTTACTATATCGGGTCCGGAAAGACAGGCGATGAAGGATTTCATTTCCGAGAGTCTGCAGACGGGTCACATCAGGCCCTCAACTTCGCCGGTTGCGGCTGGTTTCTTTTTTGTTAAGAAAAAAGATGGGGGCCTCCGTCCTTGCTTGGATTTCCGGGAGTTGAATCGGATTACTGTCCGTGATCCGTACCCCCTCCCTCTGATTCCTGATTTATTCAGTCAGGTAGTGGGTGCTAAATGGTTCTCCAAGTTGGATTTGAGGGGGGCCTACAACCTGATTAGGGTCAGAGAGGGGGATGAATGGAAGACGGCATTTAATACCCCGGACGGCCATTTTGAAAGTCTCGTAATGCCGTTCGGGCTCACTAATGCCCCTGCGGTTTTCCAACACTTTGTCAATGACATATTCCATCATTTGGTGGGTAGATTTGTGGTTGTTTACTTGGATGATATCTTGATCTATTCCCCCGATATGGAGACGCATCAGTCCCATGTCAAGCAGGTGTTACAGGTCTTACGGGACAATAAGCTGTATGCTAAACTCGAGAAATGTGTCTTCGCCGTTCAGGAGGTGCGTTTTTTGGGGTACCTCCTGTCGCCGTTGGGTTTTCGGATGGATCCGGAAAAAGTCCGGGCGGTGCTGGACTGGGAACAACCGGACAATCTACGGGCATTGCAACGTTTTTTGGGGTTTACCAACTTTTACCGTAAATTTATTAAGAACTATTCGGTGCTGGTGACGCCTCTTACGGACATGACTAGGAAGGGGACAGATTTTTCCGAGTGGTCGGAGTCTGCTCGCCAGGCTTTCCTCCTCCTAAAGCGTTGTTTTGTTTCCGCACCTATTCTCCGTCAGCCCGATCTTTCTCAGCCCTTCGTTGTGGAGGTGGATGCGTCTGAGGTGGGGTGGGGGCTGTATTGTCGCAAGGCCCTTCGCCTGGGAGATGGGTGCCCTGCGCGTTCTTCTCCAAGAAGTTGTCGTCGGCCGAGAGGAATTATGATGTTGGTAATAGGGAGCTGTTGGCTATTAAGTTGGCTTTTGAGGAATGGCGTCACTGGCTGGAGGGGGCTGTCCATCCCATCACGGTTATTACCGACCACAAGAACCTGTCTTACCTTGAGTCCGCCAAGCGTCTCAATCCCCGGCAGGCTCGGTGGTCCTTGTTTTTCACGAGATTTAATTTTACCGTCACTTACCGTCCGGGGGTTGAGAACGTGAAGGCTGATGCGTTGTCGCGTAGTTTCCCGGGTGGTAGTGCTCATGAAAGTCCCGTTCCCATCTTACAGGAGGGGGTGGTTGTTTCTGCTCTTTGCCCTGATCTGGAGGGGGAGGTGTTGAAGGTCCAGGGGGGCGCCCCTGCCTCCTGTCCTTCTGGGAGACTTTTTGTGCCATCATCTTTGCGTCTCAGGGTGCTGTCGGAGCATCACGACTCCGTATTGGCAGGGCATCCCGGCAGTAGGGCCACCTTCGATCTTTTATCTCGCCGCTTTTGGTGGCCGGGGTTGCGGAAGGACGTAGCGGAATTCGTATCTGCCTGTAGTGTGTGTGCACGGGCTAAGGTCCCGCATACCCGTCCGGCTGGTTCTCTCTTGCCATTGTCTATTCCTGAGAGGCCATGGACACATGTGTCAATGGATTTTATCACCGATCTTCCGGCGTCTGCAGGCAAGACGGTAGTGCTGGTAGTGGTTGATAGATTCAGTAAGATGGTTCGCTTTGTGGCACTGCCCGCACTTCCTAATGCTCGGACACTGGCACAGGTGTTTGTAAGTGAGATTGTGAAGCTTCATGGAGTTCCCTCCGAGGTGGTTTCTGATCGTGGTACTCAGTTTGTCTCCAAGTTTTGGAAGGCTTTTTGTGCACGTTTAGGAATTGCTTTGTCCTTCTCTTCTGCTTTTCATCCTCAGTCTAATGGGCAGACCGAACGTATGAATCAGAATTTGGAGACTTATCTGAGGTGTTTTGTCTCTGACAATCAGGAGACTTGGGCGAGTTATCTGCCCTTGGCCGAATTTGCCCTTAATAATCGTCTTCAGGAGTCCACTGGCAAGTCACCGTTCTTCGGTGCATATGGGTTTCATCCTCAGTTTGGTACTTTTAGTGGTACTAGTCCTTCCGGAGTTCCTGAGGAGGACCGATTTACCTCATCCCTCTCCTCGGTTTGGCGGGGGGTACAGAGTAGCTTGAAGCTCTTAGGCGACAGGTACAAACGTATGGCTGACAGGAAGCGTGCGCCAGGTCCGGACCTGTGTGTGAATGACTACGTGTGGTTGTCTACCAAGAATGTGAAGTTGAAGGTGCCCTCTTGGAAGTTGGGGCCCAGGTTTATTGGCCCTTATCAGATAACCGCCGTTATCAATCCCGTGGCGTTTCGTCTTGCGTTACCTCCCGCTCTTAAGATCCACAATGTATTTCATAGGTCGCTCCTCAAACCGTATGTGCCGTCGTCTAACCCGTCTCCTTTGCCCCCGGAGCCCATCTGCGTGGCGGGGAATTTGGAATTTGAGATCTCAAAGGTGGTTGATTCTCGCAGGTTGCGCCATTCTCTTCAGTATTTGGTGCACTGGAGGGGATACGGTCCTGAGGAGCGGATGTGGGTGCCGGCGTCGGAAGTCTCCGCCGCTAGGCTGGTCCCCGCTTTTCACCGTTCCCATCCGGATAAGCCTGGTCCTGAGTGTCCGGGGGCCACTCGTGGACGGGGGGGTACTGTCACGGGTGGCACGGATGACAGGGTAGAGGCCACGCGCAGACGGTCCCAGCGTTTGGCCAATCAGCCATAATGTTTGAGGACGGTCCGTCTTTCAGGGGCATTTACCTTCTGTGTAGATAGAGAGAAGGTATGATAAGATCTCCCTATCATGGGGAGACGGCTGGGAAGGTCTTGTGCTCGGTCTGGTTTCTACATCAGTATTCTGGGTCACTAGGACCCAGCAGGTTCTTCCCACCTTTATAAGGAGTTTCATTGCCCTCCCTCGGTGCAGGTGATATTTCCTTGGACACTCATTATCCTTGCTCCAGCAGAAGCTGAGGTTGTGGAGGTTGCTGTGCTCTGCTGCAAGATAAGTGTTTTCTTTCCCCATTGTCTGTTTTTCCTTGTGTTTGTCTTTAGTTGTTAGTGGAGGGGTCTAGTGAACCTCTCCATCTGATCCTTAGATAAGGTAGTGCTAGGATCAGAGAGGGACGAGGTTCGTGGTCGGCGACAGTTGAGGAAACTGTATAGGGACGTCAGGGCAGACAGGGTCAGCCCCAGGAAGACTAGGGGTCACCCTCTCCCTCTTGTGCCCATAGCTTTAGGGACTCCTTATTCCCCCCCCCCCGTCGTTGTCCTACGCTGAGTGTCTCTCCCGCTCCCAGCGTGACAGGATTACTATATGGATTTTAGTATTAGGGTACAGACACACTGGCGTGAAACTCTGATAAGTGCAATGTGTGATTTTCTCGCATTGCAATCAATCTCTGAGAGCACATTGGCGAGTGTCGGACGCTTTTTTCTCATCCAGATTCAGGATGAGAAAAAAGTTGCAACATGCTGCGACAGTATGTGATTCCCGTGCAAGACTCACCAATGCAAGTCTATGGGTCTGACAAAATCACGGACCGCACACGGACAGCACACGAACCATCCGAGTCTGAGGCTGCGTTCACACATTACGTATTTTGCTGCGCTTTTTTACACACGCTTTTTCAAAATACGCAATATACATTTTGTCTGCCAGCAAAGTGAATGGGAAATTCACTTTGCAGTGCAGACATTGCGCAAAAATACGCAGGGCGTTTATGGGAGAAAACGCAGCTGCGTAAAGAATTGATATGTCAATTCTTTACGCAGCTGCTCCTGCGTTTTCTCCCTGTGATGTCACAGAGGGGAGGAAGAATCCTGCTTCCTCCTCCCTCTGTGACAGCTGTGACCGCCCATTAGATTTCGCAGTGTATTAATATACACTGCGAAATCTAAATTAAACAAAGGCAAGTGTAAGAAAAATAAAAAAGAATGAAATACTTACCTCTCCGACGCCTTTTCCCGGTGTCCGGTCTCCGGTGCCAAGCGATGTGTAGTGCTGCCAAGACCTGCGGTGACGTCAGAGGGGCGTTCCCGACGCTGATTGGGCGCTCGCGGTCATGTGATACATCACATTCTGGGGTAAAGAAAGCGCAGTGTGTGAAAGCCCCTGCGTATCTTGTTGCGCTTTATTTGCGCGGCCGAAAAAACGCGGCAAAAAGCGCGCAAAAATGCGCAACAAAATACACAATGTGTGAACGCAGCCTGACACATTTTTTTCACGGATACATTCTCATTCTGCAGCTGAGAACACTGTAAAATGTTCCTGTAAATGATTCTACAGTAATAGCTGCTGAGAAAAAAACAGATTGCACTCAGACATCACACGGATGTGATCTGAGAGAAATGTCGGACACTCACACAGCAGTTGGATGCCAAACGGACTAAAAAACAGATGTCACTCGTCCGACTCTCCTGGAAACAGACCGATTTTAAGGCGGCGGGAGACAGTGTACCACCATCTCCCTAGCTCTGTGCTCTGCACAGTGTACCACCATGTCCTTAGCTTCGTGCTGTGCACAGTGTACCACCATGTCCTCAGCTTCGTGCTCTGCACAGTGTACCACCATCTCCCTAGCTCCGTGCTGTGCACAGTGTACCACCATGTCCTCAGCTCCGTGCTGTGCACAGTGTACCACCATGCCCTCAGCTCTGACATGTGCACAGTGTACCACCATGCCCTCAGCTTCGTGCTGTGCACAGTGTACCACCATGCCCTCAGCTTTGTGCTGTGCACAGTGTACCACCATCTCCCTAGCTCTGTGCTGTGCACAGTGTACCACCATGTCCTCAGCTCCGTGCTGTGCACAGACAGTGTACCACCATGTCCTCAGCTTTGTGCTGTGCACAGTGTACCACCATGTCCTCAGCTTCGTGCTGTGCACAGTGTATCACCATCTCCCTAGGTCTGTGCACAGTGTACCACCATGTCCTCAGCTTCGTGCTGTGCACAGTGTACCACCATGTCCTCAGCTCCGTGCTGTGCACAGTGTACCACCATGCCCTCATCTTCGTGCTGTGCACAGTGTACTACCATGCCCTCAGCTTCGTGCTGTGCACAGTGTACCACCATGCCCTCAGCTCCGGCATGTGCACAGTGTACCACCATGTCCTCAGCTTCGTGCTGTGCACAGTATACCACCATCTCCCTAGGCCTGTGCTGTGCACAGTGTACCACCATGTCCTCAGCTTCGTGCTGTGCACAGTGTACCACCATGTCCTCAGCTCCGTGCTGTGCACAGTGTACCACCATGCCCTCAGCTCCGTGCTGTGCACAGTGTACTACCATGCCCTCAGCTCTGTGCTGTGCACAGTGTACCACCATGCCCCCAGCTCCGTGCTGTGCACAGTGTACCACCATGGCCTCAGCTCCGTGCTGTGCACCACCATGTCCTCTGCCCACACTCCACCATGTCCTCTGCACACCCTCCCTCCACGTCCTCTGCACACCCTCCCTCCACGTCCTCTGCACACCCCCCACGTCCTCTGCACACGCCCATTGTCCTCTGCACATGCCCATCGTCCTCTGCACACGCCCCACGTCCTCTGCACACGCCCCACGTCCTCTGCACACCCCCCTCGTCCTCTGCACACACCCCCCTCGTCCTCTGCACACCCCCCCCTCGTCCTCTGCACACACCCCACGTCCTCTGCACACACCCCTCGTCCTCTGCACACACACCCCCTCGTCCTCTGCACACACACCCCCTCGTCCTCTGCACACACACCCTCGTCCTCTGCACACACACCCTCATCCTCTGCACACACACCCTCGTCCTCTGCACACACACCCTCGTCCTCTGCACACACACCCTCGTCCTCTGCACACACACCCTCGTCCTCTGCACACACCCCCTCGTCCTCTGCACACACACCCTCGTCCTCTGCACACCCCCCTCGTCCTCTGCACCCCCCCCTCGTCCTCTGCACACCCCCCTCGTCCTCTGCACACCCCCCACGTTCTCTGCACACCCCCCTCATCCTCTGTACACCCCCCTCGTCCTCTGCACACACCCTCGTCCTCTGCACAGGGGGGTTAGGTGTCCAGGGGGCCGGGGTTAGGTGTCCAGGTGGCGGGGGTGAGGTGTCCAGAAGGCGGGGTCACCTGGCCGGGGCTCAGAGCAGGAAAAAAAAAAAAGACAACACTCTTAGTCGCCGCCCTCATCGAAAAGTGCCAGAACAGTGCCGCGGGTGTGCAGCGCCGCTGACACCCGACAGCACCACCCGTCTGTCTGACAGGGGACCTGCCGCTGGAGCCCCAGGGGCCCCCTAGCTGCTCGGGGCCCTGGTGCAGCTGCACCAGCTGCACCACGGTAGTTCCACCCCTGGCCCTGTGGATCCACTACTCTGAACTTGAGATGGAAATTTCTTAACCTTCAAGTGAGTTATAAGCAGGGGAGGACTGGCCCAGGTGGTTGTGGGGCAAGTGCCCCCTGGGCAGGTGGTATAGCCCTCATCTAGGGCCGCCCCCCCCACAGAAATCGGCCGGCGGCGCTTTTTGGCTGGCTCTGTGATACAGCAGCAGACACGGCGGGTGACACAGTGAGTGACCAAAGAACTCTGACAGCAGCCCCCCCCGTCCACCAAAAAACTCTGACAGCACCCCCCACCCCCCGTCCACCAAAAAACTCTGACAGCACCCCCCCGTACCCCTTCCCTAACCCGTCCACCAAAAAACTCTGACAGCAACCCCCCCCAGTCCACCAAAAAACTCTGACAGCCTATGCTATAATCTGTTTTCATGTATCACCTGTGTGCATTAATTTGCATTTGATTTTAATGAGTATATATGTGGGAAGGGGGAATTGAATGGTGTATGCTGTAGAATAAGGACGTTGTCCGAAACGCGTCCAGCCATTTGGGACTTCGTTCCCTCTGCAGCATGATTTTATGCTTTTAATGCACCAATAAAGTATTGAAAATTGAAGATATGGTCCGGTGCTGGATTTCTTGACAGTAGCAATTTCTAATCTTTGTATACAGGTGCATCTCAATGAATTACAATATCATCAAAAAGTTAATCTATTTCAGTAATTCAATACATAAAGTGACAAGCATATATTATATAGATTCATTACAGGGTGATCTATTTCAAGTGGTTATTTCTGTAAATGTTGATGATTATGGCTTAAAGCCAATGAAAACCCAAAGGTCATTATCTCAGAAAATTAAAGTAGGGGGATGAAAGGACTGTGAGATAAAATATTACCTAAATAGGTATCAGAGGCTTCACCTTGTGTGGTTGTAAGAGTCACAACAACTATAAAAGCAGATCACGGCTGCTGCAGTCCCCAGCAAGGTGCATATAGAATAGGGAGGATAAAGGGTTAAAAACCATGCTGCCATATTCCATGACACATCAAATGGTGAATATAATATTGATTTATGAGTCAACACACACAACCCTTCCTCAGGACAAATCGATATCATATTGGCATGTTTCAGGGCGGTTCAGGGAAGCCTGAAATGTGTTGACTAATAAATCAATATTATATTCACCCTTTGAAAACTCATGAAATATGGCAGCGCAGTTATTAACCCTTCAGTTTCCCTATTTTAATTTTCTCAGTTAATGACATTTGTTTGGCTGTAAGCCATAATCATCAACATTTACAGAAATAAACAATTGAAATAAATCACTGTATAATGGCTCTATATAGTTCACCTTATATATTGAATTACTGAAAAAAATTAACTTTTTGATGGTATTCTATTTCATTGAGATGCACCTGTATATATGATAAGCTTTATGCAAAAAAGTTACATATATTTGTCCTTTGTTTCATTTTTGTAAAGCAATCAGAAATATAGCAGAATATATCAGGAATCAGGATCATTCTTGTACCAAAGAAAAACAAACAAAATTTTGCAATTTCAGTCCCAAACAGTAAATAATTTAGAAAATGTCCCAAGGTGACAATTAAATAGGAACACTGAAGAAAAATTGTACCAGGACAAAAATAGTCATGTTTGTAATGAAAATGATCAAGTTTTATTGAATATTTAAGTAAAAAATATAAGAAAGCATACAAATAATTCTGACAGCACCGAAAACTAAAAATATGGTGGATGAGCATCCATGAGAACTCAAAGATTATAAACTGCATGTGTCTATCTATTATATAATTGCGAATGGGTTTTTTGCCCCTTCTGAGACCGCTCGCGCTGCGAGTCAGTGTCGTCATGTGGATACGCCCGAAGCATTGGCCGCGCAGCGGCCATTGCGAGCAGTTCTAAGGCGACTCGCTATGCCCGCGCAGCGGGCATGGCGAGTCGCCTTAGCAGCGCGAAGCATTGGCCGCGAAGCGGCCATTGCGAGTCAGAGACTTGCTCTTCTAGAATCCCGATGCATCTGCATCGGGCACCCAGCTAGTTACATATATTTGAAGAAAAGTGAATGCATATTCAAGAGTATGTATTTACTAAAAATGCCAGGTAACACATTTCATACAACAAATAAAATAAATTGCAGACACAGTAGAGTCAATAATGTAGCCCATGCATTAATAAATACAGAGTAAAGAGGAATCTTAACCAGTTCTGAGCTCACACACCAAACACCCGACACATTTTTTACCATTGCTTTATCAGGGTGGTTGGTTAGTGCAATAATTAGGTCAGAAGGCCAATAGTTTAAAGGGTATACATAACATCTGTGGCGCCCCTGCGACCAGGGTGGTCACATAGGGAACTGCAGCCAGGTAGGAAGAAAAGACAGTTTGCACAACAAACACCCTCACAGACGGGCAAGGGGTGGTGGGTTTAGAGGACAGTGGTGGGAAAGCATGTAGGTCAGATGACAGAAGGTACAAGTAGAGGAAGAGGAGGAGGAAGGAGTTAGTAGGCCGAGGGTGCCGAGCTGAAAAGACCAAGTAGGCTACGCAGCCAAGACACAGGGAGCTGAACAAACAAGAACAGACAGAAAGACACCCATGTTCTGGAGGAGTGGGGCTGATGGAGATGCAGAATCCACAGAGTTACAGAAACCATGGAGAGAAAGCTCGTCCATAGCCAGCAGCCCAGGGGAATGTGAGGAAAGAGACGGACCAGCAGTACCAAGTCCGAGGAACACGACAGCACTGACTAACTGGAGAAGTCTTCCCTACTGAAGCTGTAGTCACATGGGTTAGAAGGAGCCTGATAGTGCCTTGCGGGAGAAGGCTATTGCAGGCTAGGCACACAGCAGAGTGTCAGCTCTGACGGGGAACTGAAGATTTACCCGGTATCCACAGATTCACCGATGGGGTGCTCCAATTCTAAGTTGGAGTTCCCACCCTAAGGACAGAAAGCACAGTAGCAATCACGAGGACCCACAAGGGTCCGAGCTACCGCTATACTGTCCGGAGACACACAAGGAGAGAGAAACTACAGCCTGGAAAGGACACTAGAAAGAGTGAGGGGTCTCAGAGTGACAACCTGGCTGCAGGGGGTCTAGTGAAAACCGGAGTAAAATGCCTGTAACTCATGTTAAGTAGTGAACTGTACTGTGAACTACTGTGAGCTGCTTAAAGAGAACTGACAAGTAAACCCGGAGAACCCTGTCTATGTGTCCATGTTTGATTCCAGGGATAAAGAACTGTTTTCATACCTTTCATTCCTGTCAGGAGCAGCCCGACCCGTGGCAGGCTCATCCATCTGGCTGCAGCCCATCCATCCAACTCCTGGCAGAAGAAGAGCTGTAGCAGTGGCCCCATCATTGACCACACACCGTGGGTGGCATCACGACAAACTGTATCCTTTGTATATATCCCCTTTTACTTGTGAGAACCCGTGACATGGTCCGGACCAGGACCTCCGTGACGTTCCCAGCAGCGACCCGGTCCGGTACCGAGTACCCGTCCCAGTGGGCTACACACATCCACAGATAAAAACAATCATGAACTTATAAGAATAAACAATGAGGACCTACAATGGCCATTGCACAAGTGTGGAGCCCACTGGGACGGGGTCCCTGGGGCAGTAGTGATGATGACAGTTTGTGAGAGAGAACAGGGTTTGCAAGGATTACACAGACTCACGGTTTTGTAGTTTTCCAAGTCCTTTACTGAAGATGGTACATCAGCTGAGTACTGTCCACAGAATCTGTGCAGGGGCCGAGTTGCTCCCACCCTAGCCGTGTCCTTTGGCTCCCTGCTTCTGCACTGTGTGTGGCCCTGCTGCCGCTTTAGCTAAGCTGCCGGCCCTTTCTCCCCTCACGGGTACCAACTTGCTAGGCAACTTGAGTCTTAGTCCGTGTTCCTGACCCCGCTGTGTTACTTCGCTGTGGTACAGTGAAGATGTGGGACCTTCACTAATCCGGTGTTCACTGTGCTGTTTGTGTCAGGCACAGCATCGGATCCAGTATCCGTTCTGTGCGCTCCTCCGGGGTGAGTTTGGGGTAACTCGGTCTCCCAGGTGTGTTCCTCTGCTTCTCCTTTTCCTCAGACCCTGCCTTGGCCTGGAACTGGACAGCGGACCGTGGTTTGAGCCTAACGCACCTTTTTTACATCCAGATCCTTCTTCCTCAGTGCTGCTCCGCACTGAACTAACTGACACTATCTCTCCACACCAGAATATATAGGGAAGCAGCTTTAGCTCCCCCTTCTGGCCTGGAGGCGCTAGTATAGTGTTGTGGGTTGTGTGGGGAGTTAACCCTTTGTGGTGTTACTGTAGCACATGAACCCTGGGGTGTTACACATGCGTGATGCATTCTATTAGGAAAAACAAAGCTGTGCCCCACCCCATATCGTGCCTAAAAATATTGGCTACTCAGAAATTATGTGACATAGCAGTCAGGTGATGGTATGATGACACGATGATCAAAAGATGCAGAACTACAGGTAAGCTCATGTACCTGAGGAGACCAGAAGGAGATCCAGACATTGTGGTCATGCCAAATATATCTACATAACACTTTGACTTTAATGTCTTGGGGTTCCCATGGATGCTCATCAACCTTATACTTAGTTTTGTTTGTGCTGTCAGAATTATATGCACATGTTTTCTAACTTTTTTAACTTAATTATGCAATAAAACTTGACTTTTTAATTACAAACATGACCCTTTTTGTCCTGGTAAAAAAAAAATTTTCATGCACATTCTTGCGCCATCCACAAACTTATAGAGTTGGATGACATTCAACAAAAACATTTTTAACAATTTGCTGCGCCTTGTAAGTAGAGATGAGCGATGTTCTATTAGAATTGTTCGCCAACTTCAAATTCGACCTGTTTTGGGCTATGTTCGAGTCATTCGACGAATGCGAACGAGTTGGTAAAAATTCGATAATTCGAGGTTATGTTCGATAACGGTTCATTGATCAAAAGAATTACTGACTTTTAACAGTAGTGCTTTTGTTAAACGTTATTAGGAGTCTCAGTGTCTACGAATAGTGGGCGGGAGGGGGGGCTGGGATAGAGGTCCATGGTCAAATAATGCAGATCTCCATTTTTTTTCCTTCCTACACTTAGTGTGGGTGGTCCAGTCTATCAACCTATCAGCACGCATAGAGCAAAGTGCACTTTTTGCACCCAAGGGCTTGAGACATTGGCTGGGTATGTAACATTTCCTTGCCATATAAGAGCCAGCAATTTTCCCTGCTCACCATTTTCTCAGTTTTGGAGCTCAGTGTCAGACACCTCAGCTGCTGCTGTGTGCAGCACAGAGAAAGATAGTTAGATAGTGGTTCTATTCCAAGTTAGGCTGGGGTCACACATAGAAATCCGTTTTTGGAAGTGATTTCCATGACCAATCCGTTTTTTTTGGGTACTTTTTGAGCCTTCTGCACCCCTGAACGTTTTTGGACTTAGTCATTTTTTGACCAAAATTCTCAAAAAAACGGATCCGTTTTTTTTAAGACAACCCAAAAAAATGGATCTGTTGAAGAGTAAGCACTACTCGAAACGGGCTCAGTCATCCCTGCACCTCCCTCCCCGCACCCTCCACCTGATGTAATACTGCGACTGGAATAAACATACCTGTCTTCACCGGTCCAATGAGTGCCGCCTTCTTCTTTCTTTATGGATGAAAATGACTATGTCCTACGGCTGAGCAACGCTGGACTTGGTTCAGTGCCACAATTTCAACTGCAGCAATATAAGGTCAGTGCCCGGTTTTCCTTCTACATTCAAAATTGCTAAAAAAAAAAAAAATGGATCCGTTTTTCCCATATGGCCCATGTTAAAATGTTTTTTTTTTTTTTTTTTTAAAAAAACGGACCCCAAAAATGTTGCTAGCAATGTTTTTGGCTCAAAAACGGACATAGCAATGTTTTTAAGTGCAGAAAAAAACGGACAGGGTGTTTATTACATCTAATCCGTTTTTCTATCAGTTTTTGGACTTAGAAAAAAGAAATGCCAAAAATGAAGCCAAAAACGGACCAAGGGCTTATGTGTGACCCTAGCCTTAGATAGATAGTTAATGGGTTTAGGGACTACTTTCAAGAACAGCCCTTTTAAGGCTTAAAAGCACCGTGTGCCAGGCAGGTCTGTTCCAGTGCTATGTTGACATCTACATAGATTGTGTGCTTTGCAAGCCTTTTTTTACAACTTCTGGCCAAATCTAGCCAAGCAAATCCTTTTTGGCTAATAGCAGTGTGTGCCAGTCAGGGGTGTAGCACTGTTGTGAAGAAAGCTACACCTCCTGTGTTTGCAAGCCTTTTTGTACTGCATCTAGCCAAGCAAATCCTTTTTGGCTAGTAGCAGTGTGTGCCAGGCAGGGGTGTAGCACTGTTTTGAATAAATAAAATTAGAGAAAAAGCGACACACCATGATAAAGCGATCACCAGTATAAAGTGCAAAAATGTTACAATTTTTATTCAGAGAAAAGACACATGCAAACTGCTTAGAGTAAAACCAGTTAAAAACAAGTCGGTGTCCAAACCCTTCATATCAAAAAATGGCATCCCAAAACCAGTGACTAAATATAGATGTCAAATACCCAATATTTGATAATACTGGCTGGTCCAATAAATCAGACTTTAGTGAAAGAATATTTCAGTATTAATAACTGGGAGAATTTTTTTTTTTTTTTACCTTCAAACAATCTCCAGTCCTCCTCCACCCCCCAAAAGCCAAATCTCACCTGCCCCAGGTCCGCCAAAATAAATCACTTACTCCATAAACAAAAAGACCAAACCATTATTGCCTCAGAGAACACCCTAGACTCTTGGATCTTGGCCTGTATCTAGGATCCACAAACAACATAAATCTCTATGCCAAAAAATTCCTTTGTTGATCAGACAGGTGGACATCCTGGAGAGGAAGATTAAAGAAAATCAAATATAATGAACTCTTTTTGGATTTTACATCTATATCTTAATAAGCTCACTTGGCACTATGCTTGGTCTCATTGTTCTCTGAGGCAATAATGGTTTGGTCTTTTTGTTTATGGAGTAAGTGATTTATTTTGGCGGACCTGAGGCAGGTGAGATTTGGCTGTTGGGGGGTGGAGGAGGACTGGAGATTGTTTGAAGGTAAAAAAAAATTTTGGGTAGTGATATTGCCTATTACTCTATTTGATATTTGAGATAAAGGAAATGGATTACAATAGTGGGTGGGTTAACCTTGGGAGGGTTATGGGTTTGTGATTATGTGTGCTTCTTTCAGCACTTTTGACACAAGATTAAAATTGATCAGCAATTGACTTTTGGCTTGCCTTTTCATGTTTAATTGGACATAACACTACTTATCAAAAACTTCATCTATCTTTATTGTGTAAGTTATCAAAGAAAAAACTCTCCTTTAACCCCTGTTCTTTTATGTTTTGGTTTTGGACCCTTGAGACAGTACCAAGGGAACATACAATAATAATCCTGATTTGTTCTGATCTTTTAGGGAAAGCAATTTCTTTCCCTAGGTAATTTTTACATATGAAAAATATTTTTTATCTTCTTTTTCTATTATCCAGGATCCTGGAGGTTGTATGCTGGCAGGTATGCCAACATCAACCTTGATCACATTTTTTTCAATATTGTATAATTTAATGGTATTTACTATGTGACTCTGCAGCTGTGGGGTTTGTCTGTTTGGTACCCATACAGCAGCTGTCTCATCATTTTTTTTCCATCTCATGTACAATTACTGTATATACTCGTGTATAAGCCGATCCGTGTATAAGCCGACCCCCTACTTTTGCCCCCAAAACCTGGGAAAACCTATTGACTCGTGTATAAGCCGAGGGTGGACCCCAGCACAAATATACAGCCCCCAGCAGTGTGGTATACAGCAGCCTCCCCAGTGGTAGTATACAGCAGCAGCTCCAGTGGTATATACAGTAGCAGCCCCAGTGGTAGTATACAGCAGCCCCAGAGGTGTATATACAGCAGCCCCAGTGGTATATACAGCAGCAGCCCCAGTGGTAGTATACAGCAGCCCCAGAGGTATATACAGCAGCCCCAGAGGTATATACAGCAGCCCCAGAGGTATGTACAGCAGCCCCAGAGGTAGTATACAGAAGCCCCAGAGGTATATACAGCAGCCTCAGTGGTAGTATACAGCAGCCCAGAGGTAGTATACAGCAGACCCAGAGGTATATACACCAGCCCCAGTGGTAGTATACAGCAGCCCCAGAGGTATATACAGCAGCCCCAGTGGTAGTATACAGCAGCCCGAGAATCAGCAGCCCCAGTGGTAGTATACAGCAGCCCCAGAGGTATATACAGCAGCCCCAGTGGTAGTATACAGCAGCCCCAGAGGTATATACAGCAGCCCCAGTGGTAGTATACAGCAGCCCCAGTGGTATATACAGGCCCCCCCATCAGTATACAGGCCCCCCTCCTTACTGGCCGCAATCCTGTAAAAGAATACATTAGTATACTTATCCCTGCCGCTGTCCCACTGCCGCTGTCCCGCAGCCGCCATCGCGCTCCTCCGGCTTCATCCGTCTTCTTCCGGCTTCCTCCTCTGGCGCGCAGACAATGACGTCATTGCCTGTGCCAACCGGAGGAAGCCGGAAGAAGCCGGATGAAGCCAGAGGAGCGCGATGGCGGCGGCGGGACAGCGGCAGCGGGACAGCGGCAGGGATAAGTATACTAATGTATTCTTTTACAGGATTGCGGCCAGTAAGGGGGGGGGCCTGTATACTGATGGGGGGTTACTGAATACTGTATACAGTGTATACAGTATACAGTGACTCGAGTATAAGCCGAGGGGGGGACTTTTCAGCCCACTTTTTGGGCTGAAAAACTCGGCTTATACACGAGTATATACGGTATATTGATATATGCAAGTCATTCTGTTGATTAACTTTGCCTTAAATTTTTCTCAATATCCCTCTTTTTGGCACCCATTCTGCTTTGAATCCATCATGAAGCTGTTTACACTACCAATTTTTCTATTTCTAACCCTGGGCAACTCGTACTGTACCGCTCTATTCCTTCCTTACAGTCTAATTCCTATCTCTGGCTTGAGCTGCTTTGCGCATGCTCCTGCCGCCATATTGATGCTCCTATTGAAGCCTGTTACCCCTCCTGCGCGTGCGCACTGGTGCACTGCGATCTGACCCGGAAACAAGGCTCCTGGGATTCATTTCTGGTGACGCATTACCGGTGTTAGGACGCCGTAATGGCCGCGGCCGGGCCACAATGCTGACAGCACTCAGATGGGCATAATTATGAGGTAATTTACTGTGTATATATAGCAGAGAGCTCGTATATATACTGCACCCCTGACAAAGTCGCCCTCTGTGGCGACGAAACGCGTAGGGCTCAGCTGGCACCCCAGGCCAGTAACTTATAACTGTGATACCGGGTTGCGATGGATTTCCCTAGGTTTGTCTGACAGCGGGTTTTGCTCTGCCTCAGGTCATATTCACCCTTGTTATAATAGGGAATTATGGTTGGATCTGTACCTTTGGCTGCTATATTCTAGGGTGGCTAAGGGATCAGGGTTATTTCCAGCAATTTACACTGATGAGCATTGCTCACTTGCTTATGTCAAAGTTTTCACGACCATGCTTGGTTTCCATCCTTTGTGACTCCATATTTGATGTGTTGCAAATTCACCCAGTTATTAATACTGAAATATTCTTTCACTAAGGTCTGATTTTTTGGACCAGCCAGTATTATCAAGTATTGGGTATTTCGAATTTGACATCTATATTTAGTGACTGGTTTTGGGATGCCATTTTTTGATATGAAGGGTTTGTACACCGACTTGTTTTTAATTGGTTTTACTCTAAGCAGTTTGTATGTGTCTTTTCTCTGAATAAAAATTGTAACATTTTTGCACTTTATACTGGTGATCGCTTTATCATGGTGTGTCACTTTTTCTCTAATTTAATGTATCTGGTCAAGACACACATACAGTTAGGGCCAGAAATATTTGGACAGTGACACAATTTTCGCGAGTTGGGCTCTGCATGCCACCACATTGGATTTGAAATGAAACCTCTACAACAGAATTCAAGTGCAGATTGTAACGTTTAATTTGAAGGGTTGAACAAAAATATCTGATAGAAAATGTAGGAATTGTACACATTTCTTTACAAACACTCCACATTTTAGGAGGTCAAAAGTAATTGGACAAATAAACATAACCCAAACAAAATATTTTTATTTTCAATATATTGTTGCGAATCCTTTGGAGGCAATCACTGCCTTAAGTCTGGAACCCATGGACATCACCAAACGCTGGGTTTCCTCCTTCTTAATGCTTTTCCAGGCCTTTACAGCCGCAGCCTTCAGGTCTTGCTTGTTTGTGGGTCTTTCCGTCTTAAGTCTGGATTTCAGCAAGTGAAATGCATGCTCAATTGGGTTAAGATCTGGTGATTGACTTGGCCATTGCAGAATGTTCCACTTTTTTGCACTCATGAACTCCTGGGTAGCTTTGGCTGTATGCTTGGGGTCATTGTCCATCTGTACTATGAAGCGCCGTCCAATCAACTTTGCAGCATTTGGCTGAATCTGGGCTGAAAGTATATCCCGGTACACTTCAGAATTCATCCGGCTACTCTTGTCTGCTGTTATGTCATCAATAAACACAAGTGACCCAGTGCCATTGAAAACCATGCATGCCCATGCCATCACGTTGCCTCCACCATGTTTTACAGAGGATGTGGTGTGCCTTGGATCATGTGCCGTTCCCTTTCTTCTCCAAACTTTTTTCTTCCCATCATTCTGGTACAGGTTGATCTTTGTCTCATCTGTCCATAGAATGCTCTTCCAGAACTGAGCTGGCTTCTTGAGGTGTTTTTCAGCAAATTTAACTCTGACCTGTCTATTTTTGGAATTGATGAATGGTTTGCATCTAGATGTGAACCCTTTGTATTTACTGTCATGGAGTCTTCTCTTTACTGTTGACTTAGAGACAGATACACCTACTTCACTGAGAGTGTTCTGGACTTCAGTTGATGCTGTGAACGGGTTCTTCTTCACCAAATAAAGTATGCGGCGATCATCCACCGCTGTTGTCATCCGTGGACGCCCAGGCCTTTTAGAGTTCCCAAGCTCACCAGTCAATTCCTTTTTTACTCAGAATGTACCCAACTGTTGATTTTGCTACTCCAAGCATGTCTGCTATCTCTCTGATGGATTTTTTCTTTTTTTTCAGCCTCAGGATGTTCTGCTTCACCTCAATTGAGAGTTCCTTTGACCGCATGTTGTCTGGTCACAGCAACAGCTTCCAAATGCAAAACCACACACCTGGAATCCACCCCTGACCTTTTAACTACTTCATTGATTACAGGTTAACGAGGGAGACGCCTTCAGAGTTAATTGCAGCCCTTAGAGTCCATTGTCCAATTACTTTTGGTCCCTTGAAAAAGAGGAGGCTATGCATTACAGAGCTATGATTCCTAAACCCTTTCTCTGATTTGGATGTGGAAACTCTCATATTGCAGCTGGGAGTGTGCACTTTCAGCCCATATTATATATATAATTGTATTTCTGAACATGTTTTTGTAAACAGCTAAAATAACAAAACTTGTGTCACTGTCCAAATATTTCTGGCCCTAACTGTAGGCTGATCCCAACCCTTATTTGCAGTGCCCTTTGAACCCTTATAATTACTGTTTTGAATAAAGCTACACCTTCTGTGTTTACTAGCCTTTTTTACTGCATCTAGCCAAGCAAATCCTTTTTGGCTAATAGCACTGTTTGGATAGGCAGCTGTGGTCCAGTATTCTGTTGAAATCTATCGCCACACAGGGGAGCATGGCCTGACCATGGCTGGGTAAAGTCGCATCCTGCGGGAGCTCTGCAGACCTGGGGCTGTAATATGGCTTATTAGATCACTGCCTCACTCGGTATGTCTAGGAGAAAGAAGATCGAGCCCTCCCCATCCAGCACACCATCAGCGGAGACACCAGGTCGCACCGCCAGGATATTTGCAAACGCCGGACGATCAGTTGGTAAGGGGACTGTAATGGCGCCGAGTGCGCTGCAGAAGACTCCACCCTTTTCTTCCCCACTGCAGCAGAGGAGCCCGTGCTCTCAATGGAGCACAACGGCAGCTCCTAGAACAGCTGCACTATACGAGGGCTCTCAGGAGTCATCTCAGAATACCGAGGGAAACAAGCGGGAGAGCTCTGGTGAAGACACAACCTCCATGGAGAAGAGGGGTGAGTTATGGGGACCCCAGCAGATGGGAACAATGGTGCCCACATCCTCTCCCCTACCCATGGCGCAGAGTCGTGTGTCGGAACTACAGAAGATAAGGGCGATGATACAGGCTTTGGAGGCAGCAGTAAAGGCCCTGGAGGCTTCTCAAGACAGAGCACTTGGGGTAAAAGCTAAGGATATTGACGCGCTAAAGGAGAAGACAACTGAGTCAGAGGGTGGTGTTACTAGGCTGGAGGTCAGAGTTGCTGATCTAGAGAAGGAAGAGGCCAGATCACATTCACACATGACTGCTCTGACTCTACAGGCCGACGACCAGGAGAACAGAGAGAGGCGAATTAACCTTCGCCTCAAGGGTCTCCCTGAGTCAATTACGTCTGAAAATCTCTTGCAGACTACCCTTGATATATTCAATATGGTCACTAAAAGACCCCCGAGTTCTCCGTATAAAATCGATAGAATACATAGAGTCTTCCAGGCTGGGGTGGTGGATGCTGCTAACCCACGTGATGTCTTATGTCGGCTCCACAATTTTACTGATACGGATAATGTCATTCAGGCCGCGTGGTTATTTGGTGATATAGCATTTGAGGATACCCACGTCCGCCTGTTCCCAGACCTCTCCAGCAGAACATTGTATATGAGATGCCAGTTGCGCCCCCTCCTGGAGAAAATTAAGGACACGGGGGCCTCATACAGATGGGGTCACCCCTTCCACCTCATTGTGCGGCGTGGGAGTAAATTCTACTACCTATGGTCCAAGGAGGACTTAGAGGGCCTATTTACCTTTTTAAATATCCCTTCATTTCCGGTGCCGGACTGGTTGTCCCTGGAAGGCTTCCTTAACCCCTTCCCGACCTTTGGCCCACCGTTTGGGCCATGGAAACAAGTTCGTTCCCGACCCTTGGCCCAGGGGGTGGGCCATGGAAAGATCGGGCTCCTGCAGGCCGAGTGAGGGTCTCACTGACCTGTCACTCAGCCTGCAGGTACATGGGGTGTTGTACAACACCCCATGGGGGGTCGATTTGCCCCCAACCCCACCCCCCCGGCTACAGGCGCGGTGATTGGCACTCAAAAGTGAAAGTGAAAATCACCGCGCCTGTCATGCTTCCCTGCCTGCCCCTGCTCTCCCTACCCTCCGATCTTCTCCCCTGTCATACTGTAAGTGCCCCCCTGTCCCCCACCTCTCTATTCTGCCCCCTCTTCATCTTTCTTACCCCCCCCCCTCCGCTTCCTGTCCCTGCGCCCGCTTCCTGTCCCTGCCGCGGGCTTCCTTTTCCTGCCGCCCGCCTCCTCCTCACTGCCCCCGCTTCCTGTAAGTGCCCCCCATCTCCTGTGACCCCCCCTCTTCCCCCTGCCTGCCCCCCCCGATCACCGGAGCGGCGATCACCTCTCCCACTCACCCCTCCGGCGATCGCGCTCCATCCTGCTGCACGGCTGCGTCCCGCTCCTCCTCCTCTTCTCTCCGGCCGCTCGCATCTGACAGCTCTGTGCTGGAGCTGTCAGATGACTTCTACAGCTAGATCCTGAGGATCCAGCTGTAGGAAGTGATCTGACAGATCCAGCACAGTGATCCACAGTGACCATTATGTGATCACTGTGGATCACTGTACTGGATCTGTCAGATCACTTTCTACAGCTGGATCCTGAGGATCCAGCTGTAGGAAGTGATCTGACAGATCCAGCACAGTGATCCACAGTGACCATTATGTGATCACTGTGGATCACTGTACTGGATCTGTCAGATCACTTTCTACAGCTGGATCCTGAGGATCCAGCTGTAGGAAGTGATCTGACAGATCCAGCACAGTGATCCACAGTGACCATTATGTGATCACTGTGGATCACTGTACTGGATCTGTCAGATCACTTTCTACAGCTGGATCCTGAGGATCCAGCTGTAGGAAGTGATCTGACAGATCCAGCACAGTGATCCACAGTGACCATTATGTGATCACTGTGGATCACTGTACTGGATCTGTCAGATCACTTTCTACAGCTGGATTCTGAGGATCTAGCTGCAGAAAGTGATCTGACACCCCGAGCGCAGTGACCCACTATGTGCATCACTGCGCCTGGGCTGCCAGATCGCTTTCCGCAGCTCAATCCCCATGCATGGGGATCGAGCTGCAGGAAGCTATCTAACAGCCCGGGCGCAGTGATGCATATAGTGGGTCACTGCGCCCAGGCTCTTAGATCGCTGCTCTGCAGCCCGATCTCCCTGCATGGGCATCGAGCTGCAGAAAGCAATCTGACAGCCCGGACGCAGTGATGCACATAGTGGGTCAATGCGCCTGTGCTGCCAGATCGCTTTCCGCAGCTCGATCCCCATGCATGGGGATCAAGCTGCGGAAAGCGATCTGGCAGCCCAGGCGCAGTGATGCACATAGTGGGTCACTGCGCCAGGCTCTTAGATCGCTGCTCTGCAGCCCGATCTCCCTGCATGGGCATCGAGCTGCAGAAAGCAATCTGACAGCCCGGACGCAGTGATGCACATAGTGGGTCAATGCGCTTGTGCTGCCAGATCGCTTTCCGCAGCTCGATCCCCATGCATGGGGATCGAGCTGCGGAAAGCGATCTGGCAGCCCAGGCGCAGTGATGCACATAGTGGGTCACTGCGCCCAGGCTCTTAGATCGCTGCTCTGCAGCCTGATCTCCCTGCATGGGCATCGAGCTGCAGAAAGCAATCTGACAGCCCGGACGCAGTGATGCACATAGTGGGTCAATGCGCCTGTGCTGCCAGATCGCTTTCCGCAGCTCGATCCCATGCATGGGGATCGAGCTGCGGAAAGTGATCTGGCAGCCCAGGCGCAGTGATGCACATAATGGGTCACTGCGCCCGGGGTGTCAGATCACTTTCTGCAGCTCGATCACCATGCTGGCGGATCGGGCTCCAGAGTAGCGATCTGAAAGCAAAGGTGATCGAGCGTCGTGGGACCTTCGTTGTGGACTACGTCGGAGACAATCAAACGTCGTGGGACCTTCGTTATGGACTACGTCGGAGCGATCGAGCGTCGTGGGACCTTCGTTGTGGACTACGTCGGATCTTTTTATAATAAAGATGGAGTCCGAATTGTGTCTGTGTTTTTTTTTCAAATAAAAAGATTTTTCTCTGTGTGTATTTATTGACTATTTACCGTACTAGAGATTCCTAATGGCGGGTCTAACATTGGCCCTATATTATGAATCTCGGGCTTAGTGCCAGCTGCCAATAAAAAGCTGGCATTAACCCCTTTATTACCCAGTTTGCCACCGGCACCAGGGCAACTGGAAGAGCGTGGGTACAGCGCCAGAAAATGGCGCTTCAATGAATGCGCCATTTTCTGGGGCGGCTGCGGGCTGCAATTCACAGCATGGGGGGCCCAGAACGCTTGGGCCTCTCTATGCTGAGGATTCCAGCCCCCAGCTGCCTAGTTGTACCTGGCTGGACCAAAAATATGGCGGAGCCCCACGTAATTTTTTTTCTAGAATTAGTTCTAGAAATTTAAAAAAAATGGGCTTCGCTGTATTTTTGGTTCCAGCCAGGTATGACGAGGCAGCTGGGGGTGGGTGGCAGTCCGTAGCTGCCAAGTTGTACCTGGCTGGACCAAAAATATGGCGGAGCCCTATGTCATTTTTTTTCTAGAAATATTTCTAGAAATAAAAAAAAAAATAGGCTTCGCTGTATTTTTGGTTCCAGCCAGGTATGACGAGGCAGCTGGGGGCTGGTGGCAGTCCGTAGCTGCCAAGTTGTACCTGGCTGGACCAAAAATATGGCGGAGCCCTATGTCATTTTTTTTCTAGAAATAATTCTAGAAATAAAAAAAAAATAGGCTTCGCTGTATTTTTGGTTCCAGCCAGGTATGACGAGGCAGCTGGGGGCTGGTGGCAGTCCGTAGCTGCCAACTTGTACCTGGCTGGACCAAAAATATGGCGGAGCCCTATGTCATTTTTTTTCTAGAAATAATTCTAGAAATAAAAAAAAAATAGGCTTCGCTGTATTTTTGGTTCCAGCCAGGTATGACGAGGCAGCTGGGGGCTGGTGGCAGTCCGTAGCTGCCAAGTTGTACCTGGCTGGACCAAAAATATGGCGGAGCCCTATGTCATTTTTTTTCTAGAAATAATTCTAGAAATAAAAAAAAAAATAGGCTTCGTTGTATTTTTGGTTCCAACCAGGTATGACGAAGCAGCTGGGGGCTGGTGGCAGTCCGTAGCTGCCAAGTTGTACCTGGCTGGACCAAAAATATGGCAGAGCCCCATGGGTCCCCTATGCTGCGAATTGCAACTACTATACTAGTATGTTTTTTCACAAAAAGTTTCTTTATTCATTAATACGTCTCAATTTGTGAAGCACATGGTGGTTCAAAGTGCTCACTGTGCATCTAGATATGTTCCCTGGGGGGTCTAGTTTCCAAAATGGGGTCACTTGGGGGGGAGCTCCAATGTTTAGGCACACAGAGGCTCTCCATACGCGACCTGGTGTCCGCTAACAATTCCAATTGTTGGCAAACACCAGGTTGCGTATGGAGAGCCCCTGTGTGTCTACACATTGGAGCTCCCCCACAAGTGACCCCATTTTGGAAGCTAGACCCCCCAAGGAACGTATCTAGATGCATAGTGAGCACTTTGAACCCCCAAGTGCTTCACAAATTGATCCATAAAAATAAAAAAGTACTTTTTTTTCCACAAAAAAATTATTTTTTCATTTTTACAGATCAATTTGTGAAGCACCTGGAGGTTCAAAGTGCACACTATGCATCTAGATACATTCCTTGGGGGGTCTAGTTTACAAAATGGGGTCACTTGTGGGGGAGCTCTAATGTTTAGTCACACAGACGCTCTCCATACGCAATATGGTGTCCGCTAACAATTCCAATTGTTAGCGGACACCATGTCGCATATGGAGAGCCCCTGTGTGCCTAAACATTAGAGCTCCCACACAAGTGACCCCATTTTGGAAACTAGACCCCCCAGGGAACTTATCTAGATGGATAGTGAGCATATTGACCCCCCAGGTGCTTCACAAATTAATGGAAAACATTTTTTTTTGCGGAAAACAAGTACTTTTTCATTTTTACAGATAAATTTGTGAAGCACCTGGGGGTTCAAAGTGCTCACTATGCATCTAGATACGTTCCCTGGGGGGTCTAGTTTCCAAAATGGGGTCACTTGTGGGGGAGCTCCAATGTTTAGGCACACAGGGGCTCACCAAACGCAACATGGTGTCCGCTAACAATTTGAGCTCATTTTGCATTCAAATTGTTAGCGGACACCATGTCGTGTTTGGAGAGCCCCTGTGCGTCTCCACATTGGAGCTCCTCCACAAGTGACCCCATTTTGGAAACTAGACCCCCCAAGGAACATATCTAGCTGCATAGTGAGCACTTTGAACCCCAGGTGCTTCACAAATTGGTCCGTAATAATGAAGAAAGAAAATTTTTGTGGAAAAGAAAGTGCTTTTTTCATTTTTATGGATGAATTTGTGAAGCACCTGGGGTTCAAAATACTCACTATGCATCTAGATACATTCCCTGGGGGGTCTAGTTTCCAAAATGGGGTCACTTGTGGGGGAGCTCCAATGTTTAGGCACACAGGGGCTCACCAAACGCAACATGGTGTCCGCTAACAATTTGAGCTCATTTTGCATTCAAATTGTTAGAGGACACCATGTCGTGTTTGGAGAGCCCCTGTGCGTCTCCACATTGGAGCTCCCCCACAAGTGACCCATTTTGGAAACTAGACCCCCCAGGGAACATATGTAGCTGCATAGTGAGCACTTTGAACCCCCAGGTGCTTCACAAATTGGTCCGTAATAATGAAAAAAGAAATTTTTGTGGAAAAAAAAGTGCTTTTTCATTTTTATGGATGAATTTGTGAAGCACCTGGGGGTTCAAAATACTCACTATGCATCTAGATACGTTCCCTGGGGGGTCTAGTTTCCAAAATGGGGTCACTTGTGGGGGAGCTCCAATGTTTAGGCACACAGGGGCTCACCAAACGCAACATGGTGTCCGCTAACAATTTGAGCTGATTTTTATTCAAATTGTTAGCGGACACCATGTCGCTTTTGGAGAGCCCCTGTGTGCCTAAACATTGGAGCTCCCCACAAGTGACCCCATTTTGGAAACTAGACCCCCAGGGAACATATCTAGATGGGTAGTGAGCATATTGAACCCCCAGGTGCTTTACAAATTGATCTGTGAAAATGAAATAGTACTTTTTTTTTCACAAAAATTTTTTTTTAGCCTAAATATTTTCGTTTTCACATGGCAACAGCATAAAATTCATCCTAAAATTTGTTGGGCAATTTCTCCTGAGTACACCGATACCTTATATGTGGTCATAAACCACTGTTTGGGCACACAGCAGGGCTCAGAAGGGAAGGAGCGCCATTTCACTTTTTGGATGTAAAATTAGCTCCAAAATTCAAATTGCGCTCCTTCCCTTCTGAGCCCTGCCGTGCACCCAAACAGTGGTTTATGACCATATATGAGGTATCTGTGTACTCGGGAGAATTTGCACAACACATTTTAAGATCCATTTTATCCCGTTGCCCATGTGAAAATGAAAGAATTGAGGCTAAAAGAACATTTTTGAGAAAAAAATTAAAATATCCATTTTTTGTTTCCACTTTGCCTTAGGTCCTGTGAAGCACCGGAAGGGTTAATCATCTTTTTGGATATAGTTTTGAGTAGCTTGAGGGGTACAGTTTTTGGAATGGTGTCACTTTTGGGTGTTTTCTGTCATGTACACCCTCAAAAGGACTTCAAATGTGATGTGGTCACTAAAAAAAATGGTTTTGTAAATTTTGGTTGAAAAATGAAAAATTGCTCATGAACTTTGAACCCTTATAACGTCCTACCAAAAAAATTTTTTTTTTCCAAAATTGTGCTGATGTGAAGTAGACATGTGGGAAATATTATTTAATAACTTTTTTCTGTCACATATCTCTCTGGTTTATCAGAAAAAAAAAATAAAAAATGTGAAAATTGTGAAATTTTCAAAATTTTTGCCATATTTTTGATTTTTTCACAAATAAACACAAAAATTATCGACTTAAATTTAATACTAGCATGAAGCCCAATGTGTCACGAAAAAACAATCTCAGAATCGCTAGGATCGGTTGAAGCGTTCCCGAGTTATAACTTCATAAAGGGACACTGGTCAGAATTGCAAAAAATGCCAAGGTCTTTAGGGTCAAAATAGGCTGGGTCCTGAAGGGGTTAAAGCCACTCAAGGAGGACCTGGTCGTCATCGACTGTCTGCAGCGTTGGTACGTCGGCGTAGAACATCGAGAGAAAGCCCTACAACTTTACTGGACTACAATATCTCTAATTTAACTTAATGGAGACAGCGGTCCTTCACATTTATAATTGGACTGAAGGGAGCCTGCCGAAGATATGGGATACCGTATCCCATTCACCCAGAATGTATGGTTACTGCCGTTTTGGGGGGGGGGTTTCTTTGAGATTCATGTTGAATATAGCGGTTTTGAAATGGCATGGAAGGGATAACCCAAAGTGGTTGTGGGGCTTGGTGGGAGGTGTTCTTATGTTATTTCCTTCATACTGTTGGGTTATATATATATATATATGTTGGGTTTACCTGAGGCATACAGTTAGTGGGCCCTGGGTCTGCGTGGATCCTATCTGTGGTTGTCTACGACCCCTCGAATCCTCTTGCTCTTTTCCTTCGAGGGGATTCGGCTTTCCAGCTCCGTCCGGATTAGACAGTTTTGATCTACTTATCTTGCTACTCTTTTGTATTCTTCTTTCTCGAACTTTCTCCCTACTTCCTTTTATTTCTCTATCTTTACCCTTACCTGTTTAGTTCTTAAACTTCTGTCCTACTCCCTCCACCTCCTACCTGATCCCATCCTTTGGAATCAATGCCAAATAGTGATCTCTCAGAGTTGAAAATAAAGATGCTGAACATTAAGGGCCTGCATGATTCAGGCAAAAGGTCTATTATGTTCAATTATTTGAAATCTAATAAAATTTATGTCGCATTTCTGCCGGAAACGCATCTCTGTGCCGCCAAGTCATTTAAACTCTCGAATCATTGGTTCCCTACAGCGTATCACAGTCTCGCATCCAGGAGTAACGCATGTCGGCTCCACGGGTACCAGTATAGTGCTGTTGAGGACCCTCCCGTGGGAAGTCGTGGACTCTTGTGATGGTGGAGCGGAACGATTACTACTGAATAAAGGTATAATTGCTTCCCAGCTTTACACTTTCACCTCGCTATACCTCCCGAATACTGGTCAGATACAGCTACTGCTAAAGTTTTTGGAGATGGTTGTCAACTTTGTAGAGGGTACCCTTGTTTTGGAGGAGACTTCAACGTGACCCTAGATCCAGCTATTCATACTTCAACCAGTCGTTCAGCACTGACGGACTTAGCACAAGGACGCTTGCAGCAGACGCTACATGACTTTCAACTGCTAGATGCATGGCGCCTGCTCCATCCATGTGACATGGATACTCATTCTACTCCACAGTTCATGACTCATACTCGCGTCTAGATTATATACTTCTACGTCACCATGACATAATACGTATACAATCTGCAGAAATTGAACCAATTACATTCTTGGATCATGCCTTAGTCACAGTTTCGATCCTGTTTTCCTCCCCTTTACCGAGGCAATGGCAATGGAGGTTGAACGCTTCCTTATTGGATGACCAAGTGGTATTTCAGGATATAACCAAAATATTACAGGACTATTTCGTAACTAATGCACAATCTGACTCCTCTCCAGTGATGGTGTGGGAGGCCTACAAGTGTGTAGTTAGAGGCGCATTCATTATTCATGGTGTCAGATTGAAAAGGGAAAGGGAAACGGAAATTGCTAATCTGTTATCAAGGTTAAAATCCCTGGAGACCCAACATAAACATTTTGCAACGACTGTCTTACAAGACACTCTCCCGAAGACTAGAGAAGAATTACGCACATTGTTAACTAAGAAGGCAAAGGGGGTGCTCTCTTGATGTCGTAGACACTTCTATGAACATGGCAACAAAGTCGGTAAGTCTTTGGCCAGAGCTTCACAGGTTCAGAGAGCGGCCACTTACGTGCCGGAGATTTTCTTTCCTGGGGGGGTCACAAAAGAAGTCGGCGCCTATGGAAATAGCCAAGGCTTTTCAATCCTACTATGCCTCGCTATATGCGGTTGACAGCTCTAATTCTAGCATTACCGCGAGTGACTTCCAATCCCGTATTCGGGATTATATCAAGTCCTCGGGGATGCTGGCCCTGTAGGAAATGACAATTCAATCCCTAGAGGAACCAATCTCTGATCGGAACTCACTGAGGTTATTGCTTCTGCCAAATCAGGTAAGGCCCCGGGTCCTGATGGGTTCACGGTCCTTTATTACAAGAAATTGAGAGAGTTGTTATTGCCCTATTTGACAGCTTCCATGAATGCCATGGCCGAAGTGGAAACACTTCCGAAAGATACCTTGCGGGCAACCATTACGGTTATACATGAACAGGGAAAGGACCCACAACAGTGCCCCAGTTACCGCTCGATCTCCCTCTTGAGCGTGGACATTGTTTTTCGCCAAGATTCTAACGAATCGTCTGGCTCCCTTGATCGGGTGGGGTCATTCACCCGGACCAGGTGGATTTTGTGATGGGTCGTGAGGCCAGAGACAACACCACTAAGGGGATTAATTTACCTTACAAAGTCAAATTACCAGGCACACCTACGATGCTCTTGTAAATAGACGCTGAAAAGGTGTTTGACAGAGTTAATTGGACGTTCATGGAAGAGTCTAGCTCATCTGGGCCTGGGAATCCAGATGACTCACTGGGTGTTGTCTCTGTACTCGAATCCGTCCTCTAGGATCCAGGTGAATGGAGTGCTCTCAGAGCCATTTGATATCTTTAACGGGACCTGACAGGGTTGCCCTTTATCCCCACTGATCTTTATTCTAACGCTCAAACCGTTTCTGAGACATATTAGGGCAATCCGCAATATTTCTGGTGTCGAGGTGAACTTGTCCACGTTCAAGATCGCTGCCTACGCGGATGATTTATTGTTTTTTTTTTTACAAAACCCGTGATTTCTCTCCCTAATCTTTTAAAAGAAATGGAGATGTTCTCACACCTCTCCAACTTTAAAATCAATCAATCTAAATCTGAGGCGCTTAATGTATCACTCCCGCCCACTTTGGTGGGAAGCCTGCGAGAAGCTTTTGGGTTTCGCTGGTCACAACAAGCCATAACGTATTTAGGACTACAGTTAATAGCTAACCTTAATGACCTCTACAAAGCTAACTACCCAACCCTTTTATGTACAATCAGAGCTGAGTGCGATAGATGGTCTAGAATGACTTTTACATGATTGGGCAGATGTAATCTTTTTAAAATGATGATCCTACCCAAGATCTTGTATTCAAACCTCTTTCTTTAAATCGCTTCTGCAAATACAGACTGCCTTTATATGGAATAATAAGTCTGTTCGTGTGGCATGATTGATCCTTTTCAGATCTAAGAGGGAGGGTGGGGTGGGGCTTCCGGATATTGTATCATACCATAGGGTAAGTCATTTGGCTTGTGTGATAGACTGGTGCAGGAATACTGACACTAAGATCTGGGTCCAAATAGAACAGAGTTTTCCTCGACTTCGGTTGCACACTTTGCCATGGGTGTGCATAGGCTTGAGTGCTGACTTCCTTGACCACCCGACTATTGGACCTACTTTATATGCTTGCGGTCATAAATTTATACGCTCAATGTTGATACCCATCGACTCGATCTTTGCTCCGACACTCAGCCACCCGGATTTTGCCCCAAGCACTACAGAACCTATTTTTAGAAAATGGATCGAGTCAAGTATTGATAGGGTGGAGAGCTGGGGATGGGACGACTCTTGGCCAACTCTGGAGGCTCTGACCTTCATGCCTGCCCCTAGTCCGCTGGGATTTTGGAGGTCGCTACAACTAAATCACTTCATCCGCAGCCTCCCCCAAGAGTGAATATTGTAAGTCCAAAACGATGTTTGAGAACCTGTGTCAGGGCTCAGGATTTTGCAGACATGCGCTTTCAAAGTCATACGCTCTGTTGAATGCGCCATCTGATCAGCAACCTCCTAACTTCATGCTACAGTGGGAAACTGAGGCTAGGGTCACACATAAGCCCTTGGTCCGTTTTTGGCTTCATTTTTGGCATTTTTTTTTTCTAAGTCCAAAAACTGATAGAAAAATGGATTGGATGTAATAAACACCCTATCTGTTTTTTTCTGCACTTAAAAACATGGCTATGCACCCCAAAATTTTTTTTTTTTTTTTTTAATATGGGCCCTATGGAAAAACTGATCCATTTTTTTTGGGGTGCCTTAATAAAACGGATCCGTTTTTTTGAGAATTTTGGTCAAAAAATGACTAAGTCCAAAAACGTTCAGGGGTGTAGGAGGCTCAAAAAGCACCCCAAAAAAACGGATTGGTCATGGAAATCACTTCCAAAAACAGATTTCTATGTGTGACCCCAGCCTGACTTGGGTTTAGACCTTACTACGGAACAGAGAACTGGGATTTTCACCCTGACTCATGCCTCTTCGATTAGTTTGCGCTTTCAAGAGGCAAATTATAAGATGCTTTCTCAATGGTACAGGGTCCCTGCAAGGCTCCATAAAATGTTTCCTACAACTGACCCAAGGTGTTGGAGTTGTGGCGAGGCAGAAGGCACATTTCTACATATCTTCTGGGAATTTAGTGTCCTTGGTCCATTTTGGACTGAAATATGTAGTGCGATCCGCTCGGTTACGTCTCATAGGGGTGACCTGGGTCCGGCGCTATTCTTGCTCCACCATGGCGAGATGCCCATTAAGAAGTACAAATACTCCCTATTGAGATTTCTGGTGATGGCGGCCAGGGCCTGTGTTCCTCTGTTTTGGAGTCAGACGACATGCCCGTCAATCTCTCTGTGGATAGTAAAAGTTAATGACCTCATGCATTTGGAAGATCTGACTTCATCGCTTCATGAATCCTATACTAGTTTTAGAGACACCTGGTTCGACTGGATGCAATTCCAACAGACAGAGATATATAAAAAGTATACTCGTTCATTGGCCAGTTTTGAGTGACATTCCTGTAACATTTGGATGCGGTAGTACCCACATGTATCCACATTCCTACCCACCCCCCACCCGCTCTCCCTTCCCTGGACATTCTCCATCTTCCCTCTCCAATCTTATTCTTCTTTCTTTTTCTCCCCATACTTTTTCTGATTCTTCTTCTTACTTACCTGAACAATATAAGATTGTAAGTTGACTCGTTATTTATATGTGTATTGTTTATTAAAATCTTTCACTAAATAAAGAATTATAAAAAAAAAAAAAAAAAGAAATCTACCGCCACACAGCGCAGAAAACCATTTTGTAAAGCCAAAAACCATTTTGCATTGCATCTGCCCAAACCTACTTTCCAAAATTTATTTAGGATAGTACCACTTTTTGGCTAGGTAGCTGTGGTCCAGTGGTCTGTTGAAATTTACCACTACACAGCGCAGAAAACCCTTTTGTATTGCATTTACCCATACCTAGTTACCAAAATCTATTTATGGTAGTACCACTGTTTGGCTTTGTAGCAGTGGTCCAGTCAGTGTTCTGTTAAAATCTACCGCCACACAGCACAGAAATTCTTTTTGTATTGCATCTGCCCAAACCTACTTACCAAAATCTATTTAGGGTAGTACCACTGTTTGCCTAGGTAGCTGTGGTCCAGTGTTTTGTTGAAATCTACCACCACACAGTGCAGATAGCCCTTTCGTATTGCATCTGCCCAAACCTACTTTCCAAAATTGATTTAGGATAGTACCACTTTTTGGTTAGGTAGCTGTGGTCTAGTGTTCTGTTGAAATTTACCACTACACATGCAGAAAACCCTTTTGTATTGCATCTGCCCAAACCTAGTTACCAAAATCTATTTAGGGTAGTACCACTTTGGATAAGTAGCTATGGTCCAGTTTTCTGTTAAAATCTACCACCACACAGCACAGAAAACCCTTTTGTATTGCATCTGCCCAAACCTAGTTACCAAAATCTATTTAGGATAGTACCACTGTTTGGCTATGTAGCAGTGGTCCAGTCAGTGTTCTGTTAAAATCTACCGCCACACAGCACAGAAATTCTTTTTGTATTGCATCTGCCCAAACCTACTTACCAAAATCAATTTAGGGTAGTATCACTTTTCGGCCAGGTACCTGTGGTCCAGTGTTCTTTTGAAATCTACCACCACACAGCGCAGAAAACACTTTTGTATTGCATCTGCCCAAACCTACTTACCAAAATCTATTTAGGATAGTACCACTGTTTGGCCACTAAGCTCTGCTAGTTTTACTTCCATAGTTTTTTGTGTCAACAACAACAGAGTTGCCAATTGGTTACCCTCAAATATGAGTGGTAAAAGATCTGCTGAAGGTGGATGTGTGGCCGCCCTGTGGGGGATTGCCACAGGACCCACCGGTGCAGGGAGGAATGTACACCTTGGCACACACAGCATGCAACACCTTCCACCCCAGACCTGGAGGGGAGCTCCACTGGCTGGCTTAAGCCAGTTCCCCTATAAAGATCCAGGCCTGAGGGGAGGAATCAGTTAGTTCCACAAGGACAGCAAAGACGTTAGTTCCAGTCAGACAGAGAAGAAAGCAGATGTAAGGAGCTGGTTGATGGGACCAATCAGGCCCAGAACCAGGGGACACTGACCCAACTGTGCTGAGCCCTAGGGAGAGGGATGGCGGCCAGGGAACAGACTTGTGAACCCTTTAGTTACCCGGACACCGGAGTCTGCAACTTCTGATTAGATTTAGCAGCAGAAATAGTCCAGACAGATCAGGAGGATCCAGTCCCCCTGAAATAGAAGAATCCAAACTTGACCAAGTAAAGGACCAGGGACCTAGCCAAGAATAGGAATCCCACAGAGAGGTCCTCATTGTCAGTTGTGGAACAGCACCCTGAGAGGGAGAAGTAACGGCAGGTTCAGCTACAGGCAGAGCTTATCCCAAAAAGACGCACACACTAACAGGGTAGGCCTCACAACTCTCCAAGGTGAATGCCCCAAGTTGCACTGACACCTGGTTACCCTCCTAAACCGTGCCTGTTACCGGACAACAGTAAAAAGGTACTGAAACCAAAGACTATTGTGTGTGTGCCTGCTTTCCCACCGCCATTCACAGCAGGAAAGCTACTACTACTCCCCTCATCCACCCCGTTGCCCTGAGGTAAAGCTCCACCTGTGGGGAGCTGCACTTCTCTGAGCTGCACCTCCATCACCTCAGTGGCCGGCCGCAGCACTGGTAACCCTATTACCAGGTACCACAGGTGGCGTCGCTATACCATTCCTTCCCCTCCATCATCATCCCCTCACCTCTATCCCCTACCACTGAGGGTCAAGGCACGGAACCGGGAACCCACCAGCCGTGATTTCCCCATCAAAGCAACTGCCTATCCCGGTATCCGAGTACCCCCTACCCCAGACCCAGCGTCAGCACCCTTCGCACCCGGGCAAGTGCCGGGGCCCGACTGCTTGGAGGGGGCCCACCGGGCCCCTGAGGGCTAGGGTCACACTTGCATTGTGACCCTAGCCTGACGCAAGTATTGTCTGCTGCAGCACAGAGCGTTTAATGCTATGCGCTACCAGAAACGAAGCCCATAGAAACCCGATGTTTACATTGACAACCAATGGTTGGCAAGGTAAGCATCGGGTTTCTATGGGCTCCAGCGCATAGCATTAAAAGCTATGTGCTGCAGCCGAAAATACTTGCATCAGGCTAGGGTCAGAATGCAAGTGTGACCCTAGCCTCAGGGGCCCCTGAGCACAGTGCCCCCACAGCCAGGGCCATATCCAGGGAGCAGCTGGGGGGGGTCATTTGCAGGGGGGGCACACTCAGCCTCCTGCAGCTCCGGAGATCTCCCTCTGTGGGAGCCGACAGAGCTGCACATTCTGTGCTGAGTGCTGACAGGACCTGTGATGATGTCAATGGAGGGTGGAGTCAGGGGTCACATGACCAGCTCCTCAGTGTATGCAGGACTCTGAGCATCATGATGGCCAGCATAGCAATTAGGTGAAGTTTATGTGGGGTCAGGAGGGATTTACAGTGTGAATGTAGCAGAGGTGAGTGTGTACTAGGTGTATGGCAATTTGGTGAAGTTTATGTGTGGGGTCAGGAGGGATTTACAGTGTGAATGTAGCAGAGGCGAGTGTGTACTAGGTGTACGGAGCGGAGCCGAGTGTGTACGAGGTGTATGGAGCGGAGCCGTGTGTGTACGAGGTGTACGGAGCGGAGCCGAGTGGGTACTAGGTGTACAGAGCGGAGTCGTGTGTGTGCGAGGTGTACGGAGCGGAGCCGTGTAGGTACTAGGTGTATGGAGCGGAGCCGTGTGGGTACGAGGTGTACGGAGCGGAGCCATGTGTGTACGAGGTGTACAGAGCGGAGCCGTGTGTGTACGAGGTGTATGGAGCTGAGCCCAGTGTGTACGAGGTGTACGGAGCGGAGCCCAGTGTGTACAAGGTGAACGGAGCAGAGCCATGTGGGTACTAAGTGTACAGAGCGGAGCCGTGTGTGTACGAGGGGTACTGAGCAGAGCCGCGTGAGTACGAGGTGTACGGAGCAGAGCCGCGTGGGTAGGAGGTGTACGGAGCAGAGCCACGTGGGTAGGAGGTGTACGGAGCAGAGCCGCGTAAGTAGGAGGTGTGCGGAGCAGAGCCGCGTGCGTAGGAGGTGTACGGAGCAGAGCCGCGTGCGTAGGAGGTGTACGGAGCAGAGCCGCGTGTATAGGACGTGTACGGAGCAGAGCTGCGTGCGTAGGAGGTGTACGGAGCAGAGCCGCGTGCGTAGCAGGTGTACGGAGCAGAGCCGCGTGCGTACGAGGTATGTGTACCAGTGGTAGCCCCCTGCGGATTCCGCTCCTATAGTCTCAGCCACCTTTGCCAGCAGCATTCTTCTCCAGAGTCTCTTCTGCCGCTGTCTGCATTCTGCAGCTCAGTATGGAGGGGCACGATGTTGTCATGACAGTGCTGATATGTGCAGAGCGAGCGGAGGAGACCGGAGCGGCGAGAAGAAAGGTGAGGAGAAGAGAGATCCGAACGGCCAGACACTCCGCTTGGCTGCGGTGCCACCCATATGGCATTGTGTCTCCATTGAGCTGCTTGCATTATTTGTGTGCTTGAAGATGCTTGTGTATATACCAAGCATCCTCAGATGCACAAAAATGCAACATTTTGCATTTGAAGGGTATTTTTAAAAAGCGCAAGAGAATGCAAACGCATTTTAGCCCGCTCCTAACAACGTGTAATATGCTCATTGTCAGAATAAGCTCTTGCTGGTTTCGGCAGTCACTGTTCCTGTAAGGCTGATTTCACATAGGCGTTTTTTTTAAATGTGGCAGTTGCGGTAAAAAAACCCGCATCTGCCGCATTTTCCGCCTAGCGGCTGCTCTTGCTACCCATTTGCGGCAAGCCCCATGCATTGTCTATGGGGCTTGCGGTAAGTGTGCGGCAATATATATATTATAGTCCATAATATGTACTAAAGGGGGCCCACTGAGACTTTTTCGCCCAGGGCCCACATAAACCTCGAGCCGGCCCTGCCCTAACCTATCGACCGCCTCAGTTCTGGCATCACGAACAGGATTCCGTGCCCGGTAAAACCGGGTACTGCGTGCTTAAAATAGCCTTTCTTGACTGTTTCGTGAATTGTAAAATCTGGCCGCCATTACTGCGCCACAGAGCAGGAAGAGCATTGCGGCTGCGCAGCAAAAAGAGCGCGAAGATAAGCCCCGCTCCTACGCTCTGCCGGAGATCACCGAAGTGCGGCGTCTATTTCTCCACTCCCCCTGTAAAGCCGCCGACTACCGAAAAAGTTAATCTCACCGGCTGGCAGCGATTAACTAGGGGGGCACCACAATGAGTGAAGCGGGCAATGCACAGGTCCCTGACCAAGGGAATCACCGGGACGCAGCACCAGCTGGTCCCGCCGCACCCGGAGCAGTGGCCCGATAATGCCGTTAGCCTTGCAGTACATACAAAATGGTTATCAACATACAAAGGTAAGCCCGGTACCTTAGCAGTCTTTAAACAAAAGATGTGTGCAGTGCTGGACATGTATGCCATGACAGAAAAGCAGCGAGTCACCTTTGTGCTGGGACAATTAATAGGTACAGCTGAGCTAGAGGTCGAGTCTTGGAGCGATGCTGACAGAGACTCTAATAAAAGCATTTGACAAGCTCAGGGCTGCTTTTGAGAAATGCACACAGTCTGAACTAAGAATAATATTCTACCAGTGCAAACAGAGACCGCAAGATACCATCAGTGACTTTGCCTTACATTTACAGGGGGCACTCCGGTCCTTAAAGCTGGTCGACCGGGCAAGTGAGTTAGAAGAAGATAAAATGCTTGCAGAACAGTTTATGGAAGGATTGAGGTCAGACTACCACCGCCAATAGGTACACATGTGGGTCTTAGACCATCCAAATGTGAATTTTAATGATTTAAAAGACAGAGCCCAGTGCCTGCAGAACCTGCAACTCAATACTGGCAGGTTAACACCTCTCCCATAGACTTTAAACCTGCTTCCAAAGACCCTGCAAAAGTGGAAGGGCAAGCTGTAGCAAACAACACTGATGATGACTTATGTAACCAGGTGCTGCACCATTCCAACGCAGAGCCAGCGACTACACGGACTTTTCAGGACAACCCATCTGTGTACTGCGACAAACCAGACCACTTTGCAAGAGGATGTCCTTTAAACCCGAGATTCCTGGGCCCGAGGGCCAACCCCCAGGAGTAGGATGACCAGGTCCCTATGATTGGCGAAATCGGTACATGGGAGGTCGTCAGTACCTCAACATTACCCTAGATGGAATCCCCACATTGGCCCTACTGGACACAAGGTCACAGGTTACAACCATCCCACATATCCTTTACAAACAATTTTGGTCTAACACTGAGCTTAGACCCCATACCCTAACTTTGTCATTCTTGCAGCTAATGGACAACCACAGAATCAGGTGTGGTAGAAGATAATCCTGATGAGAAATACCCTTACATGGCAATTGGTACTAATGTGATTGAAAACTGCCTTGAAGAAGTGTTGTATTTACTCCGACAGATTGCTATGACTCCTGGTTATGGCGGACAAGAGTCATCCAAAGAGAAATCTGAGCCCTCATGCACAAACAACAGGAAAATCTGTCTGGGGGAGAGATTGGCAGTGTGCGAGTAACAGACCCGTTTCCCATCGTGTTACAACCGAAAAGTGAAATGATGATATGGTGTCGAGCAGCTATAGGTCTCAGAGGAAAGGAATACCAGGCAGTTGTAGAGCCGGTATATTCAGAACATAGATCTACACTACTGACAGCCAGAGGGGTGGTGGATGTACGCAGGGGAAGAGTACCAATCCGTGTATTAAATTGTGGGGAACAGGAAGCAAAACTAACCCAGTATGCTACTGTAGCAAAGCTGTATATTGTCTGTAACAACGACATACAGGCAGCAGAATCCTTTTTCCCGTCAAACCAGACAGAGGATAAAAACTCCAAGGGACAGCTAGAGGAGTAGTGTCAGCAGTTGCACATAGGAACTGATGCCACTCCTTCCCACCAGAAGCAAGGAGTCTACCGGGTAGCACAAGAGTTCGAACAGATATTTAGCAAGCATCCATTAGATTTTGGGAGGATTAAAGGGGTACACCATCGCATACCCACAGAAGATCATCCCCCAATTAAATTGAGACACAGACCCCTTCTACCAAATCACTACCAGTATGCCAAAGAGATGCTGTGGGACATGAAGGAAGCCGGTTGTTATAAGAGATAGCTGTAGTCCCTGGGCCGCCCACTCAGTCCTGGTCAGAAAGAAGGATGGCACTATGAGGATGTGTGTGGATTACAGGGAAGTCAATAGGATCACTCACAAAGATGCTTACCCATTACCCCTCATAGAGGAGTCTCTTGCTGCATTAAAGACTGCTAATTATTTCTCTACGTTAGATCTCACTAGTGGGTATGCCAACAACTTCAACATCACAAACACTCAAGTTCTCAGAGGTGTTACCTCAATCACACTTGCTTCCTCACAGCTCGCAAGTCTCCAACCGCCCTATTGACTATGGGTTAACCCAGATGGGTGAGTCTGCAGAGCTGTTCACTCATACTATAGCCTGGTAATCAGAGGTCTGCTCCAAAGCTTCAGTGAGTCAAGATGAGGAATTGATCTGCACTGATGCCCAAAATCATTGTTAGTCGAATCCAGGCCCAGATGAAAAAGTGTCCGAGCATAATGTAGACCCTCATTCCCAAACTGTAACCCCTGTTGGTGGAGACAATGAGGCAGATGATGATGAGACTCAGATACATGATTGGAACGACAACTTGACTTTGCACTCATGGCAGCAAGAGGTTAGCTCTGAGCATGAGTGTTAGAACACACAGGGTGATGATGAGGTTTGAGATCCCACTTACTGTCAACCCACAGGCAGGCAGTTGATGAGCTCAGCAGAGGAGGTGGAAGAGGATGCTAGTGACGAGGTTAGGTTGTGGTTTCCTGGACTGATGGACTGAGATGGAGTCCTGGAAGCATGTCAACAGCTGTGTCCTCAGCCACAACTGTGCCTCTGTGTAGAAGCTGTGATGGCTCTGCAGGTCACATGGGTGCTAAGTCTTGCCTAGCCTGGGTCTTTGTTCAGATCGCAAAGGAAGACCCAACTCATGTTATCTGCAAAATTTGTAAACAAAATCTGAGTAGAGGCCAAAAAATCAATTGTTTAAGTACTTCATGCAAGAACCATCACATGGACATGAAGCATAAGTCACAGTAGGAAGCTCACTGTGCTACAATGCGACCTAGCCGGCCTGGCCAACCAGTGTCTGCCCCATTAAGTGCATCTGTGGCATCTTCATCCTCTGTGACTGTGAGGACAGCTGTCACACAGGCTTTTGGCCGCAGAACTTCCACCTCTTTACCCACAACAGCCAGTGTGATTGACAGGTCGTCAGCTGTTTTGAAAGTGGAAACACCTGCTGGTGTTGAGTGCTGTCAGACATTGAAAGCACCACCTTTTTATGAATGCGACATAATATGTCTGCCTGCACCTCCCTCACAGTCCAGCAGTTTGTCTGCGACACCATACTCAACCCTGTCTCAGCATAGCAGCCAGCTTTCGGTCCCTCAGATGTGGACAAGTAAAAGACAATTTCCTTCTACCCGTGACAAAGCTAAGCGTTGAATTTCATCATCTGTAAGCTGTTGGCTACAGAAATACTGCCTTTCTGGCTGGTGGATACAAAGGTTTTTAGAGACTTTATGGCCATCGCTATACCCCAGTACTAGATGCCCAGTCGCCACTACTTCTCCAAGAAAGCTGTGCCTGTGCTACACCAGCGTGTTGCACACAACATCACCACTTCCTTGAGAAACTCTGTGTGTGACAGTGTGCATTTCACCACAGACACTTGGACGAGTAAGCATGGCGTTACATGTCGCTGACTGGGCTCTGGGTGACAGAAGGAGAAGGGGCTGCTGTACAAGTCTTACCATCCCCACGGGTTGTGCATCAAAACTCTGTATGTAGAAGTTCCTCCACTGTTTCTGACTTCTCCACCTCTTCTAGGTCCTCCACCTGTGCCAAAGCCTGTCTGGTAATGTGACGCGCGTTCACACTGCGCAGAAGGAATCCAGTGCACCTCCTTACTATGCTGGCAGCAGGGCTCAACGCCATCAGGTGGTGTTTACGTTAAAATGTCTGGGAAATGTGAGTCACACAGTTGAGGAGTTGTGGTCAGCTCTGGAGATCCAGTTTAATCAATGGTTGTCTCCACTGAACCTGCAGCCAAGCGAAGGCCGTGTGTGATAATGCTGCAAAACTGGGTGCGGCCCTTCACCGGGGCAAGGTGACACACATGCCTTGTATGGCTCATGTTTTGAACCTGGATGTCCAGCAATTTCTAGCCCACTATCTCGGCCTACATGCACTTCTGCATGGTCGCTGTGTGCTCACTTCTGCTGTTTGCATCCTGCGGCTCAATGACTTGCATCGCTACAGAAGTCTTTCGGCCTGCTGGTTCACTGCCTGAAATGCGATGTGTTGACTCGATGGAATTCCACTCTGCACATGTTGCAGTGACTGTGGCAGCAGAAACGAGCCCTGGTGCAGTATATTATGATGTATAGCCTTGGCCAACGCAATCCAGAGGTGGGGAAAATCAAGCTGCTGGAGTGGTCTCAGGTCAAGGAACTCTACACCTTTCTGCAGAGGTTTGAGATGGCTACTAAGATGTTTAGCGCTGACGATGAAATTATCAGCATGACTAATCCGGTCATCTACATGCTGGAGCACATCTTAACCAGTATTCAGAGTCAGGAGGTGGGCCAAGAGGAAGAGGAGGAAGTAGAGAAGGAGGTGTATGTGGAAAGGATAACAAGATCTCAAAGGTCCACATGGTCGGCAGCACCAAGGCGGCTGGCATGGGAGGGTGGGGAGAGGAAACAACGAGGGCACATGGTAGCAGCCAAACTGTTGATGAAGGTGCAGGAGCCGAGGAGGAAATGGAGGACAAACAGGCGATGAGCATGGAAGACTCAGCAGATGAGGGAGATCTTGATCACATTTCTGTTGTACGAGTTACCCCACCGCCACCACACAACAAGGACTTGGGCCTCCTAGATACGCAAGACACATGAGTGCCTTCTTGCTGCACCACCTGCAACATGATCCTTGGATTGTTAGAATTTGAAGTAATGCCAATGACCCACCCCAGGGCCCTTGGGTACTCGGATCCCGGGTGTTGATTAAGGGAACTGTCACTGGTGGCCGTTGCCCGGCCCCGTGGCCCTGGTGGTCTCTGAAAAATGTGTAAAAATAAAATAAAAAAATAAAGCACAGTGTTTGTGATGCCACCTACGGTACCTGGTAATGACACCGGCGCTGCTTTCAGTCCTCTTGGGATGGTGATGCTGCACCCAGATGATAACGCTCCCTGTAGGTGTGGCAGAATCCCTGGGTCAGTGATGGAGATGGAGAACTCACACAGAAAGGCTGCTCTGCAGGCGGGATGCTGATGCAGTCTATGCTGAGGAGACTGGAATGCAGTTCCTCTGGCAAGATGTAAATGAAACACCACACACTGTTTAGGCTCTGCACAGGTTTACTGGTAACTTTAGGAAGCTTTTAGACATGACACAGTCATGGGTAGCTGACCTGGGTAGTCACCAAAGTTTGGGATGTCTCCTCGGGACCCTCAGTGGTGTTCCTGCCGATTCCTCCCTCTGTCTTCATCCTGCGCTCTCTGCTCCTGTACCTTCCTAGTGCTTCCCTGCACAGAGTCCTTTGCTGGTCCCCATGGATCCTGATGGAGTCTTCCTAATTGCGGGGCTCTTTGATCCTACACGGGGGCTTTTGGGGATGTGTGCAGGGATTGGTCGGGACTCCCTAGGGCAGCTTGCTTCCCTCCGGTTTGGCGGCTCAGGGATGAATTCCTGCACTGCTCTCGGAGCCGGTCCTCTATTGTTGAACTGGGTCCCTCCGAGCCGTCTATCGTACCGGTCCAGATTAGGGTGTTAGGGTGTTAACTGACACCCCGGGATCCCCCTTCTGTCTGAGCCACCTCTCTTTAGGTGCCCTCCACTGTGCCACTCGCAAAGTCCCCTCTTCTTCAGCTGTCCTCAAGATCTGGCTAACTCCTCTTGTCGCTTTTCACTACCTACCTAAACTCCGCCCACCTGGATTGGTTCCCTAGTGACGGGTTAACCAATTGATCCCCCTGGCTCTAGGTGTGTTTATGCGTGTGATGAGGGATTAACATCCCCCCAGATTAACATCCCAACCCCCTGGTCACAGGGATACCACATTCACTGCTTTGGGTGCAGTACCCCTCTGTGGCATCCCGACCAGTGCGGCGCCACACCGACTACTGGGTTGCCACACTGTTAGATCCATGGTACAAGAGTACATTTTCCAAATGCTTCCTGCCCTGGAAAGGGATGCACACATGCAGGAGTATCAAAAGAAGTTTTTAGATAATCTTAGCACTGCTTTTCCCCAAAACACCAGTGGTGCACATAGTAAATATCGCAGTTCTACCTTTCCAACCCAGGGAACGTTGAGTTGTCATCATTCAATTGTTAACAGTAACAGTGCATCTGGTAATAGCAATTTTGTAGAATCGTTTCTCCTTTTTTTTAGACCATCCTTTGCAACACCAGAAGAGAGAACAAGTCTGACTCATGGTGAATGCCTAGAGAGGATGGTACAGGAGTATCTACATCTGAATATCGATGCTATGGCTGTGCAACTGGATCCTTGTGCATTTTGGTCTTCAAAACTGGAAAAATGGCCTGAGCTCGCCACTCATGCTTTGGAGATTTTGTCGGGCCCCGCAGGCAGCGTTGTCTCTGAATATGTCTTCAGCGCTGCTGGTAGTGTTATAACAGATAAGCACACACGGCTGTCCATTGACAGTGTAGACAGACTAACGTTTATCAAGATGGACAAGTCATCAATCCGCAAGCCAGTTCCAGTTGCTAAATAACAGCACCAAAGCATAATGCTATAGCCATTATGCTTCACTTTGGGCATGGTGTTCTTCTGGTGATTAGCAATTTTGGCAACATAATATGTTGACTTAAGGCCAAAAGATAAATCTTGGCCTCATTAGACCATAACATGGATCCCCATATGCTTTTGTCAGATTTGATTTAGCTTTTAGCAGGACATAATCAGGCTTGGACATTTTTCTTTGAAAGAAAAGGCTTGTGTCTTACCACCTCACAAGCTAGACATACAGTCATGAGCAAAAGGGTAATGATGTTTTGACACTACAGCTATGTGCATGAGACTACCTTTAATCATGTTGATTATTTCCTACATAAATTTTACTTACAATTATTTAGCATGCAATTATTTATGCAGATTCTTGTCATGTTGCTGCATATTCACTATTTTGTCATGGCTTCTTTAACTTTTTTGAGGCAACCACTCCAGACCTGCATCACACAGTGTTTGCATGGATGTTTGTGATCTCTCTATTACAAAGCATATGAGCCACCTTCACTGTCATTTTTGCTGCACCAGAACTGACAGACCTTGTGATGGGTAAGCTTGTTGACTCAATGTTTTGTCTGGATGTCCACCTCTTAACGTTTGAGTGGATGCACAGGCTTCATTTTGTATTCTACCAAGTGTCATGGCACTCATATAATGCAGTTTGATAAATTTCTTAGCTGAGAGACTGCTATCAATGAGCTGGATGGTGCAGTTTCTCTTTCATGACTTCATGGTTGCTCCTTGATTTGAACCAGTGACCTTTTGCTTGGGATCAACCTAGTAACAAGCTGAGTTATTAGGGAACTAGATGTCGGCCCGATTCTAAAGAATCGGGTATTCTAGACTATGTATGTAGTTTATTTATGAAGATTTAAGAATAATGCAAAGCGAAGCTGGGTTTAAATCCTGTGACAATATCTTTGATTGCTTGCAGGAGGGCACAGCGGGTGTGTGCGGGCAGGAGCAAGCTGTGGAAGAGCAGGCGGGAGGGGGCCGGGGAACAGCAGGCAGGTTCGGGCCGGAGGGAGACAGGGAACCGCAGTGGGGGGTGGCAAGAGGGGGCCAGACCCCTCTGGTACTATATACACAGGTGACAGTGCTGGTGGTACTATACACACAGGTGACAGTGCTGATGCTGGTGGTACTATACACACAGGTGACAATGCTGCTGGTACTATACACACAGGCGACAGTGCTGCTGGTACAATACACACAGGTGACAGTGCTGATGCTGGTGGTGCTATACACACAGGTGACAATGCTGCTGGTACTATACACACAGGTGACAGTGCTGCTGGTACAATACAGACAGGTGAGAGTGCTGATGCTGGTGGTACTATATACACAGGTGACAATGCTGCTGGTACAATACACACAGGTGAGAGTGCTGGTGGTACTATACACAGGTGACAGTGGTGATGCTGGTGGTACTATACACACAGGTGACAATGCTGCTGGTACAATACACACAGGTGACAGTGCTGGTGGTAGTATACACACAGGTGACAGTGCTGATGCTGGTGGTAGTATACACACAGGTGACAGTGTGGTTAGTAGAATACACACAGAGGTGACAGTGCTGCTGGTACTATGTACACACAGAGGTGAGAATGGTGCTGTAGGTATTATGCGCACAGAGGTGACAATGGTGCTGCAGGTAGCATGCGCACAGAGATGACAATGGTGCTGCAGGTAGCATGTGCACAGAGGTGACAATGGTGCTGCAGGTAGCATGCGCACAGAGGTGACAATGGTGCTGCAGGTAGCATGCGCACTGAGGTGACAATGCTGCTGGTACTATGTACACACGGGGGTGACAGTGCTGCTGGTACTATGTACACACAGAGGTGACAACGGTGCTGCAGGTAGCATGCGCAGAGAGGTGACAATGGTGCTGCAGGTAGCATGCGCACAGAGGTGACAATGGTGCTGCAGGTAGCATGCGCACAGAGGTGACAATGGTGCTGCAGGTAGCATGCGCACAGAGGTGACAATGGTGCTGCAGGTAGCATGCGCACTGAGGTGACAATGCTGCTGGTACTATGTACACACGGGGGTGACAATGGTGCTGCAGGTAGTATGCGCACAGAGGTGACAATGGTGCTGCAGGTAGCATGCGCAGAGAGGTGACAATGGTGCTGCAGGTAGCATGCGCACAGAGGTAACAATGGTGCTGCAGGTAGCATGCGCACAGAGGTGACAATGGTGCTGCAGGCAGCATGCGCACAGAGGTGACAATGGTGCTGCAGGTAGCATGCGCACAGAGGTGACAATGATGCTGCAGGTGGTATACACACAGAGGTGACAATGGTGCTGCAGGTTGTATACAGACAGAGGTGACAATGGTGCTGCTGGTGGTATACACACAGAGGTGACAATGGTGTCGCAGGTAGTATGCGCACAGAGGTGAGAGTGCTGGTCTCCCCCTTGCAGGCCCCGGTGCTCCCCTCTCCCCATCCTGTATTGTAGACGGCAGGGGTTCAAAATAGCGATGCATATGTTATTCTTACCTGTCCGGGCTCCAGCGGCGCGATGCAGGTGTATCGTCCTCCGCCGCTATGTCGCCGCCCCTGGAGTTCAGGATCCAATATGGCATCAGGGAAGTCTCGCGAGAGTTCCCGGACGCCATCTTGGAGATAGTTGTCGCCGCCCCCGGAGCCATGGATCCGAACAAAGCCACGGAAGTGGCTCCGTATACGATGGAAGTCGCTACGGCAATTATATAATAGATGTGAGAACAGATTGTAATTTGTAGTTTACATGAAGAAAGATTTTTCAAAACAGGAGAAAACCAGTAAATACAGTTACATGACAAGAATCTGCAAAAATAATCCCATGCTAAGTAGTCGGAAGTCAAATTTATGCATGAGAAAACCAAGATGATTGTCTATAAAATGAAGGTCGTTTCACACTCAAAGCAGTAGTGGATGGTGAGATATGGAGCATTAAACTCAAAAGTGCAAAACACTGTTAATCATTTACTCGGTAGTGTATCAAAAATAAGAGAGATAGTTGCTATATGTAATACCTAACCAGTACATTCTAGGAATTTCTGCAGCTACCTTTATGATACTTTAGGTTTGTTGGCAATTTACTGGATTAATTTTCTCCTTGTCTTTGCATCAATTTTTAGGAATGTCCATCTTTTGGTGATATCACTGTTCTGCCAAATTAAAGGCACTTTTTATTGGCTGTTTTCCTGTTCTTTAAAATCAGAAAAGATAAAAAAAAATGTAAAACATTGTTTATTATTACTCCTTAAAACCTTAAGGGCCGCTTTACACGTCGCAATATCGTTCCGATATTGCATACGATTTCACGGCAGCGCGCACGTTTTTGGCACTTGTCCAAGATCGCATAGTAGATGTCACACAGGGAGATATCGGCAGGCAACGCAACTACGATGTAGTACGCCCCTTTTCCACACTTCTGTATGAGCAACCCAGGGAACAACCATTTAACATGGGAGTGAATAGGGGAAGTTGCACTCCAAATCGTAGTTGCGTTGTCACACAGCACGATCATGCCACATCGGATATACAATATCGTACGGTTGAAGGGCTTGCACAATCTTCTTGCAATATCGTAGTTAGGTTGTTTTCGCGTCGCATTGCCCATTTACACGACACAATGCACGAATGATATCAACTGCAACGGTCGTACCTCGTGACTTTTTATCGATGTTGCGTTGCGATATCGCGACGTGTAAAGCGGCCATAATAGACACCCAAAACTGATTAAAATTCTCCATGTGAGGTGTGTCAGTGGTTTAGCCTTCCATAGATGTCTGCCTGTTCCTAATGGGCCCTAGTAATCTTACTGACTATCTAACATGGGGGTTGGCACTCTGAATTTGACTTGGTGCTCTCACTCCACGGCGTCAAACCCTGGACACTGTAACCCCAACATATTTAATATTTCACATATCCATAGTTGCAACCTTAATGTGAAGAATGACTATAAATCACGAAAAAGCCTGACAGTGTACAGACAGAAAACGTTAAACAGTCTGCTGTCAAAACTGGGCATATGCAGAAACAAAAATTAAATATATCCATATAGTCTTTCATCCCTGTTTACATGGATCCCCTGATTATTATTATTATTATTTATTATTATACCGCTATTTATTCCATGGCACTTTACATGTGGAAAGGGCATACATAGACAAGTACAAATACATGAACAATATAAGGCACACAAGGTACAGAAGGAAAGAGGACCCTGCCCACGAGGGCTCATAGTCTACAAGGGTTGGGTGAGGATACAATAGGAGAGGGTGGAGCTGGTCGTGCGGTGGTTTGGTGGACTGAGACTCACTGTAGGTTGTAGGCTTGTCGGAAAAGGTAAATCTTCAGGTTACTTTTGAAGGTTTTCATGGTGGGTGAGAGTCTAATATGTTGGGGCAGAGAGTTCCAGAGTATAGCAGATGCACAGGAGAAATCTTGTATGCAGTTGTGGGAAGAAGAGATAAGAGGGGAGTAGAGGGGGAGATCTTGAGGGGATCGAAGGTTGCATGAGGGTAGGTACTGGGAAACCATGTTGCAGATACATGGAGGAGACAGATTGTGGACCGCTTTGTATGTCATAGTTAGGGTTTTGAACCGGGGCCTCTGAGAAATGGGGAGCCAGTGGGCTTGGCAGAGAGGAGAGACTGGGGAATAGTGGGGAGACAGGTGGATTAGTCGGGCAGCAGAGTTTTGGATAGACTGGAGTGGTGCAAGGGTGCAAGAGGGGAGGCTAGAGAGCAGGAGATTACAATAATCGAGGCGAGAGATGATGAGGGCATGTACAAGTGTTTTTGCAGTTTCTTCGTCAGGGAATGTACAGGGTCGGGAAATATTTTTGAGTTGGAGTCGGCAGGAGATAGCCAGGGCTTGGATATAATAATAATAATAATAATAATAATAATAATAATAATAATAATAATAATTTATTCATTTATATAGCGCTATTAATTCCATAGCATTTTACATACATGGGTATGTGGCTTGAAGGAGAGGGTAGAGTTAAGTATCACCCTGAGGCACTGAGCATGTGGGACTGGGGCGAGTGAGCAGCCATTGACTTTGATGGATGGGATTGGGGGAGGGGTAAAGTGAGTTGTTTTATCCATGTTCAGTTTTAGAAATCAAGCAGAAAAGAATGTTGAAATAGCGGACAAACATTGTGGAATTTTGGTTAGAAAGGAGGTGATATCAGTTCCAGAGAGATAGATCTGTGTGTCATCATGACTCTATGAGCTGTCACAAGCCAAGGGTGTAGATGGAGAAAAGTGGGGGTCCAAGAACCAAGCCTTGGGGGACACCAACAGATAGGGGATAAGGTGAGGAGGTAATGTGAGAGAGAGAAAGACACTGAATGTCCGGTCTGTTAGCTATGAAGAGATCCAGGAGAGAGCCAAGTCTGTGACACCAAGAGATTTGAGAATCTGTAACAGGAGGTAATAGTCTACAGTGTCAAAGGCAGAGGACAGGCCTAGCAGGAGAAGGACAGAGTAGTGTTGCTTGCTCTTGGCAGTTAGTAGGTCATTGATAATTTTAGTTAGGGCAATTTTGGTAGATTGATGCGGTCAGAAGCCAGACTGTCAGTGGTCAAAGAGGAAACAGGAGGGGAGGTGGGAGGACAATTCAAGACGGACATGCTGTTTCACTAGTTTAGAGGCAAAGGGGAGAAGTAATATGGGGCGATAGCTAGAAACAGAGGATGAGTCGAGGGAGGGCTTTTTGAGGATGGGTGTGATCAAGGCATGTTTGAAGGATGAGGGGTAGACACCAGCAGTTAGTGATAAGTTGAAGAGATGGGTTAGAGTTGGGATGAAGACTGTGGTGATGTTGGGAATGAGGTGGGATGGGAGCAGGTCAAGGGCATTAGTCGTGAGGTGTGATCTTGACAGAAGGGAGGAGAGCTGATCTTTAGAGATAAGCGAGTACTAAAATACTCGGGTGCTTGAAGCTCGAGCCGAGCATCCCAAGATACTCGTGTACTCGGCCCGAGCACCGAGCCCAATGTTATTCTATAGGAGACCCGAGTATTTTCCTGGCATGACCCCGGCAGCATGGATAAACCCTAAAAATGTCACAAAAGTATCAGAACTGTGCTCAAATGACATGGGAACAGCATGGGGAAGACCCCTGTAAGCATTTAAGACTCCAAGGTCACTGCTGCGAACAATGTTGTCAGACTATTACGCCACTTTTACGGACTGTCAAGAAAACGTTACAAAATGAAACCAAAATGGATTGTCATGGAGAAAATATTAAGGGCTCATACCCACTTGTGAGACAGAGTTGGTGTATGTAAGTTTTTTGGATTACATGAAAGAATTTTTTTAAAGAAATTGTGTGGCACTCCGATGCCCCTGGGAAGAGACGTACTTGAAGGCATCTGTAAATAATGTGCCCATTTTAAGGAAGTTTGTCTTTTGTAGCATTGCCCTTTGGCAGGGCAGCCAAATATTGGGTGGCACTCAGATGCCCCTGGATAGAGAGGTGCATGAGGGCCTCTTTAAATGATGTGCCCATTATAAGGAAGTGGTTCTTTTGTAGTATTGCCCTGTGGCAGGGCTGCTAAACATTGGGAGGCACACCAATGCCCTGGATAGAGATGTGCATGAGGGCCTCTTTAAATATTGTGCTCATTATAAGGAAGTGGGTCTTTTGTAGCATTGCCCTGGGCAAGGCAGCCAAAAATTGTGTGGCACTCTGATGCCCCTGGATAGAGGCGTGCATGAGTGCTTCTTTAAATAATGTGCCCATTATAAGGAAGTGGGTCTTTTGTAGTATTGTCCTAGGCAGGGCTGCCAAAAGTTTGGAGGCACTTCAATGCCCCTGGATAGAGACGTGCATGAGGGGCTCTTTAAATAATATGCCCATTATAAGGAAGTGGGTCTTTTTTAGTATTGCCCTAGGCAGCCTGCCAAAAATTGGGAGGCACTTCAATGCCCCTGGATAGAGACGTTTTTGAGGGCCTCTTTAAATATTGTGCCCATTATAAGGAAGTGGGTCTTTTGTAGTATTGCCTTAGGCAGGGCTGCCAAAAATTGTGAGGCACTTCAATGCCCCTGGAAAGCAACATGGAGAAGAGCTTCTAAATATTGTTCCCATTACAAAGGAGCGGGTCTCCTGTACTTGTAATGCCCATTCTGTAAGCATGTACTAAAACATTTCCCCTGGGGGGTATACATGAAACTACTGCCTAACTTTTGAACAGTTAGAATCATCAATCATCATCATAAATATGATGTAAAAAAATTATGTTTTCGTGGCATCATGAACCATGGTCGCACTGATCATATGATGGTGGCGGATGAGGAGAAGGAGGAGCAGTACAGCAAGTAGCCAAAGTCATAAAGTGTGTACCGATGTGTGGTTGTGGGGAGTTGCATGGCAATTTATCGGCACAAAATTTAAATTCCGCTATCATTTGGTGGTGGTGTGGTAAACTTAGGCCCAATCCAACACTTGTTCATCTTGATCAGAGTCAGCCTGTCAGCATTTTCAGTTGACAGGCGGGTGCGTTTTTCAGTAATGATTCCACCTGCGGCACTAAAAACACGCTCTGACAAAACGCTAGTGGCAGGGCAGGCTAGGACTTCCAAGGCGTAGAGAGCCAATTTCTGCCACGTATTCAGCTTGGATACCCAATAATTATAAGGCACTGAGGAGCCTAGGAGCACTTTTGTACGATCGGCAAGGTACTCCCTCAGCATCTTTGCAAGAGAGTGTTCCCCTACCTCTGCTGGATTGGACTTGTGCCTCTCTCGGCCGGACGCCTTGGTTGTCCACCGAATTGGGACCTCTGCCGCTAGCGTTTTTAGAAGGGAATATTTTTACTAATTCTGCAACTATGGCCTTCTGGTACTACAGCATTTTTGTAGACCTCTCCGCCTTGGTAATAAGAGAAATAAAGTTCTCCTTGTAGCGTGGGTCTAAAAGTGTCACCAACCAGTAATGAGTGTCCGCCAAGATGTTGATAACACGAGGGTCACGAGACAGGCAGCATAACATAAAGTCAGCCATGTGCTCCAGACTGTTAACAGGCAAGACTTCAGGGTCCTCACCAACAGCATGACTGTCCATGCTGGCCTTATCCTCCTCCTCCTCTCCCCTGTCCTCTGGCCATCCACGCTGAACCGACGGTATGACAGTTGTGCATGTATTACCGTCATTTCTGCTTGAAAGTAGCTCTATTTCTTCATCCTCCTCCTCCTCGTCATAGTCCTCCAATGCCCGTTGGGATGAGATGTGGCTGGGCTGTGTGTAATCACTCAGTATGGTTTCTTGCTCCAACTCATCGTGCTCCGCCTGCAATGCATCGTCTTTGATTTTGAGCAGAGAGCGTTTTGGAAGACAGAGAAGCGGGATGGTGACGCTAATGATGGCGTCACCATCTTGGTGGAGTCCTCAAAGTTTTGGAGGACGGTACATATGTCGGACATCCATGTGCACTCCTGGGGTCTTATGTGTGGAGTTTGAACCGAATACTGATGGCCTAGTTGATGCTGGTACTCAACAACTGCCCTCTTTTGCTCACAAATCCTGATCAACATGTGCAGTGTGGAATTCCAACGTGTGGGGACATCACACACCAGTCTGTGAGCCGGAAGCTACAAACGCCGATGAAAGCCGGCAAGGGCGGCAGAAGCAGTAGGTGACTTTCTAAAATGGGCACATAGGCAGCGTACTTTGACAAGCAGATCCGACAGCTCCGGGTAGGATTTAAGAAACCGTTGAACCACAAGGTTGAGCACATGGGCTATGCATGGAACATGTGTCAGCTCGCCTCACCTCAGAGCCGCCACAAGGTTCCGGCCATTGTCACACACGACCCTGCCTGGCTGTAGGTTCAGTGGTGTAAGCCAGTGATCTGCCTGCTGTTTCAGAGCTGTCCACAACTCTTCAGCATTGTGGGGTTTGTCACCTACACATATTACCTTCAGCACAGCCTGTTGCCGCTTAGCCGAGGCGGGGCTGCAGTGCTTCCAGCTTGGGACTGGAGTGGAGGGTGAAGTGGAGGAGGCTGAGGAGGAAGCTGAGGAGCATGACGTTCCGGAGATGTACACTGTGGGTGAAACCCTGACTGAGTTAGGGCCTGCAATCCTAGGTGTCGGAAGGACGTGTTCCATCCCAAGCTCAGACTGGATCCCGGCTTCCAGAATATTAACCCAGTGTGCCATCAGCGAGATGTACCGGCCCTGCCCACAAGCACTTGTCCACATGTCCGTGGTTAGGTGGACTTTGCCTGAAACTGCGTTGTTAAGGGCATGTATGATGTTTGTGACATGTGCTTATGTAATGCGGGGACTGCACACCGGGAAAAATAGTGGCGGCTGGGGACCGAGTAACATGGGAAAGCCGCCGCCATCAGGTTGTGGAATGCTTCCGTCTCCACTAGCCTAAAAGGCAACATTTCCAGGGCAAGCAGTCGCAAAATGTGTGCATTTAGAACTGTGGCATGTGGGGCATTGGCAGCGTATTTGCGCCTGCGTTCCAAAGATTGGCGTATGGATAACTGAACTCTGCGCTGAGACAAGGACATGGTTGATGATGGTGCTATTTCTGCTTGTGCAACTACATGTGAAGGACAGGAGGCATCTTCGCATGCAGTATGGACAGGGGATTGTCTTGCACGCACAACAGTGGAAGACACAGCGGTGTCACCCGCAGACAATGCTCCTGGACTCTGGTGTACATCCCACAAAGTCGGGAGCTTTGCTGACATATTGTGATGCTACGCCTAACTCCCCCTGTGCACTGCTGTCCTTGCTCTGCATGTCCTCCTGCCAGGATGGGCAGGCAATGGAATAAAACGATGTTTGGGTGAGCGCTGGGATATGAAGACAGCCACACTTCAACAAGTATTTTACCTGTAAGTTTATTGTTCAAATCCTGCCAGGATGGGTCAGTTACTGGATCATCCACCACATCGTCTTCCACTTCCGCACCCTGGTCCTCCTCCTGACTTTCAGGCAATTGTGTCTCATCGTCGTCCATCTCTTGTTGGGACACGTTCACACCATTGCCTTCATGAGACCGGGGCTGCTCAAATATTTGGGCATCGGTACATACGATCTCCTCATGACCCACTTTAACTGGAGCTGGCGAGAGGCCAGAATCTACGAATGGATAAGTGAACAGCTCTTCAGAGTGTCCAAGTGTTGGATCAGTTATGTCCGAGGCCGGCCACTCGGCATGGTGGGAGGAAGGAGGATCAGGGTGTGGAATGTGCGGTCCAGTCTCACGGCTACCGACACTTGACCGTGTGGAAGACAGGATATTCGTGGTGGTGCCAAACTGACTGGAAGCATTATCCGCTATCCAACTAACAACCTGTTGAAACTGGTCTTGGTTTACAGTCTACAGTACCCTAGAAATTGGGACAGGAAGGTTGAGCGAGATGATGTGGGCGTTTGTCGTGACGCAATTCGAGCTTGCACACGGCCTCAGCCTCTGCCTGCCCCACCATCACGTCCAGTTCCTTGTCCCTTGCCACCGGCCTTTTTCAATATTGTGCTGCCTGTATACAGCAAAATGAAGGCATCCAAAAGATGTTTTTTAGCTGCACACCGAGATTACAGATTACAGCGGTTTAATCCTGGCAGCTGGAACGGTCAGACACAAACACTGACGCGTATACCGTGCTTTGGCGTATACTTCTTGGAGCACTAAGATGCTAAATGAATGCAGACAAGAGTTGTTTTTCAGCTGGACACAGAGATTAGAGATTAAATCCTAGCAGGTGTACCAGTCAGACACAAACGCTGACGAGAATACCGAGTGTTTTGGCGTATCCTAATTTCCGCTACAACCCACTCCTGGCGCACACAAATGGTAAATGAATGAAGACAAGAGTTGGTTTTTAGCTGGACATAGAGATTAAAGGTTAAATCCCAGCAGGTGGACCGTTCAGACACAAACGCTGACGAGCATACCGAGTGTTTTGGCATATCCTAATTTCCGCTACAACCCACTCCTGCCTATAGAGACCTTAACTAATCCCTAAAAGCACTGTTTTGGGATGGATGAGATTTCCAGCCTGTCCACCAGCCCCAGATGTGATGCAGGCTGGTATACTGGCACAAGAAGTTTGCTATATACCCTGCCTCCCTGCCTGCCTGTATACAGCTCTATTAGTCCTCAGAAGAACTGTTGTGGTAATTAGATTAGCAGCCCTGCACCTACACTAGCTGAAAGGCCACAAATCTGTCCCTGAATCAGCAGCTCTCCCTACACTGCCTGTCTGTGGAGCAGAGTGACGAGCACAGCGCGGTCAGGTCTTACAAAGACTTGATTCCGCAGTGTGGCCAGCAAATCACTGTAAGCCATAACCAACAGGTCTGTGGCTTTACAGTGGCTGTTAGCCAATCCCTGCATGCGGGCTGGCTCTGTAAAGAGCGCCAACATGCAGGGAGGTGGACCCCAAGCATAGCAAGAGTATCACAAGATTACTCGGTACTCGCCGAGTACCCCAAATACCGAGATATTCGTGCGAGTACTGAATAGTGACAAGCATACTCGCTCATACCTATTGATCTTCTGTCATGGTGGATAATCTGGCTTTGGAAGAGGAAGGCTGTGCAGTTATGAGGAGAGGCTTTGGGGACAGTGGATCAAAGCTTTCTCTGATGTTATCAATCTTCTGCTTGAAAAAAGAGGCAAAGCCTTCAGCAGATATAAGAGGAGAGGGAGGAGGTGCAGGGGGAAGGAGTAGAGAATAGAAAATTTTGAATAGCTGTTTAGGATTTTGAGACAGGGAGGTTATTAGAGATGAGATGTAGGCTTGTTTTGCAGCAGTGAGTGTGGACCTGAAGCTACTGAGGAACTGCTTGTATACAGTGAAGTGATCAGTGGAGTTGGATTTCTTACATCTTTGCTCCGCAACCCTGGAAGCCTGTGTCAGTTCTCTAGTGAGGTTGGTGTGCCAGAGTTGCATGTTTGTGCGAGTTTTGTTGTATGTGAGGGGGGGCAGCCAAATTGAGGGGTGTAGTTATTGTGGTGTTATATAGAGTGGCAGCAGCATCTGTGTCATGTAAGGAAGCTATGTCTATGAAAGAGAGAAGGGACTCTGAGAATGAGTGTAAATCAATATGTTTGAGATCTCTGCGAGGATGAGCAAGTTTGTATAGTGGGGCTTGTGTAGTAGGAGAGGAGAGGGAAGAGCATGTCAGTAGGTTGTGGTCAAACGGGAGAGGAGTAAGTTTAAGAGGTTAGTGAGGGTACATATGCAGGTGAAGATAAGGTCCAGCATGTGGTCATCTTTATGAGTGGCTGCGGAGGACCATTGATAGAGCCCAAAGGAGGTAGTCAGTGGTAAATGTTTAGAGGCAGCTGTGTGGGAAGTGTCAATGGGGATGCTAAAGTCACCTATGATGATAGTGGGGATATCAGCAGAAAGGAAGTGAAGTAGCCAGGTGGTGAAGTGGTCAAGAAAAGTGGAGGGTGAATCTGGGTGCGGTAAATGACAGCCAGCTGAAGGTTGCAGGGAGAATAGATGCAGATGGAATGCACCTCAAAAGAGGGGAGAATAAAAGAGGGAGGCAGTGGAATTGGGTAAAAGAGCAGTTATCAGATAGCAGCAAGCCAACTCCTCCACCATGTTTGTTACTGGGGCGGGGTGTGTGAGAAAGACTTAATCCACCATAACAAAGTGCAGCTGGAAAAGCTATATCAGAGGGGGTGAGCCAGGTTTCAGTGATGCCAAGGAAAGATAGTTTGTTATTGATAAATAGGTCATGTTTATATGAAAGTTTGTTGCAGACAGAGAGTGCATTCCATAGTGCTCCAGGTAGAGAGACTGGGGGAGCAGAGGCTGGATGAATGGATATAAGGTTATTAAGGTTGCAAAAGTTTTTGTTGGATCATGGGTATGGGGTTAGAAATGACTGTGAAGATGTGATGAGGGGTCCAGGCTTTGGGGATATGTAATCAGCAAGTAGGTAAAGCAGAGAGAGCATTACAAGGTGGGAGTAGAAGAGGGCATATGGTGGGCGGGCAAGTCTGAAGACAAAGGATTGTATGTGAAGGAACAGTTCAAAGGAGGAGGTGAGGTGGCTGGGTAGGATGGAGGAAGACAGGACTACTTCATTATTAGATGGAGGGATTAGTGGAGTTAGTAAGAAATGAAGTCGTATGGACCAAAACCACCCGGGGGATATGCATTGGGACAAACACTGGTCATTTAAAGGGTTAAGTACAGTCTTTTGCTTGGAAGGCACGAATATGATGAGGTCAAGTTTCTAATATCACACCATGTCATTTTGCTGGCTTTATATGGATATACAGTATTTAATTTGGGTTTTACACATGCCCAGTTTAGTGCCATTGGGACTGTTTAAAGATAATATATTTATACACCTTCAGAATTTTTTAGGCTTCAGGGTATTCTGAGGAAGAATTGAGGTGGTGAGGAGTTAGGTCACGGCATGGCTGTGTTTCTCATTTAATTAATCAAATTTGATGATGTTTTCTACGTCAGATATCTACTGTTCTGTCACAGCACACAGAGGAGCACACCAAGCATCTCATAATGAATTGTGTGATGTGCGCTCTATCAATGCTGTTGTAGTTGAGTTTGTGCTAAACTAGTGTTAAAAGAGTTGCACCATTAACATTTGTACATTACTTAATAGATATATGAATAAAAACAAGTTCCATAATTGGTTGTGATGAAAAAAATTCCTGACCCATGATATTCTTATAAATATGCCTCTGTGTAATCGATGTGTCCGACCATGCATAAACAGGTTGGATATAGGCTAGCACAGCCCCTGGGCACGGGAGAAAGTAATAGAGAGTATACAGAGATAACAACCCAAAATTGCTGCTGAATATTTCTGTAAGGAAAAACATTTCTTTCCCTATTAAAAAACTTATTTTGACTCAAAGAAAGAATCAGCTGTGATCCCCGGCTGTAATGTCTATATACTCTTTTACTTCGTCTCCTGCCCATGAGATGTGGTATAACTGACCTGTTTGTGTATGGTTGGAAAAATACAATACACAGGGCCACGTTTGTAAGAATATCTCGACACAGGAAAAAATTTTTAACAAATCCAATTGTGGAACTTATTTTTATTGTAAGATTTATTAATTACCGTATATACTCGTGAATAAGCCAAGTTTTTCAGCCAAAATTTGGGCTGAAAAGTCTCCCCCTTGGCTTATACACGAGTCACTACGGTTGGTGGGGGCTGTGGAGGCTGGAGGAGGCGGGGGGAGGCTGCTGTATGAGCGGCCCCGTCACGTGGGGCCGCTCATTATATATGCACTGCTTCCCCCTGTCAATCAGCGGCAGGGGGAAGCAGTTCATATATGCCCCCCAAAAGCTGGCACTGTCCCCCCTTGTAAGGGCCCCCCCCCGCCGCTGCTTATACATTACCATCCCGGTGTTCTGATCGGCGCCGCTCCTCGGTGCTGCTTCTTCATCCGTCCGTCCTGCTGCATCCGGGATCTCCGGCCGTCGCAGGCATATGACGTCATCGCGCGACGGCCGGAGATCCCGGATTCAGCGAGGACGCGAGGATGAAGAAGCAGCACCGAGGAGCGGCGCCGATCAGAAGACCGGGATGGTAAGATATAAGCAGCGGGGGGGGGGGCCTTACAAGGGGGGCGAGTGCCAGCATTTTGGGGCTGCTGGGTACCCCCTGGGGGCTGTTGGTACCCCCAGGGGGCTGCTGGGTACCCCCTGAGGGCTGCTGGGTACCCCCTGGGGGTCACTGTATAACCCCTGGGGGCCGCTGTATAACCCCTGGGGGGTGCTGTATAACTCCTGGGGGCTGATGTATAACCCCTGGGGGCTGCTGTATATACTGCTGAGGCCTGTATACCACTGAAGCTGCTGTATATACCACTGGGGCTGCTGTATATACCACTGGGGCTGCTGTATATACCACTGGGGCTGCTGTATATACTGGTGGGGTCTGTGTATACCACTGGGCAGGCTGCTGTATACCACTGGGGTTGCTGTATATACTACTGGAGCCTGTATATGCCACTGGGGAGGCTGCTGTATACTACCATTGGGGGGCCTGTATACCACACTGCTGGGGGCTGTACACCTGTGCTGGGGTCCACCCTCGGCTTATACACGAGTCAATAGGTTTTCCCAGGTTTTGGGGGCAAAAGTAGGGGGGTCGGCTTATACACGGGTCGGCTTATACACGAGTATATACGGTAAAATGTACAATTTTTGAAGGCACAACTCTTTTAATGAATTGGACCCATTGCATTGCATGGGTGATTTGATTTGTGAATTAAGTAATAAACAGATATCATATTTATTGAATATAAGAATTCCAAAGAAA